>PPJI03000037.1:0-153125 GCA_003707485.3 Blastobotrys proliferans
TCTTCTTCTTCTTCTTCTTCTTCTTCTTCTTCTTCTTCTTCTTCTTCTTCTTCTTCTTCTTCTTCTTCGTCTTCGTCATTAGATTCCACTCCTTGACTTTGCTGGAGCGAGCACCTGCCGAAATCAATTGCTTTCGCCAGCGGACCTTGAGCGTCGACCGTAAAGATCACATTGGCTTCTCTGAAGTCATCATGAACTATACCTTGTTCGATTAGCTTTTTGTAACATTCATCGTATTCAGCGTCTAATTCTTCTTTGGAGTCAAATTTAGCAACATAACTGGACGCTGTTGCTTCAGGAACGCCTACAGACGGAGATGTGATACCAGTCGCGTCTGTTGTAAGAGTGTCAGCACTATCATAACTGACGGAAGACAATGTGCTTCCGGTGGAAAAGACTCGACTCGAGGAGGCCATGTAACGCACATAACTGTCAGGAGGGCTGGCAGTCTTGGTAGAATGTTGGCCAGGAGTGCCCATCGCATCCACTTCGCTACCGTCAGCAAGCCGAGACTCGATGTGTTCAAGTGCAATGTACAAGTGCACTCCTAGCTTAGGACCACTCATGTCTTCATTATACAATGTACCCCATGAGAAAAGTTTGGGCCAATGGTATCGCTGGTCACTGGGTACCGAATTGAGTCGCATAAGGGCCAGTACTTCGGTAAAAAACGCATCACTGTTGTCTGGGTGGATTAACTTCAGAACAATAGTCTCCCCATTAGCAAGCTTAGGTGTGGAGCACTTGTACACATCCGATGACATGATGTCGTCACACAAAAATTGCTGCAAAGGCTCAAGCCAACTGAAGTCTGAATGGCACATCTCATTCCCACGAACTCGTGACGAAATATGCCGGGCCGATTCGAGCATGCCAAGATTCCACTGCTGATGGAAATATTGCCTTGCTTCTCGTGTTCTGTCTAGTAAATTATTTTCTCGTTGAAAAGTTGGATTATTCCCGGCAATCCTGTTCAATTCTTGGTGCAATTGATTCCTCAGTTCTGCGATCCTGGCTTCGTTGGTTTCACCCCGTCTCTGTTGGTCGTAAGCCCTCACAGCCACCTTCCGTTGGTCCCAGTAATCTTCAATATTTGTAATATTCGTCGTCAAAGCATGGAACAGGACCAACAAGATAACATAGTCAATATCTCCAGCATCTTCATTGTGAAGACAGATAACAGCCTCGAACTCCATCGTGGGAGGTTTTGGAATATGTTTGGTAGGTTTTAGCTTGTCAAACATCTTTCGGGCCGTTGCTCTACCAGTGCTCTTAGTAGGGCGAGGAAGTTTTGCAGCCTCAGGCATGAACTTCACGAAATAATTGTTCTCTTCCATCAAGTCATAGAACCGTTTACCGGTCATATTCAGCTCCTTTCGTTCCTTCGATTCCCGATTATGAAGCTCTTTTAGAGTCACCTGTTTTTCAGGCTTATTAGGATCATATGGTTGGGGCCCTCTTATGTCGGCATTAATATTCTGCTTCAAAATATACAGACCACCGGGATCCCCTGCTGCCCAAATTGTGCCCCCGTGAGGGATTGCCACAGCAGCATTCTGGTGCATAGCTTCGTAAAATTCCTCAATAGAGGTTGGCAATTTCAGCTGGGCACCAGCTCTTTGATACTCTGTGGCCCCTCCAATAACCTCAGCAATGATTTCCTGTTCTTTTCGTTCCAAGAGACCCTTTTCCTCTTGCGACCGGAATAGATGAGGAGTTTGGCTAAAATGGCCCCCTGCCGTAACCGAAGCTTCAATGTTCTTAACCTCAATAGTTAATAAGGGGAATGCTCTAGCTTCTTCTCCATCGTTAAAAGTCAAAAACCATCCTACATCGGTCTCCGCACGGACGTCTGATTTTTCAGGTCCTTGGAAGACTTCGTCAGTGATAAACTGTAAATACAGGTTGCCATCAGGATCATTTAGGCCCAACAATCGGAATAGATTCCGTAACCTATTTGCACACGCCACATAGACGTTTATGCGAAGGTCGTCCTCGCTTAATGGCCGCACTTCTGGAACTTCGCCGGGATTCAATACCAAAAGCAGCCGTTCGAAATCATCCTCAGGAATACTATCGAGTGCAGAAGCCACAGGAGCCTCGTCCAACACCTTTTCTACATTATAGCCTCTCTGGTGATTAAATGGAGGCAAGCGGTAGTCGTAAGCAGGCGTTTTGTCAACCCATGCATCTCTTCTGCTCATTTGAGATCGTGTAGAATCTGCAAGAGAAGGAGTCAGGTTTCGATGCCAAATATCTTTATATGGGCCAAGGGAAGCTTTGTATTTTTGATTTTTTTGCGGAAAAGTCAAGTCTAACACTCTATCTCTTCCACCAACCAGCGCCTCTCTCAGCCGTCTGACCCTTGGACTTTGGGTCCCAGCCATATCGATTGATCGGAGGGATAGCGTGGCTTTTATTAGTCTTAATGGTTAGATGTATCAAAGTTGTTATAGAAAGGGAGAAAATGTTTTGTCGTCACAGTTCGTTCATGAGGGTAAACGGCCCGATCTTTCGCGCAGCGCATAAGTGACAGGGGCGGAGGTCTCGCGAACAATTTTGGGTTCATGCGCTTGTGGGTCGTCAGACAGCTCCGGAGGTGCGGCTTTGCGGCGTGGTCTTCTTTTGGAAAGCAAAACCTGGGCCCTCTTTTGGAAAAAGAAGCAAACTCGGGTACAATTTTGCAACAAAAACGTGGAGCGGGTTATCGTGGTGACAAGTTATGTTAGCTATGTATTTACAATGGTAGTGGAGAATCGAAAAAGGTCTTAAATTTGTCAGCGTCTGATGAAACAGACACAAGAGTATCCCAATCTTTCGGGTCATCCTGACTGGTAAAAGATAGGACAGCATCTCGCACAAGAGGCGTCGTGGCGTTCACGTGATCAAATAATTCCTGGCGAGGGTTCAGGCTATACAATTCTGAATAGAGCTTCAAGTAGATGGTTTCGCCGAACAATACGCTTAGCAGTGGCGAATAAAGCGAGTTTGCTTTCCTCTTCTTCAAAAAACCCAAAGACTGTCCACACTTGTACCTGCCTAGTATCAACCGCCTCACCGCCGAGTACCCAATTCCGTTGCTGTATTTGTTAACAAGTTCTGGAGGATAAATGGAATTGATGGTTTCATATTTCCGTGGATGCCAATCAATTCCAACTCTGAGCAATCGATGGTCTTTGCATCTACGAGAAACTGACCAAGGCTCTTCAATGCCTGGAAACCCAAGTAAACAGTCCACAGGCCGGTTTTCAAGCAGCCAGTCCACTCGCTTCCTTTTTGTCTCAACCGTTGGATAATTCCCATCTCCCATCACATCGTATATCGATTTGATCTCATCATGGTCTTGATTTGTGTTGTTTTGTATCGATTGAAAGAACCCGGAAATGTCTGATCTATTTACCACAGGCGTGCTATACGAACGACAAGCAACCTGCCTGGATATGTTCAAACCAGCTTTTCTGGCCGCTACATATCTGAACATGCTTCTCGCTGTGATGTGGGATGTGTGTTTGATGTCGGGGCGAGATTTTGAGGTTCATAGCGAATATTTTTCAACATCGTTACCCGGCTATCGGTGCGCACCCGACCCACGGTTCCCCTGGCGTCTACTGTTTTTTGCTTCTTTTTTTAAAAAAAGAAGACATCACACTGGCGCCATGTTGACCTGAGTGCGTATACGGTGGTCTTCTTCTTTTTTTAAAAAAAGAACCAAAAAAACAGTAGACGCCGGGGTTGGCTGCGGGTGCGGCGGTAAGTGGTGAGTGTCGGATGCCGTCGGGATCGGACTCGGAATCGGCAGAATCCGCCAGTTTTTCTTCACTTTGCGAGTGGCAATAGAGCATTCGAGTTTGACATCATCAACCTCCTCCTCAATCAACAGTAATAGAAAAATGAACGAGGCACTACGACTTTATAGAGACCTCCTACGATACTCTTCAAGACTTGCTGCATACAACTTTCGGCAATACGCCATCCGACGAACTAGAGATGCATTCTTAGCTAATCGATCATTAACTGATGCCAATCAAATTAAGGCGGAGCTGGAAAAGGGTTACCAACAATTAGAAGTCGTTCGAAGACAAAGTGCGATCAGTCAAATGTACAAAGGAGACAGACTTGTCGTTGAACAGTGAACAGTGAACTGAAAATAGGAAAATAGCATTCATTAATTGTTGGTTCTATATACACTTAACTTAAAACTTGTAGTATGTATTTGTAACATCGATAATTCGTTTACCACGACTAGCTGCTACCTCCTCAATACTGGATTGCTTTGTAGACAATGCTTCGATTGTGGCCTTAGCAACATTCATTGGGTTTCGAGATCTTCCTACGTTCCCTACCAAGTCCTTGATACCGGCGCATTTACAGATTTCATAAATAACATGGTTCACTCGTAACCCAGCCCCTGGTGGTGCAGCTCTTAATTCTAGCAATACTGAGTGGAACTTGTGGTTAATGTTACCGTAGATGGTTCGTTCTTCGAATCTTGGAATGTAGACCAAGTTTTTGACCGCATTCCAGTGTGCTTGAGATAATGCTTTGGCTGGTTGAAGGGCATTTCTACCTTCTCCAATACCAATATGGCCATTTTGATCGCCGACAATTGCTAAACTGTAGAAACTTGGCTGTTTTCCTTTTCTTGTCATATTTACAACTCGTTTCGCGGTGATTTGTCGAACAGTCAAGCTCTTGATGAAATCGGCAGTATATCCTGTCAATTGTTCTAGTTTGGTGATATTAATGGCATTGCCACCTCGTCCTGAATATTGATCTGGTTTCAGCGATACACCCGGTGGGATTTGTTGTGGAATTGGTTGCAATGGCTTGGTCTTGTCAATCCATTCATGCTTTGGGAAATCGTACAATGGGTCATATTTAGCAAAATCATCAGCATAAATAGGCCCGAATTCGTGGATGTTCTCCTGTTTGTTTTCCCACATTTCTGGAGTGACCATCTGTTCTGAAGCAATGATCGATTTGACCAATGATGGAGGGTAGTACTTTTCCAGTTGTTTAATATGCTCTTCACGCTGTTTCTTGAGTTCTGGGTCGACAGAACTGCTATATGCTCGACAAGGTATGCTCAATCTCACCATACTCCTCAGAGGAGTTGACACAGTCTGGCTGGTCAATCTCAAGAATCTGCTCATGGTGTCTGATCCGCTACGACCTGTTGGTAGTTGGTGATGCTTGGTTGTGTCGTGAAAAATTTTTGGTTGTCGTTGTCGGTGTGTGTCGGGGTGAACAACAGCACTGCGGCTTTTCGAGCCCCAGCGTCTACTATTTTTTGCTTCTTTTCATAAAAAAAGAAGAACACCACCGGGAGGCGAACTGTCTTCTTTTTTTATAAAAAGAAGCAAAAACAGTGCCTACGGCCCTCTTGAATGGCAATGTCGATGGGGTATCCACCTTGTATGTCACGTGGATGTTGATGCGGAAGTCGACGTCGGCGCCGGTGGGTTGGTGGCTTTAAAAATTTTTTGGCATTGATTCGGACGCTTTTCAACATCTACTAATTGGTTATAGACATGGCAGAACCGTAAGTAGCAGAATCACTGGTTTGCAAAAACGACTAACATCGGATATTGCAGATTATATAAGGTCCCATCGGGGTACAAGTTGAAGACCCAGAAATCGACACCTAAAGGTAAAGAATACTGGTTGATTCAACTACCGCCAAAATTTGACATCAAGTCATTGCAATCGCTTCCACTAGATGCAACCTTTAACCACGGCAAGAAAAATAGAACGTACAAAATCACAGAGGACGACAGTGGACTTCAAAAGACTGTGCATATCGCCAAACCAACTAAAGACAGCAATGGATCACAAATCAAAGTTTCATCATCAAAGCTAAAGATCTCCAAAACATTGACAATCAGTCAAGTTGCATCAATTCCTCAAATTGACTATGATAGCGTAATTCAACCAAAACCTGTAGTAGAACAAAAGACTGGTTTGCAAACTAAGCATTGGGCAACTGGATATTATCCGACGACCTCTGAGCCAGCCAGTGATAAGACTTCAACCACCACCAAGAAACGACACCATCACGATGGCGATGAGTCTTCACCTAAGAAACACAAGAAGCATAAGAAGGAAAAGAAGCACAAGTAATGTAATATGTATATCTGTATGTATTCTTGCATTCTCATATTTATTATTATTCGGTCTCTGAACGTCTCGACTGTAACATGAGTGGCCGCACTCCCAAGCGTCTTTTTTAAAAAAGAAGAACACTGCCGATTCGCCATGTCACTACGATAAGCCGCACACACTATTCAATCTTGATTGTCACTATTAAATTATGAACTCGGTTCTACGCTACTACATTATTACTATTCGATCTTGAATATATTATTCCACACAGCAAGTACCCCTATTCAACCTTGAATTTGTACTCCACGCTGCTACCATCATCTAAAGTACGCTCAATGTACCGTACATTCGAATCGTTGTCAATCAGAATGATTGTGCTAGTTCTTGTAGCATACTTGTCACTATCAACTGCAAATACCGGAATAAAGATACTATGTTGAATGCTCTCCATAGTTTGTTGAGCCTTAATAGGGAACGTGTCATGATAAAGGATTTGAAATAGCTGCTCCACCAGATCGTCTTCACTCCAATTCGGATCCCGGTCAGCAATCAGTTTGTCCAGGAACTGCCGTCCAAGTATGGCCTTTGGCCATGGCTCCCGGAATAGAGAATTGGACAGACATGCAGTTGGCCGATCTTGCTGATCCAGAAACTGGCCATGATCACCACGGTTAGAGAATAATTTTAAGCTATCAATATCTTTAACATTCCCGCATACCATGGTGAACCCCCCAGCTAGCTCCAACTTTTCACCATGTTTTTGGCGCTCTTGTTCGATCCAAGCGTCGGCATCAAGTTCGCTAGTTAGATAAGATCTAGAAAACAGCCCTCTCGATACATCTCCTTCTGGCGGTGTATGATCTACATAATTCAATACTACCGCTAGTCGTCCACTTTTGCTGATACCTATCCAAGTTCCATGCTCGGATCGTTCTAAATCTAATGGACTCAAGATATCCGAGTGTGGGGAAGGCCAAAACTCTGCTTTGGCAGTGGCCCGATTTACTCTTTCATCACGGTTAGATAACAGGATGAGTTTACTGCGTTATCACAGATTGCTATTAGTATCATTTCGCTTAATCTGCGGTACATACTAGTCAGGATGCGTTGTTGTTGCGATAAGGATGCACATGGGATGGTGTGATGATGCTAAAGTGTTGCGACAACCGGACCTTTTTATAGAGTCCAGATGTTGGCTCCTTATGTGTTGCTTTTTGGCCAAAAATCGAAACAATATCGAAGGGAAAATGGAAGGAATATCAAAATCGAAGGAAGAAAGAAACAAACGGAATATGTACACGGTTTTTGATTTACCTTAAAAAAATTATTATATGCTATAATCCTTAAGAACACCACGCATATGCGTGTTGGTGATCTTCCCTCGTCGAGGCTTCTTTTGCTTTCTCTGTTCAACAGGCTTAGGAGCCTTCTTTATGGTTGCAGGATCAACACTGGTGGGCTTCAAGCCAAGCTTCTCTAATTCCGAAGGAAGCTCGCTTGATGGAGGAACCTTGGCCCTGGCCCAAAGACTGGTAAACGCTTCATCGATACCCCCAATCTTGCCTCCTGTGTTGGCCCATACAAACCTAGGAGAGTTCTCCTTCTTGGTTCTCCACACTACGATTTTCTGTTCCCTTTCGAGCTGCTCGATGGCATCGATGCAACCATTCCAACCGTCCTTGAGCTGCTTGACCGGGATGCCTTGGAACGTAGTCTGAGCCTGCAGATAGCTCAGCAGGTCCTCAGCCGAATAAATATTATAAATAGATACATACTCGATGGTTTCTGTGGCGTCGTTGACCTTGATTCGCTGGATGTTTCGAAGGAGTGGAATTACTCCGCCTACCGGAACTTGCAAATAATCTCCAATCTCCTGCCACCGCACAGGTCGATCTTTGCTCTTGATGTAGTCCACTGCATGGACCAACTGCGTCGAATGATGTGTGCCCACCCCAGTGTTTTTGGGCTGTGAATGGACTACATTGGTACGCTTCTTCTTGGCCCACGAGTCGCTATCACCTCCTCCGCCGTCGTAACGCCTCTTGCTGGGAGACGTGTCATTGTCGGCGTTATTGACCACTCGTCTCTGGATAGTGGGAGCCTGTCGGACCTTGTTTTTGAACGAGTTCAGCTGGTCATTCAACGACGACATGCTGTACTTTATACTCCGTTGAAGAAGTCAAAATTTTGGAGTGGTGATTGCACTTTTGTAGTCCCAGCCAGGGTGGCGCGGCGCCCGGTCAAACGTAAGCACAGGGTAAGCGCCGTGCGGCTTGGATGTGTACTGCCGTGGATATCATCTTTTTTTAAAAAAATAAGCAAAAAACAGTCGGCCAATGGGGTGGTTCAAGGTGCTGTTCATCCTAACGTAGAACTGTTTTTTGCTTCTTTTTTTAAAAAAGAAGAAACGGGGGCCCAGAGCTACTCTCCGCTATTACATAAGCGGAATTCACCGCTCGGCGTATATAAAACGGCCGATTTCCCGCTGAAATTTTTTTTCTCTTCTTCATAACTCCAGGGGATTCCGCCATGTGTTCGACGCTCGGTTAGTCTACAGACACAGAGGATATATGGTTGGGGTCTCCTTGAAGATCAATGCGCTCAGTCTTAAAACCATCGCTGTTGGAGGCCGCCTTCAATTGACTCAATTGGATCGAGCTGACCCATGAAACGGTGATGACCTGATGTCTGATACATGAAGATAGGTACATAGAGTTTTTTTTTTTTTTGGAATTAGAAATGACAACTATCAAATGTAAATATCTATCTATTAAGAGTGGGTTGTGCTGGCAGTTGGCTCTTCGGTTGCCGTCTTTTCAGCGGCAGCGGCAGCAGCAGCGTCTGCTTGGGCTTGCTCCTTTTCTTCTACAGTCAAAGACGACGACTTGGTCTTCTTCTTGTCCTTCTTCTTCTTCTTGGAGGCAGCTGCATGAGATACAAGCTCTTCAAACATTTGAACCTCTTCGGCCTCTTCCTTGGTTCGATGAGTGTTCTTAAATACTGTTCCGATAATGATCAGACCTCGAGCACGTTCTATTCGTTTGGACAGAGGGACTGATTTATCATGTAAAACCTTGTCGCACACATCCCGTAGGACGGATTGAATTTCAATTCTAGAACCGTTCCATGCTGCTGTCAACACCTTACCTAGTAGAGTCCGTTCCATGTCAACACGTTCCTCATCTGTCCATTCTTCACCCCGTTCTTCAGCACCAGCAATCTCTTCCATTTGACTTTTGGCATCCAATGCACTCACAACCGCGTTGACAGTATCCCGCACCATGGTACCTTTCTCTTTAACTCTACTGAAAATAGTTGAAATACCAAACAATTTCTGGCTCTTGATGAAGGTACTGCCCTTGGAGTAATAAATAGAACCAATAGAATGAAGCAATTCGATACCAAATGACTCCATTTTCAGATTTTCTGCCTCCAAACGGATCTTTTCAGTGAATGCTTGAGTAACGGGATCAGACTTGTCAGTCTCAGTCCAAACACACAACTTGTCAACTAATGTCTTTGTTAACTTGTCCACACGTTCTTGTCTTGCAACTCGACGTTCTTCTTGATATTTCTCCATTTCTTCACGTTGTTCTTTGGCGATTCTGGCCTTTTCCTTCTTTCTACGTTCCTTTTCAGTCTCACCACTCACCACTCCGCTGTGAGCCTGAGACTGAGACTGAGCGTGAACCTCAGTCTTACCATCAGTGATAGTTGGAGTTCCTGGAGTAGCTGGTCGACCGGGATATGCATTAGCTGGAGTAGAGGTTTCAGTTGCTCCTTCAGAAGTTGCGGCGGCGGACGTAGTACCAGCAGCGGCTTCACTACCGCCGGCTTTTTCATCACTGCCTTCTCCCTGTTGCTGTTGCTGTTGCTCTTCCTCTTCCTTCATGGCAATTTCCATGGTCTTGGTGAAATCCTTGATCAACGAAAGTTCTCCAATCCAATCTGCAAACAACTCTCCACCGAAAATGCTGGTGAAAAACTCAGATGGATCCTCGAAACCCGCATCTGGAACAGCAGACTCTTTGCCGAACTGGTCGTAACGTTTTCTTAATTCAGGGTCACTCAGCACTGGACAGAACAAAATGTTAGAGATTTCTCCATGCAAAATGCACACTTACCTTGATATGCAGCTCCTATTTCCTGAAACTTTTCATGAGCTTGCTCATCATCCGGGTTTTTATCCGGATGGTGCTTTATGGCGAGTTTTCTATATGCCTTTTTTATTTCAACGTCGTTAGCCGTTGGAGACACTCCTAGAGTATCGTAGTATCCTGTATCGACCACCATGATTTGCGTGTTATTACTACTGGTTTGCCACAGCCCGTAACCCGTGTTAAGAGTCGAAAAAAAAGATGCTGTTGTCGTCGACGCCGGACGAAATGTGCCACATCGGCTGGTCGGCTGTCCGATCCGATCCGATCCTCCGACCGGGTAAAGACGCGATACGCGATGGCGGCTCATGCATGGCCATGCAGGCTATCAGTTGTTGTGTTTCTTCTTTTTTAAAAAAGAAGCAAAGACCGTAGATGTTGGGGATTGTGCGCCGCAGGCACCGTTTTTTGCTTCTTTTTTTAAAGAAGAAGCAAAAACAGTAGACAATGGGGAGGTGGATCCGCTTTTGGGAGACTCGGGGCATCATTAGATAGTTTGGCACCTGGTTATTCCAGTTGTCTACTGCTTTTTGCTTCTTTTGTTAAAAAAAGAAGAAATCCACCTGAAGTGTTACACAGGCCAGTGTGCGGCTCACCCGCAGGGAACCAGGCAATGTGGAGCTCTTTGGGGGCTCCGAAAACGATGTTCCGACCATTTTATGAGGAAACTGAGGAAATAAGTAGATAGTGTGAGGTAGTTTTGTACCATTAGTCTACTGTTTTTTGCTTCTCATTTTAAAAAACAGAAGAAACCTTCCAGAAGCGATACTAAGGGCAGTTCGCGGGTGGTGTCGATCCTCTCTAGGGGAAACGATATTCCGACCCTTTTTCAAAGAAATTAAAAGTGCGAGTAGATAGGTTGTGATCTGCTCATCAAAAATGACCAAGTTATTGGCTTCTCTGTCTGCAAATTGACGAGATCCACCCAAGTCGATATTCAGGGCACTGTGCGGCTCGCTCGCTACGCAAAAGGACTCGGGGACCAGGTGGAGTGGAGCCCGTTTGGGGGGCCAAAAACGGTGTTCCAGGCGTTTTTGAACGAAAACTAGTGCAACATTGGATAGAGTGATGTCTGTATAACCCAGTTGTCAAATCTGTTTTGCTTGTTGTTTGGAAAAAAGGGGTAATGCGTAGAAATTGAGCCATGCACGTGATAAATGAGCTTTAAGAGGCGAGAGAAGGGCAGGCACCATGCAATGTGGAGCCTGTTTGGGGGTCCAAAAACGATGTTCCAGGCATTTTTGAAGAAAACCGAGACCATCATTACATAGAGTGATGTAGGTATAGTCCAATTGTCTAGGGTACTTTGTGTCCTCTTTGGTAAATCAGTGAAAACTATAAAAATTGTGCCTCGCACGTGATAAGTGAGCTTTGAAAGTGAGGAAAGGGCAGGCACCGGGTGATATGGAGCCTATTTATGGGTCCAAAAACGATGTTCCGGGTATCTTCGAAGTAAAACGAAAGCATCATTGGATAGAGTTATAGAGTTATGTCGGTATATTCTGATTGTTTACTATTTTTTGTTTCTTCTTTGGAAAACAAGTGAAATCCATGGAAATTGTGCCCTGCACTTCATGCCCGTATTTTGAAAAGGCAGAGAAGGGTATGCACCAGGTACAAGTAGAGCCCTTTGGGGGGTTTAAATCGATCTTTAGGGTATTTTAGGATAAACAAGGAATATATTTATATAGACGGAAGTCTGTTTATTCCAATTGACTAGTGTGCCATGTCTATTCACCGTGGTGTTCTTCTTTTTTAAAAAAGAAGCAAAAACATCGGACAATGGGGTCAATTGATCAGTAAATATACTCTACACCGTGCGAGCCCCATTATTGACCGCTTTTTGCTTCTTTTTCTGGAAAAAGAAGACATTTCCCCTCCCGGCGGTGTTCTTCTTTTTCAAAAAAGAAGCAAAAGCAGTGGCATGATGCGGCTGTGCGGCTCGTGCCTCGGGGGTCCCACACCCCCGACGTGGTCCGTCCCAAGAAGTTTTTATGTTTTGACTTGCAACCACCACGACAGAATAACATGAATCTAACGGGTAACGAGTACGTGGACACAGCTATACGAACATTGCATCAGATCTCGCTTTATGCTACAGCGGTTATTGGACCCCACGTAAAAGCGGCCATTAGATCAAACCCAGACTTGGCATCGCTACTAATGCTACTAGTAATCTTGTATGTCTCGCTACGAATCGTCAGCTATACCACAAGAATGGTTTATTCGTTTGTAATGGGATTTGTAAAGCTTTTGGTGGTGATCTTGATCCTTACTAGTGTGTTCTGGATAGCTATACGAGGGGTGGACGGCGTGTACAAGGACCTGATGGTCAATTTCGAGAATTTTGACTCGTCAACAATGACAACATCTATTAAAAACTACGCATACAAAAATATCGTCTATCGATCATTTGGAACTCTCTTTTAGGTTCTTCTTTTGGTGGTGATGGTGGTGGTGGTGATGATGATGATGATGGTGTGAAGATTGCTGATCTTGCTGTTTCTCTGGCTTTGCAATGAATTCTTGAACTGAAAAGTTCTTTGCGGTATTTCGAATAAACCAGTCAGCAAATTTTCGACCTCCTTTAGTTTCTGCAATGTAAATCAAATTGTTCTCCAATGCAATATCAATATCTGACACGTTTGTGCTTGAACCATTTAGTAATTCGCCATCAGTCCACTTGATTTGACGGTTCTTGAGTTTGAAAGACACCAAAGCGCTCTTCAACTTCTCAGCATCAGTATCTAAAAAGCCTGCCAATTTCTCAATATCCATGGCAGCATACAGGTTAAGATAGCTCTTCAAGGTAGTGCCCAGAGTAGAGTTCTTGACATCAATCATGAAGATTTGCGAGTGGTGGTAGATTGGATCAACATTCAATTGAGGATCATCGAAATCTGGAGTAGATGGAGAAATGAACTTTGGAGCTGCAAACAAGAACAAGTCTTCAAAAGTCTTGAATGCTTCTTCACCACCTTTGCTCATTTTGACCAGATGTTCACCATATTTTTCTCGTAGACCTTGGTGAATCACGTCATCCAATCTTGTAGGACTTAGAGTAACACAAATAGCAAGCAATGCATACATTTGTTCGGATTTTTTGTTGACAGTGTCAAACTGGGCGGATCGGTTGATGTTCTTGGTTCGTGAAATGTACAACAGAATATGGCTGAAAGCCTTGATGGCGTCTGCATATCTTCGTAGCATCAAGTAACTGAAACCGACATAGTAGTAAGTCGTGAAATGGGCAGCTGCAACTCGTGCAAACAATGCCTTTTTGTTCAATTGGATGTCTTCCATGGTCTTTAGTGCCAAAGAAAAGTCACCCAACAAAGTGTGAACTCGCAACAATCCGATAATACTGAAGTAACCCAACATTTTGTACAATGGTTTGGATCCAAATGGACCGGCAACTTGCATTGGATCACCGCCCTTTTTCATTGCCTTGAGCTGTTCAGTCATGTTAGCTTTACCAGCAAGAGAGTACAACACATTCAACACACTGTAGGCACCCCAAATTTCAGGATTGGCCTTCAATTCGGCAATTTCTTCAGCATTTTGGTTCTTCTTGATGACACGATTTCGATAGATTGTGAAGCTGTTGAATTGGTAGATGAATTCATCAATAATATCCCATGCCCAGTAGGTTGGTAATTCAATATCTGCAGGACCTTCGTTGGCGTTCAAGATGTAATTGAACAAATTGCAGTAGTTGTTATAACTGTCGAATCGATGCTTTAGTGTTGGCTGTAGTCTGGCATATAGATGTCGGTAGTACACTTCAGTGTAAAAGATCAAGAAGGTTTCGTCATTGTTGACCACTGGAGCAACCACATCTGGAGCTGGCCATGGGGATGACGTATAGAACCGGTCAGTTAATTTGTTGAATGAGGTCTCGTAACAAGTGTGCAATTCGTAAACATTGCCATCGTGAAGGCATTGCTGGAAGTATAGAATGAAATCTTTCACGGCATCTGGAATGTGCTGACTCGTTCTGGATGACTCAATCATGGCTTCCTGTTGACGTGCGAGCTGGGCCTCGTCGTACACATTATCACCGACCGCAATGGTCTCACCACCTTCAAAATTGGAAGTTTCTGCGTACTCGTAGTTGTCTTCCATTGTGTGTATGTGTTTTGAAAATTGGAGTTGGAAAAATTTTGTGTTTGATTATGTGTGTGTGTCCAATCGAGCTGCCACCGCACCGATGCCACCGACCGACCGGCAGTTCCCAGAACTACGCTGGGCCGCGTGTAAATCGCAGACCAGCGTCTACTGTTTTTGCTTCTTTTTTAAAAAAGAAGAACACCACCGGGAGGGATACTGTCTTCTTTTTTTTAAAAAAAAGAAGCAAAAAACAGTGGACGGTGGGCCTGGCAGGGTGTGAGGTGAGTGTGCTGTGTGATGCACTACAATTGGTGGAGACAGCGGCGCCATGACGACTCGTGCTCACCCACCGCTCCTCCGTGAACACACTCAACACGCAAAAACATGTATCATCTAGTGAAAGGGATCTACTCCAACCTCACGCGTCAAGAAGGTAGGTAGCATGCTCACGGCAGCTAGCTAATAGTTTCCATGAAGAGTATTCTGTGCTTATATTAGGACTGGACAACGCCGGCAAAACGACTCTGCTTGAGAACCTCAAAACACAATACGGTAGCAAAGGTCTATCTCCAGAGAAGATCGCGCCTACGGTGGGGCAAAACGTGGGACATGTAAAGATTGACAAAGTGCTATTGAAACTATGGGATGTTGGCGGTCAGGAGAACCTACGGACTCTATGGGACTCGTACTATGACCAAGCACACGCAGTTGTATTTGTAGTAGATTCAACAGATCAAGCTAGAATTCAAGAATGTAGACAAACTCTAGATAACGTGGTGAGTCACCAAAGCATTGAAGGCACCCCTATTCTGATGTTGGCCAATAAACAGGACTGTGAAGACCGGCTCGAGGTAGAGGATATAAAGGAAATCTTCAACAAGATTGCAGAAAAGATGAGTGCAAGAGACAGCAGAGTGCTACCGATTAGTGCATTAGAGGGCACGGGGGTAACAGAGGCCGCAGATTGGCTGGTAACGAGGCTCGTGAGGAACAAGCAGTTTCGGCCACCTAATCTGCGTTAAAAAACTGGACTGTGACTGTGTGATTGAGTGATAGACAATACATTTGGTCATTGGTCACACAACTAGTCCTTTTATGCATGTTTGACATTTACTAAATAATACCATAATATACATCACATCACTATGCATTGGTTGTAGCGATATCTCCATCATATCAGGTGATTGCTGGGCGAAGAAAAAATGACCACAACCCAGTTTTGTGGATAGACTCTAATGTAATAAATGGCTCATTATGTTAAAACGGTTGGGTCGGAGTTACTAACCTCATGAATCGGGTTACCAGGACGATGGTTTCTGCATGGGGGCCAAAGCATACAGAACATGGACGAGTCATTGCCGTATAAGCTCCAATCACAGAATACACGCCTGTCCGGGGGGAAAAAAACGTGTGCATGTACATATAAGTATTAATATTTATACACTTGGATAGGGTATATATAACAGGGTACGATCCTGTCTATGAATTTTTTTCTTGTTTGATACTGTTGTCTTGCATTTTTTTTTCTTCTTGTCTTGTACCTCACGTCACATAGATACGACAACGACAACGACGTCATTTTAGAGTTTTCCTCTTCACATTCACTCAACACCCCATAGACTTGACACAATCATGGATAAAGAGCCACTTCTGGGAAATAGAGCCACCACGGCGAACCGTAGAAACCCATTGATCTGGCTGCTGAGCACTTGGGCATTGGTGGCCAGTTTGGCAGCAGTATTTACAGTACTACACCCACAGCACTTTGCATCTCCCTCACCACCACATGATCGTAAGCGAAATGTAATTTTCATGGTCTCTGATGGTATGGGACCAGCATCATTGTCTTTGACAAGATCATTCAAGCAATATCGAGATGAGTTGCCTATTGACGATATTTTGACTCTAGACAAACACTTTGTTGGCCATTCTAGAACTAGATCCAGCAACTCTCTGATCACAGACAGTGCGGCTGGGGCCACTGCATTTGCCTGTGGAGCAAAGTCTTACAATGGAGCTATCTCGGTCTTGCCAAATCGTCAAGCCTGCGGTACTATTCTTGAAGCTGCCAAACTCAATGGATACGCCACGGGATTGGTTGTAACTACCCGTATTACTGATGCAACTCCAGCCTGTTTCTCAGCCCACGCCAATTTCAGAAGCGAAGAAGACTTGATTGCCCAGCATCAAATTGGAGAATACCCGTTGGGACGGATGGTTGATCTGATGATTGGCGGAGGTCGATGCCATTTTTTGCCAAATTCCGTTGAAGGAGGGTGCCGAAGCGACGATCGTGACTTGATCCAAGAGGCAGTATCTAACGGATGGAACTATGTTGGTAACCTGACTGAATACAAACGACTACAAGGTGGTACTAACGTCAAGCTGCCTCTGTTGGGATTATTAGCTCCAACTGACATTCCCTATGACCTGGATAGAAACCCTGACGTTCATCCATCCTTAGAAGACACTACTAGAACTGCGTTGACCGCTTTGGAACGTGCTACTGCTGACTCGGACCGAGGGTTCTTCATTATGATTGAAGGAAGCCGAATCGACCATGCTGGTCACAGTAACGACCCTGCAGCCCAAGTTCGTGAAGTTTTGGCCTATGACGACGCATTCCGAGCAGCCATCGAGTTTGCTGAAAACTCTGAAACTGAGACCATCGTCATTGCTACTTCGGATCATGAGACTGGTGGTCTTGCAGTTGCGAAACAACTGACGCCGGACTACCCAGATTACGTGTGGTACCCTGAAGCTTTGCTGAACGCCTCTCACTCTGGAGAATACCTGTCACGCCAACTAAGAGCCTATTCAGGGTCAAACATTGAAGAGTTTGTCAAGACAGAAATCTTTCACAACGGACTTGGAATTGTAGACTGGACTGAAGAAGAGCTATATAATGTGGTCAAGCACCAGAAACATGCTCAAAACGACCTAGTAAACATGGTATCAGTTCGATCTCAGACCGGCTGGAGCACTCACGGACACTCGGCAGTCGATGTCAATGTCTATGCCTTTGGCGGCAAGCCATACGCCAACCATGAACTGATTGCTGAGGTCGGGGGTTCAAACGAAAACACCGACCTTGGGGCTTATATGGAACACTACTTAGGAGTGGACCTATATTCGGTGACCGAACGATTGCACGGCATGCAGACATCGCAGCGCCAGAGTCAGGAGCCTAACGTCGTTCCGTACCACCACTAGTTATGTACACATATATTAATAGATGCGTTTTAAAGTTTTGTGTCTATCATTGTTGACCGATGATCAGGTCGGAACACGGGACGTGGTTCGCCGCCTGGGTCGGCTTCCTGCCCCTTCGTTCGCTTTGCAGGGCGTCTAATGGTTGTACTATCTACTGTTTTTGCTTCTTTTTTAAAAAAGAAGAACGCTACTTCTATGGGTGACCAGGCACAGTACTTCCTGGGGAGATGTCTTCTTTTTTTTAAAAAAAGAAGCAAAAAACAGTGGCGTCTCGAGAGCACAAGAAGGGGGGCGGCTGCGGCTTATCGTGGCCCACCGAAGATGAACGGCACTGTTCGCTGCAGCACATCGGAACCGACCAGTGAATCAGTCAAAACAGGCAACAATATGCGAAAGGCTGATTTGCCGGACAATATAAAAAATTTGCTGTTTTCCCTCTAGTCTTCTGAACCTTGTTTTCGGATCTCCTGTTGTATATATGGTTTTTTGAGTAGACGTTCCTTTTGTATTGTTGTAAAAAGAAATGGCAGAGAGTATGAACGATATGCCAGTGGCCGCAACGGTTCTTGGCACTATAGGAACAGTGTTTTGGTGTATTCAATTAGTTCCTCAGATCTATTACAACTGGAGACGTAAGAACTGCCAAGGCTTGCCTCCATTGATGATGTTCCTGTGGGCCGCTTCGGGGGTACCATTTGCAGCATACTTTATTATTCAAGAGTCCAACATTCCTGTGCAAATCCAGCCTCATATTTTTGAATTTCTCAGCTGGGTCACGTTTGCTCAAGCCTTGTTCTATCCTCCTATTCAAATGAAATGGTGGAAAGTCTTGGGCATTGTTGGGGGTCTCTTGGCAATTTCGGCCGGCATCGAATGTGCATTGATCTTCCCTATCAAACCTGTGGTTGACAATGGAACGGGATGGCCAGTTACTGTGATCGGGGTCATTGCAGCTATTTTGCTTGGAGCAGGGTTGATCCCTCCGTATTTCGAGCTATGGAAACGGAATGGTCAAGTTGTGGGTATCAACTTTGTGTTTTTGGCAATTGATACCTTGGGGGCTTTGTTCAGTTTGCTCAGTTTGGTAGCACAAAAAGGCGATTTGGATATTTTGGGCTGCGTTCTATATATTGTTGTTTTGGTACTTGAAATTGGCATCTACAGCAGCCACATTGTGTGGTTGCTTCGAACGCGAAAAGAAAGAAAGGAAGCCAAACTTCGAGAAGAGGGCCAAATCGATGTGGAACGAGCTGGGGATATGCACGACGATGTCATTGGTGAAGATGATGACGACGTTGCAGACAAATTAGACGCAATTACTACTAGTAGTGCGATAGAAGTTCAACCTGAGCACGTGGAGGCAGGTGAACAACACAATTCTGCTGATGGCAAGTAACTCATCGTTAACAGTAAGCTTTTGCGAATATGAGCATGACACTTGTACAGAGGCGTACAGAGGCACACAAAGGGCGTGTGAGAATCATTAAAAACCAACTATCAGATGTCTATGTACAGTCTAGGGACGGACCTGTCGCGTCGTTGCTGGTTAAAGTGGCGTGTGGCTGGTGACTGTCGAGGCAGCAGCACGTGACAGCAAAAACCACCGTATTCAAAAATACTTTGACGCGGGTGCAGGCCTGTTGCAGGCCCAGGTCTAGACCTTTCTGACTGGCCGGGATACTGTTTCCGGAAAAAGCCGTAAGCGGTGAGGCTCAACATTAGTGTATTAAAATTAGCTTTTTTTTTATCGTCGCTGGACTTGGGCTGCATTCCAAAACCTGGAACCACGAGGATCGTTTTCTATTTGATCCATCTCATCAGCGATCCAACTATGCATTTTGTTTCTAAATTAGGCAACCGGTTAGTATATCTGCATAGACGGAGATTCATCCTCTTAGAACACAATTCTCAGAAACAGCAAATCTGAGTCATGCTCATAGATATTGTTTTTCAATAAACAGACAATTAACATACTTGACAAAGTTATCATAACTCCAATTCTCAGATAACAGTTCCCTTTCTTGTTCGTCTTTCCATACATATGCCCACGCTACACATTCTTTCTGTGTAGTGGTATCTAGAATATTCACCAGTACTCTTTTGTATTCATTACCTTCAAATATATCCAAACTCTTCAATTGGCTATCGCTAAAATTATAGCCAACTGTTCCCAGTACTGTGTGGCCCTTCCGCGGCCGTATCGCAGGGTAGTCTTTGTCCTTCAAAGCATGTCGCTGATGATCCTGTAGCACGGCATTATGAACTTTTATACCTAGCGTTGGATCAAGTTGTAGATTACCGGTAACCACTCTAGCCAACACGCTTGGTGCCATTAAGGTTCCATAGCTAGTTATAGTCATTTTTTGTCAGTAATTCGTCTGAAATGTTTTCACCTACAAGAAACATGCCCTAACTTCTCTATTACTTAAATCACTCATTGTTACAGTGGGTGGTGGGTCCGAATCTGTATAGTTTAAGAGAGAGAGAGCGAGAGAAAGAGAGAAGAGAAAGGAAGAGAGAGAGCAGCCCCAACGCCTCGAATCCACCGGCCCTGTTACATGGGCCAACATACCCCCTCCTTCTTCCTGCCCGTTGCAGTGTGTTTGTGCCGGCAGATCGTTGATAAGGGGTCACGTGTGCACACAGTAAAGTCACGTGGCACATCAATTGGATCGTTACTGTCCATTGGACTGTTTTTGCTTCTTTTTTAAAAAAGAAGAACACTATCTCCAAGGTGGTGTCTTCTTTTTTTAAAAAAAGAAGCGAAAAACGGTAGCAGTTTGTGAGGCTCACGCGGGTCATGTGATCCGTTCACGATGTTTAATTGGGAACAAGAAAAATTAAATATCGCATCACCACTTCTGCATTGCAACTAGACACTCGATACAAAAAAGAGTGCTGCAGTTGTTGTTGTTATTTATTTTCCACATAGATAGAGACAAAAGATGGGTGTCCCCGCATTGTTTCGATGGCTATCGCGAAAGTACCCCAAGATTATCTCGCAGGTAGTCGAAGACGATCCCATAGAAGTGGACGGAGTCACGTTTCCCTGCGATTATTCAAAACCAAATCCCAATGGAGAGCTAGATAACCTATATCTGGATATGAACGGTATTGTGCATCCCTGTACGCATCCTGAAGGGAAACCCGCACCAGAAACCGAGAGCGAAATGATGCTGGAAGTTTTCAAATATACCGATAGAGTAGTGTCTATGGCAAGACCAAGAAAAGTGCTGATGATCGCAGTGGATGGGGTTGCTCCAAGAGCAAAGATGAATCAGCAGCGTTCCCGACGTTTCAAGGCCGCAAAGGAAGCGGCTGAAATGGCCGAAGCCAAGAAGGAAGAGATCGCAAAAGCGGAGGCTCGAGGCGAGATGATTGACGACGCAATTAAGGACAAGAAAAAGTGGGATACCAATGTGATTACACCTGGGACTCCGTTTATGGATATTTTGGCCAAATCGTTGAGATATTGGGTTTCCTACAAGCTGAAATACGACGCTGGGTGGAGAAATTTGAAGGTTATCATTTCTGATGCAACTGTTCCAGGTGAGGGAGAGCACAAGATTATGGAGTTTATTCGTTCTCAGAGAATGGACCCTGCTCACGACCCCAATGCCAGCCATTGTATCTATGGATTGGATGCTGATTTGATCTTCTTGGGTCTAGCCACTCATGAGCCGCATTTCAAGATTCTTCGTGAAGATGTATTTGCCAAGGATAACAAAAAGCGGTCAAAACCTCCTGCGCTCACGGCAGGCGAAATTGAACGCGAGAAACAGGAAGCTGAACTAGACAAGCAGCAGAAGTCGCCTTTCTTATGGCTCCATGTTGATATTTTACGAGAGTATTTGGAAATTGAACTAAGCGTACCCAGATGTCCGTTCCCTTTCGACTTTGAAAGAGCAATTGATGACTGGGTATTCATGTGTTTCTTTGTGGGAAACGATTTCTTGCCCCATTTGCCCTCGTTAGATGTCCGTGATAACAGTATTGACATGCTGACGAGCATGTGGAAACGGAACTTGGCTGCCATGGGTGGGTACTTGACCTGCGACGGTAATGTAAACCTAAGTCGTGTTGAAATCTTGATGAAAGCTCTAGGTCAGCAGGAAGACAACATTTTCCGAAAACGAAGAGAGCAGGAATCAAGACGAACTGAGAATGCCAAACAGAGAAAGCTTGACAAGGTTCAGACCCAGGTGAATCAGAATGGAGCTCCACCTCCACCTGAAGTAAGCAAGAACCGTGGAGAAAAGGCTCCTATTCGTCCGCTTGAAAATATGCCTTTGTATACTCCTAAAGGCGAATCAGTTGGTGCTGTTCATATGTCTAATCGTGAACTCGCTGCGAATCGAAGTAATATTACCCTAGCAAACATGGCCAATAAGAGTGCGGCTCAAATGCTCAAGGCACAGCTTGGCTCTGGTGCGGCTTTGGAGTCACCATTGCCTGAACAACAGCAACAGGTGCAACAACCAGTAGAAGAACAGCAGGAAGAACCCGTTCATGCTGGTCAGAAGCGAAAGGCCCAGGAGGATCTCATTCGGGAGATTGAGAAGGAATTCGAAGAGCCGGACGATAACATTAGACTATGGGAGCCGGGCTATCGAGATCGTTATTATCAAAACAAATTTCATGTCGACCCTGAAGATACGGAATTTAGAAGAGAAGTGGTTCGAAAGTATATCGAAGGTATCAGTTGGGTATTGTTGTACTATTATCAAGGTTGTCCATCCTGGACTTGGTATTACCCATATCATTATGCTCCTTTCGCGCAAGATCTTCAGGAAATTGGAGATTTGCATGTTGAGTTTGATCATGGTGATCCATTTTTGCCTTATGAACAATTGATGAGTGTCCTACCAGCCGCTTCTGATCATGCTTTGCCTGAAGTTTTTAGGCCACTAATGAGCGAGCCTGATTCTGAAATTATTGATTTCTATCCCGTTGATTTCCCAATTGATATGAATGGTAAAAAACTCGCGTGGTTAGGTATCCCATTGTTGCCCTTTATTGATGAAAAACGTCTTTTGGATGCTGTGCAAGCGAAATATCCTCAACTGACTGAATCAGAAGCCAGACGAAATAGACGGCTCGAAGAGATTGTACTAATATCGAAGAAGAACGATTTGTATGAAAATTTAATGACGGTTTATAATGACAAGGAGAATGCGGTTGTATCCTTTGATTCTGCTCAAGGTCAGGGTCTAGCGGGGATTGCAACACTTGAAGATGAATATACACCAGGGGAAGCGTTGCCACTGCCTATTGACGGTGACATGCCTGATTTGGATGAAAATCATACTCTGACTGTCAAATTTCGGTATCCACCAAAGACTGATACCCACAAGTCAATGTTGTTGACTGGTGTTAAATTTCGTGATCCTCCTATTTTAACAGCTGATGATCGTGATCAGATTCTAAACCTTGGTCAAGGAAATGCAAGAAGACCACCTCAATGGAAACGGAATGATCAAGATCAGAAGAATTACTATGGTGATTTGAACTCTTATGCATTCAGAGTCCGAGAGGGAGGGTACATTAATTTCGTGAAGAACCCACCATCTGTTTCATATGACAATGACTACAATGGTAGTTATGGTAGCTATGGAGGGGGCGGCTACAGAGGAGGCTATCAAGGTGGATATAATGGGGGAGGAGGCTACCAAGGCAACTACAATGGGGGTGGTTATCGAGGTAACTACAATGGTGGAGGTTATCGAGGAGGTTACAACAGTTATAACTCATATGGTAGTAATAATAGCGGTGGTTACAACCGATATAACAACTACAACAATAACAGTAGAGGTTATCAAGGTGGCTACAACAACTATAACCAGAACCAATCAGTTGATATTCCTCCACCTACAAGATCTTCATATCATAATGAGTTCCATAATCCTCAAGGGGGATACAGAGGACGAGGCGGTGGCTATCAAGGTGGTTATAATGGGGGAAGAGGCGGTCGAAGCGGTGGCAGTGGGTTCTCGTACCATTAATAAATTATTCTTTGTGTATTATAATAACGCAACTATTTGTTAGAATTGATAAGTACTCTATTGTGTATATTACATTCGTTACTGTTTTTGCTTCTTTTTTAAAAAAGAAGAACACTTTCATTATAGGAACAGGGTGCGGCTCGTGCGGCGCAAGCGATCACGTCCAAGGGGTCTCCAGATCCACAGAACTCCAGTCAAAACTCAAAAAGTCCGCTGCTCGGTCTTCTAAGAACTTTTCAATATCCATTGCATGGAACCCATCATCATGCTGCTGTTCATGACGTTCATGACGTTCATGGCGCCCCGGCGAAGTCTGTTTGTGCATGCGCTCCAAAATTGATATCCAGTGCCCGATAACTGCAATTCTCGGTGCATAAAGGTTCAAGATGTCAAATCCTTGTTTTATGGCACGGTCGGATTCGGCGGTTATGGAGTGACCTTCTTGTGCATGTACCTGGTTCGCATAAATCAACAGCGACATGGTCATGAATGAAACATGGCAAACATTCCATCCAAATCCCGGGTCCATACGCTTCTTATCCACGGCACTGTGTATGAAATTCATGAAATAAGTTCCTGGAGCTTCAAAACTTCTCCATACGTCAGATTGACTAATTTCCAGCATCCGGTAGATTGACACAGTTAGAATCATTCTCGTAGCATTCGCAATTATTTCAGTCATCATTGAGTTCTTCTCTCCTTCTATGTATAGATCACTGTAGAATCCTGAAAAGATCTTGTCGAACGAATTCTGAATATCTGACAAAAACTTCAATACTTGAATGTCGTCCGCTGCGTCTATTGAGGGAATTTCCTGTTCAGCTCTATTAAACACAGATATCAGATTGAGTTTAAGCATTAGAAATCCATATTCCCGATCATTTTCCTTTGATGGTTCCGGTAGAGGTGCCGTAATGTCTTTGCTGTTTAGAATGTTCACGTTTTTTGAGTTCAAGGCTATATTCATGAAATACCCAACAGTATTCACATTCCAAAAGTACCTCAGTCGGAACTCTCTAGTTTCTTTATCCAAGTTCTCATATACCGCGGTCTTGCTGTAACCCAGGTTAAGCAATATTTTGTATGCAAGATCCAAATACTTTGGTTGCGCTAGATATTCTCCAATTAGCATCGAAAACCTTCCAAATGCCATCATTGCCATTGAGGTTTCAAATGTGCCTTCAATAATTGCAAGTCCCACTAATCCTGCCGCTGAAAGGTATAGCGAACGGGTTTCTTCAGCAGCCTGTTCAAGACTAGACACAGGCATTCCCGTCGAACCTATTCCCAGGATTGAATAAAGATACAACCATCCGCTTGAACTGGTGGGACGCCAGCAAATGTCTTCTTCCCATAATTTTTCATACATCAGTTGAAATCCACGGCTCTTAATGATGCCTGATGATTCACCTTGTATTTGATCATGCGCCCCTACTAACTCATCACAACGTTTCTTGGTTAGCCAGCATACTTTCACACCTGTCCCCAAAGTTTGCACTTTGAGCTGATCCGGTTTAGAACTATGATTACTAATAGCTCTACTTATTTCTCGAGCTCCTCCAAAAAAGTCTCCCAATACAGTTGAGGGTGTACTTTGCTGAGTACTTCGACCATTAGCCCCTAACATCAACCCCATCACTTGATGTTCGTTGCCACTTCCGGCTGGCTCGGCTCTCTTTTGCAAAATAGTGTGGCCATTGTCAGATACCGGGGCTTTCACAGTTCTATTGTCAACCGAGTATTCACATTTCAAGCTTCTCTTCGTGCACTGTACGCAAGGTTCATTTCTGTCGCACTGCTCAAAAGAAAAATGGAACAAAGATGGTTAGCGATCTTTCGTGTACCAATACTTAACTCGTCGCTTTACTCGACGGCACTCATTACAGGTCAGTGCGCGCCGTTTATTTCTAGTATAGTTGTCATTCTCATTCTGTTTACTGGAAGATGAAGGCATGTTTCATTGTTGTGAATATTCTTGCAAATATTGTCTATTCATATTTTTCATGTGTATGTGGCGCAGATCGGATCTCCGTGTTGAGATAAGCTTGTTATCCCTTCCGGCTTGTCAGATCGCCGGTTATGACGTTTCCAATCACAGCACTCCAACATAACATGGGCACATATAAGCCGAAAGTGGCGATTGTAGGGTTGACCGGAAGACTCGGACAGGGCCTGCTCAAAGCATTGAGGGCAAATAGTGCAAGACTGAGCTTGCCAGTTCATGCACTGGGACGTGACACATCGAAGCAGCAGTCCGATGAAACAGTCCGGTACTTTTCCACTGGAAACCTGACTGATCCTGAAGTTATTAGAGAGGCTTTGACAAATGTGGATGTCGTCATTGATGCTCTGGGGTTTGTCAAGAAGGATACTTTAGCCAAAGTAGCCAGTGAAGAGGGTGTCAAAGTCGTGTTTTTGGGTAATGCTGGTGTCAACATGTATGCTTCGCAATATAAATCCATTGCTGATATTTGGCATGAGACAAAAGTTTGGGAGCGTACCGGTGTGAAGGTTGTGACACAGTTTATTGGTTGGTTTTCCAAGTGGTTTATCGAAGACTTAGAGACTATGGGGTTTGACTTAGCAAATGGCACGGTAGAAATCAGTGGCACGGGAGACGAGAAAGTAACTTGGACTCATGAGGATGATTTTGGAAGAGTTGTTGCCGAGCTGGCTACCTGGAAACCGGAAGACATTCCAAGTGAGCTTGTATATGGAGGGGATGTCAAAACCTATAACGAATTGGTTACCATGGTTGAGCGCAAACTTGGCAGGTCCTTCAGAGTCACTTATAAACCAGCAAAAGAAGCACTCAACGAAACTAAACATATCCTTAAAAAGAACTTTTCTCATCTCTCGGAGCTATCTGATGAAGAACTTTTCCGAATTTTGAGGACGTGCCATCTGGAAAGCGGAGTCGCTTACTATGGTAATGACTACATGAATAATATAATAAACCCTTCAGACAGCCTGTGGAAATGGACTCCACTTGAAGAAGTCGTTAGTAAGCACATAGATAGCAATTAGAATCGAACAAGGTCCATCCGATCATTGTTGACAACCAGCCCGTCATCGGCTGTATATTGATGATCATATGTTAATTTCCATCCCTGTGACAAGTAGAAGGGTCTTCCTTCATCAGTGGCTAGCAGAGTCAGTTGCTGCGGCCCTTCAATCGAGAATTTACCATCACTGGACGCTATAGGAATTTTAACAACTGGAATCTCATTCAGACAATGCTGCATTAGCGCTTTGCCCAGCCCTTGTCGTTTGTAATCAGGATGTACACAAAAGATACCCAAGTAAAAAACGTCGTCGCTGTGATATACTTGGTCCTTGAGCTCCTCAAAGCTCATCTGTGCTAGCTTGTCCCTGTGCTCGGGCCGGGTAGGCATGAACGGTCTAGAATTCTCATCGTATAAAGTCTTCCTGTGAGCTTTCAGTCTAAGGAGCCGCTCATTGTGCAAAGTCAGGTACTGACCATATCGCAGAAAGGTCCAAAACTGGCGAAATTTAAGCTGAATCAGCTTGAACCAGACCCATATATTATAGGACAGACCAGACTTCCCAAGCCTGGCGTCAACTTCATCTTTGAAATACAATGGCATTCTCCACTGTGCATAGCCCACCATTTCGTCATAGAGATTCCCCTTGTGATAGAGCCCCCATGCAAGCGACCTTGGGAACATAAGTGCAGCATGGAGGTAGGTTCCATAAGCCTGTACGGTCTCTTTTTTAAGCTTCATCGCTTGGATATAGGCATCCAACCGTTTTCTTGGGTCCACAATCGATTGCCTAATAGCTGACTGCGACGGTGGACGGAAAGTGCCAAGCGCTAGTTGATGAACTGGTGCATGAGACATGCTCTCAAACACCAACTCCCCTATTTCGAACGGGTCTACACTGCGTGGATACAGTAACTTGAAATAGTATTCCTTCCCTTCTACAGGGACTATATCTTTCAGAGTACTCATTGTTAATGCAAAGCGACAGGCGATTGATTGATTGGACAAACTCGGGCTTTTTATACGCCTTTGCGCGGCCTACCGTCGAAGCGGCGTAAACGGTGCAACAAGTGCGGCTCCGGCGCCAAGCAAACAGGGGGATGAATGTGCTTCTTTCTATATAATCTCTAAATCATCGGAATCGCTATCTTCTTTGACCGAAGTCGGTCGTTTAAGGTTAACCTTACTAGCGTCACCCTTCAGTACACTGGTATTTACATTTGCCTGATCCTTATCACGGTCCCTCTTTGTCGGATCAAAACCTAGCTTGCGAATCTGCTGAGGCGTAAACAACCGTGGCATCTCTTCCATTCGTCTACGCTGTTCTTCCATTTCCTTTTCTGTGTGTATCAAGTTGCCCTTCGAATCGTAATTCCTCATCAAGTAAGCCTCGGGCCTTTTGGCTAGTTTTTGGCGAATGGCGGCTTCTCTTTCGAGATCCTTGGATCGTTTTGCTTTCCTTCTTGCAATCTCAGCAAGGGAAGGTTGTTCAGCTTCGTCTAGACCTAAAGAGTTCGAGGTGTACACTCCTGCAGGTAATCGAGACTCTGTTCTGGATGGTCCGTGAAAACTTTTTTCCGACATTGACATCGAGGATGCAGTTATGGAGCCATTAGGATTATAAACTTTGGTAGGAGCTGAGTTTAATTCCTGTCTTTTAGTTCTCGCTCTGTTCATACCCAGTTGGGTATGATATTCACAGTAATTTGTACGGTTGGTATTAACCCAGTTCGTGCATCTGGAGCCTTTTTGCGTCCTTGAGCTACAGTATCCAAAATCTTTTGCCATGCCAATTTGGATAATAGACTCCAAGTCCGTAGATACAAACAACCCAAATGTTTTGCCCCCGCCTTCGTTTTGCTTGACGTATATACCAGGGTTTAAAATAGCAATAATCATGCCCTCTGCAATATTCCAGTACTTCTCCATACCCCCCTCTCGTAAAGTTACCGTAATATCGATACCCAAGTCAGTTAGTGTAAATATAATATACTTTCGTTTAAATTTATCATGCTTAACTTCGCTCTTATTAGCCAATATGCCAATTACAACATAATTTATGAAATCCGGCGGATCGAAATGGGGCGGTCGTATAACTGAACACAACTTTGGGATTAGCAAAACCTCTTTATCATCGAGCTCTTCTTTCAGCGTTTCCTTAGTGATGTGCCTTCGTTTCATCCTAAGTTTCGAATACTGTTCATATTCTATTCCAGCCTCAAGATCAATCATTTCTTGAGATTTGGTTCCAAAACTCTTCACTCTGTTCTGTTCCACTAGCTTCCTCTTTTGAATCTCGCTCTCTCTCTCTTTTTTGGTCTGCAGAATTCTATCGGCAAACGACGTACTCGCTGTGGTAGTCGATGGCTGCTGAAAAGAACGCTTCAGCTTCACATCTTTTGCCTTGATCTTCTTTTCCAAGCCCAGCGTCACTCTAGCAGGGGACTTGGATGGAGATTTCTGGGTCCGTTCAGGTGATTGGGTTACCTGAAGCTCGCTCTCACTCTTCTGCTTCTTCCTTGGAGGTGTAGATGGAGCACTTGAAGCTGTTTGTGGTTGTTGGTGCTGTTTACGCTTTTGCTCTTCCATTCGCAGCATTTTCTCCTGCAAAATTTTCATTTGCAGCTTGACCGATTCCAAATCTGGTGTCATAAATCAAGTTAGCAAAGAATCAAAGAGAGACCTATACGTACCGTCATCGTCGTTATTACTTTCATTATTATTAGACATTAAATATTAAGATGAATTTATTAATCCAGTAGGAATATTATGTATGGAGAAACGCGACTCTGTCGCTATCACACGCGTCGGATCGGATCGGGTCGGCTCCCCAATAATTAAGCGGTTTCAGTAGCTGGGGCAGTTTTTGTAGGTTCATTACTAGTAACTTCGACCTCCTGTTGTTTTGAAGGTGGAGAGGAGGCTGATGATGATGTTACTTCAGTTTCTTCTGGCTCCACAATGGTAGTCGACTCATTGTCTTCTCTCTGTTGGACCTGTTGATCAACCAAGGTCTTGTTGACTGGAGAAATGTTGACCTTGGCTGATTGTTGAAACAATGATTCGCCTTTTCCACCATATTTATCGCTTGGAACCCAGTCTCCAAGCTTGGTGTCAAGTTTTGCTGCGTTATCCATCACAACAAACTTGTCAGCAGTCTCCTTGGAAATAAGAGGTTTCAGCAAGTAAAACATCCACGACATGATCTTAGGCACATTGACAAAATACTTGTAATCCAATAATTCTGGGTAGTAATTCTGAAAAGTGTGGATTGTCTTCCGAGTAGCCGCTTTTGTTTCAGCGTCTAACCTCAGAAAGCTGACATTATCATAGTCATGAATCTGAGTCATGTACGAAGTTTCAGGGTCGGTGAAATCCAACAGAGCAACCCCCTGTTCCATTAACCCAATTCTCCATCTTAAGAATCCTTCCAGATCTCCAAAAAGTTCATGGCGATCCTTAACTGCGCCGTATAAATTCCAGGTAGTCACTTTAGTCTTTTTCTTATCATCCTTTTCCACCTCATTGGTTGTCACAAATGCGGTGTCGCTCAACGCTCGTTTGTGTTCTTCATTGAAAGCGGCACTCAAAGGGCAGAACTCCTTTCGCCACTTCAATGTGTTCAATAGCTGAGTTTTTGACTCTTCAAGCTTGTGACCGTTTGCCACCAAAAACTTGTTTAAGAATCGCTCCTTAATGACAGCGTCTACCTTGTTGAGGTCGTAGCCCCATAATTCCGAATGCTCAGCCTTTGCAATCAAATCTGGCAACTGGCCCTCAAGTTTTTCGAGGACCAACTGCTTTTCAACTTCGTTGAGAACCATTTTCGTTGCTGTTGTTTTGGCCAAACTTTTTACGTGGAGTGAGGATAATCGCCAAAAAAAAAAAAAAAAAAATAAAAAATATCGGTTGATCAATTAGATATGATAAAAAGCATCGGATCGGATCGGACACCCGACCGCTGTTTTCGGTTAAAACAAAATAAACGCTTTGTGATAAGCTTAAAGGGCTTAAGAACTTAGGGGCTTTTATATACCTGATTTAGAAAATAAGCGAAAAATAAAATGAAGCTTAAGTTTATTATGTTACAATAAATAGTTTCCATCCATTATAGGCTGATGTTGGTCTAAAGATTCTAACTGCCCTGTCGTCATCGCAGGCGCCAACGTTGATAATCTGGCCATCGACACACCAACGGTGTTGTGAAACATCAGCGAGCCCATTCATTTCGATCGAGGCAACCACTGGGTCGTTGTCATGGTCATTAGTCAGTTTTTCATACACTACTCTTTGATCCTTGACATGTGAACCCTCTGCATATGCTAATTGCATAATTTCCATGATTTGATCGCCAGGCAATTGGTTGAATTGCACCAAATGCAAATTGAAATTGTTTGGTGATGAATGTGGAGATATGGTGAAGGTTTTCTCTAGCTTACTCACGGGAGTGAACAAAACATATGAATGAGGCCCATCCAAAGTACAAGACTTTCCGTACTTGATGGTACCTTGATATTTTTGGTCTCTGTTCAGATTTTCCATAGCAGCCTTCTGGAATCTAGAAGCTCCTAGTTTGCGATATTCAGGAGAGTCGCTGTCAGCAACCAACGCGGCGTGGAATCCCCACGATGTTACAACCAGTGACTGCAAAGACTTAATCTGCTGCTGCTTTTCATTGTCATGATTAACCAAAACTGAACCATTTGGGAATTCCACTTTAAAATTAGTCAACGGGGAAGGAACTCCAGTGAATATTCTAGAAATGGCAGATGCAATTGAATCATGACCCAGGGAAGCGGATAGAGCGTTACCGGTGCCAGTGGGCACAGCCGCGATATATAAATTTGGGTTATCAGTGGTTTTTATCAACGAATTTACAAATTCATGAATGGACGTGTCTCCTGCCAAAAAAATGACTGTTGAAGAAGATGAAAAAGACTTTGCATGGTTAGGAATGGTTTGAGCAGACGTGGTTGATACATAGACATGTCGCATGTCAAAAGCGTTGAGCAAGTGCTGAAGAATAGAAAAATATATCTCAGATGATTTTTGTGTTCCCGAATAAGTAGAGTCAATTACTGTCAAGTTCCGTAAATGTAATGGTAAGTTAGGGTTATGAGTGTATGGTCGTTGTTGTTGGCGGTTATCTTCACCTATGGGTGCCAGTTGGTAAGAAACCACATAATCACAAAGGTGGTCTGGTACCTGGTCTAGCTGGTATTTCTGTAACTTTGGTTTAGAGTCAACCTCTTTGTAGCAAAACAGTGTATAGTTTCCATCTTTCTTTGATGGTGCTACCACCAATGGGATTTCATCTGAAGGATAGATGGTGGTCATGATAAGATGTATTTCACAAATATAAGAAACGCTTCAAAAAACCAAATAATATTCTTCTGTTGTATTTGTAACTTGGTTGATGATTAAGCGCCGTAGTCTTGGTTAGTTGTCAGCTCAAAAGTGGCAGTGAATGTTGTAAAGGAAAAAAAAATTGGGAATAAATTGTAATGTAATCACACTAAGCAAAAAAAAAGTCGAACCAGATGCAATATATTATTATTCTGCAAGCATGCTATGTTATTCTAGGTAGGTTGTTGGTTAGGAGGAGGGGCGGCAACAGAGAAGTGACCAACAAAACAACTAACCCGCTGCCGCCACTTTTGAAGTGATGCATAAAATCAAAAATTTTATACGCAATATACATCGGGGGAAGCCAAAGCTGTTTCAATTTGGTTATAGCTGATGCGGATCATTTAGAGGGACTATAATCGGGTGCATGGCTATGTATGTGTGAGTTGCGATATCGTATACGCCACCTACCACACTTCATAGCACATGTGGGGCGGCTAAACCGACAGCGCCGGTTTAGGCCACCTTGATGGTATTATCATCATAGCTCTTTTTGGGGCGCTGAGCAGCGCTTGATGCATCCAATTTGATTTTTTTTTGGTTTGGATTGTGCAACTCAGACTCGTGACGATCCCGACGGCATGATAGAAGTAATATGGCCTCCCTCAGATCTTAAACACTGATTTTAGCCGGAAATGAGCGGGTTATCTTATAAGGGTCCAAATATTCCATGTTACGTTCATACGAATGCACTAATGCACTAATGTACCGATGCAGGCTGCCGCTCTAGTCCATTAGTCCATTTGTGACATCCGTCACTACCGGGCCACCATGTAACTCCATCTGCATGTTATTTAATTAATTTTATTATAACAGCTTGAAACTTGAAACGACGCACTAGTCATCTCCATGGCTTCCTATCTAGGGAACCTATTACTTAAATACCTGGACCTCTGTCCCGCTAGTTGCACTTTTCGCGGGTGTCGTGCGGCTCAGCGCACCATTCGACCCCCCTGCGGCGACTGTTTGTTCTTCTTTTTTAAAAAAGAAGAACATCACCCTAAAAGCTCATCATGTGGAGTACGTCAAAGATGATATCTTCTCTTTTTTAAAAAAGAAGCAAAAATTGTAGACGCTGGGGGTGGGTAAAGCGCTGAACTGACCGCCTGTTGCCTGTGCGACGCAAGGGCACGGGCCAATGTCCCAATTACCACACAGAATAAATCAACATTGCACCTCATTTCACGACTTCTGTTACGGTTGTGATGACGGCTGATTATTACCAGATACTCCAGGTATCGCCAACAAGTAGTACGGATGAAATCCGGAAAGCATACAGAAAGCTCGGTATGTGTCCCAGTTTAAGCAAGAGTGTGCTACTAACAATAGATCTATATGAAAAGCTCTAAAACACCATCCCGATAAAGGTGGGAATGCAGAGACGTTTGCAGAGTTCCTGCAGGCTAAGGAAATTCTGGAGGATCCCGAAAAGCGACGGAAATATGACAGCGAAAGAATGTGGTCGACGGGTGGTGGGTCGCATAGAAGTGGCTTTAGCGGGTTTACTGGAGGAAGCACGAATCAGTTCAGAACTTCGTCTACTCGATCAGAGCCCAAGTTCAGATCGCAAAAGTTCTATACCAGCAGCTCTAGAACTGGACACTACGACGAAGCATACCAAAACTTTAGCCATGCGTTTCACAGCAGTCGATATTCAGAAGGATACCAATATGCCCAGGATCGGACTTACAAATCAAATCCCTTCCAGCGCTCGACGTTTGGCGATAAGAAGGATACCTTCGAGAGGATGTTTAAAAATGGCAGGTTTTCAAGAAGACAGCATCCGCCACCTCCTCCACCGCCACAAAACGACCAGGAGAACCGGAATCAAAATCAAAATCGGAGCCGTTCTCGATGGGGAGTTGATGACGAAGAGCCTGAGGAAGACGCCGATATCCATACCAGAACGACCCCAGAGAAGGAACCTAACCTCAAGAAATCTCAATGGGATTCCACAGCATCTTCGTATTCATATGTACGGGAGAGCCCTGTGCATGGTAACGAAACTAACACGACTACTGCATCACCACCCATGTCGTCCGATTCTGCAACGACCGGTAACACAGATCCCAAACCAGACGCCAAATTTGGGTTTGCATTTGAGCCTGCTGCTGATAGCACAGCCAATCCTGAAGCGGATCAACCTGCTGCGGGTGGGTTCTTCGAGTCAGATGCCGATGACGAAGGTGACGATCTCGAAGATCACCATACAGCCAAAGCACAGAACAATAGGCGTCATTTCAGCGCAAAATATACAAACTGGAGCAACGGGTTCAGAGCGACACCTGATGAGTCGAATATGAGCAGCAGTGATGAGGGCGACCACGTTCACGATCACGACGGGAACGATGAGGGAAACCATCACACTGAGTTTGTAGACTTGACGAATGACTCAGATGAGGAATACCCTCAACAGAAGCAGCCACAAGAAGACACCGAGAATGGAGATCAACCGCCAAACGCCGGATTTGAGCCGCAACAGTCCACACAGTCCCAACATCAGCCGCACCCACAGCCGCAAACGCATACAGGCAAGCGACAGCCATCACTGAACTCAGACTCTGAAAGCGATTTGGACGACGACATTCTTAAGAGTCCCAAGAAAAAGGCACGGACGGCCACCTATAAATCAATGCGGGATGATTTCCTCAATGAGGGTCCGTTTACAGAGACTTACGGCAACTTTGCTATGGATGATATTGCAGAGACCATATTTGGCAAAGGGAAGCGGCCGCAGAGTCCGCAGAAGGAGCCGTCAGACTATATTGGTCCAGGTCGCAAGAGACCCAACTACAATACGACTTCCACCCCTGTAAATACTCAGCAACCAAAAGCCTTCAGGCCCAAGCAGTTTGAACTGCAGGATCATCTCGAAGCTCTCCAGATTAACGCTCCAGTTCCCCCAATTGCGCCGGATCTTGCAACAGTAACCAACGAAACTCTGGAGCACTATGGTAAGATGATAGAGCAATATCAACAGAATTGGACGGAGTACAACCGCCAAATGAATCTGTACCAGCAGAGACGTCTAGAGGCAGACGCTAGTTACGGGCTCGAGCTGTTCAAAACGTCTCAGGGCCTGAAGGAATACATGTCTGCGTTACAATTGGATGCCAAAATGAAGTCGCTGTGGAACAGCGCTTATGATACCCATATTAGAGTAATGAACGAGTTTATCAACGTTACGGAATATGTTGATCGCATGAACGAAAATAACACTAACGTTTAATTTATGACTTAATGAGATATAAGTGAAATAATACTTAATACATCGGTAGTCGGTGACTGACTGTACCGGAGATCCGACTCAGGAGAAAAACGCGTCGTTTTCAATCTGAATCACCACCAAGGCATAATAAAATAATTTTTTCGCATTGCAGCTTTAGCCACGTTGAACACCCACGACTCCCGATTGTTTTACCAACGACTGACTGACAACGATATGGACTTTTTGGGGAAATGGACTGTGCTTTTTGTGGGCATTGTGTTCCATTTACTGTTCACAATGTCAATCTTTGATATATACTTTGTATCGCCATTGGTTCACGGGATGCAGCACTTTTCAACTCCGGAAGATGCCCCAGCTAAGCGACTTTTCCTGGTGGTTGGGGATGGTTTGCGAGCTGACAAGTGTTTTGATAACATTACGCACCCGGAAACTGGCAAGACTGACTATCTAGCACCTTTCATCAGAAGCAAGGTATTGAATGACGCGACGTTTGGCATTTCGCACACACGAGTACCAACAGAATCACGCCCTGGACACATTGCCATGATTGCAGGGTTCTATGAGGATGTGTCGGCAGTCACCAAGGGTTGGAAAGAGAATCCGGTGGATTTTGATTCTGTGTTTAACCAAACTAGACATACCTATTCTTATGGTTCCCCTGATATTCTACCCATGTTTGCAGATGGCGCAAGTGATCCTGATCGGGTGGATGCCATCATGTACGCCGGCGACAGTGAAGATTTCAAAATGGCTTCCACAATTGAATTGGACCGGTTTGTGTTTGATCATGTCAACGAGTTGTTTGATATAGCTGAAGTGGACCCAGAGGTGAACAAGGCCCTTAGACAAGACAAGATTGTGTTCTTCTTGCATCTGCTAGGGATTGACACTGCCGGGCATGGCTACAGACCTTATTCTCGAGAATACTACAACAATATTCAATACATCGACGGCGAGATCGCCAAGCTGGAAAAGCGGGTAGAGGCCTTTTACAATGACGGCAAGACGGCATGGGTTTTCACTGCCGATCATGGTATGAGTGACTTTGGCAGTCATGGCGATGGTCATCCAGACAATACCCGTACTCCTTTGGTGTGTTGGGGTGCTGGTATCCCGAAACCCAACACCCAAGCTAAAGGTGACCATGATGAGTTTTCTGAGCCATGGGACTTGAACTCGGTGAAGCGAAACGATGTGAACCAGGCTGATATTGCGTCATTGATGTCGTATTTGGTTGGTATCAATTATCCTGCCAATTCGGTGGGAGAATTGCCTCTAGACTTCATTGATGCTACTCCAAAGGTCAAGGCTGAGGCCCTGAGCGCCAATGCTTACGCCATTGCGGAGCAATACGTGGTAAAAGAGCACGAGGAGAGTAAACGTCAGCTAAGCTTCGTGCCGTATCCCGAGCTCAATGAAGAAGGCACAGTCGAATCGAGAAAGAGATCCATTGACGCGCTGATCGCAGCGGGAGAGTATGAAGAGGCGATCAAGCAGTCGGAAGATCTCATGTCCTTGTCAATCAAAGGGCTGAGATATCTACAGACATATAACTGGCTATTCCTACGAACTCTGGTTACAGCTGGTTTCTTGGGATGGATCGGATACGCTACAATTTCGTTCTTGCACTTGTTCATTGTGGAAAACCCAGAGGCTGCATCATCTAAATGGCTGATTCGGTCAGTGGCTGTGGCCGTATTTTCCGTTCTGTCATCGTACTTTTATTATCAGAAGTCTAGAATTAACTTCTACACGTATGCCTTTTTCCCAGTGTTCTTCTGGTATCAAGTGTTTGAACACTGGGACACTCTCAAACAAGGGGTTGGCCTACTAGTTGACCGTGTTCCAGGTAAAAACAAATACCGAACGGCAGCTTTCACCTTGCTATTCGGTTTAGCATTGCTGGAAGCGGTTGTCTATGGATATTTCCATAGAGAGATTTTTTCGGTATGCTTTGGCGTTGCAATCATGTGGCCCTGGATCCAGAACTCAGGGGTAGCCTGGAACAACCTGCGGCTCACTGCTGCATGGGGGTTGACATGCGCAGTGATGGCCAGCTTTACTGTCATGCCTGTGATCAAGAGTGAGTCCGTCACACAGATCATTGCTTCCGGGTTGATTATGATTGCAATTGGCTTGTACTATAGCTATAGTCTGGGCAGAGAAATTCCGCTGTCAACAGTGTCGCTGCTGATTTCCGGTGTTCAGCTTGGGCTTATCGCATTATCGCTGCTTGTTACCCACTCATCTGTTCAATCACTACAGGCACGACTTGGTCTACCTGCTGGTAACCAAATCATTGGCTGGGCTGTACTTGTCAGTTCTATTGTTGTACCATTTGCTCATACACTAGCACCCCCAGTGTCTGATTATCGGTTCAGATTGCTGACAATATTTATGGCATTTTCACCAACCTTTATTATTTTGAGTATCTCCAACGAGGGTTTCTTCTACATTTCATTTTTTGTCATTTTGCTGCTGTGGACAGAGTTTGAAAACTTGTTCTACAGCGCCACCACTGCAAACACCAAGCAAGCAGACAAAAACAGAAAGCTTTCACTTGGAGAGGTTCGTGTGGCATTATTTTTCTTCTTCATGGTCCAGATTGGATTCTTTGGAATTGGTAACGTTGCATCTATTTCGTCCTTCTATTTGGACCCGGTATATCGATTGATTACAATTTTCGACCCTTTCGCAATGGCTGCATTGCTACTCTTCAAGATCCTTTTGCCGTTTGCAGTGCTATCGGCATGTTTAGGAATCTTGAACATGCGGTTGGGCTTACCTCGTTCAGCATTGTTTTCAATGGTACTGGCGGTCTCGGACGTTCTATCATTGAACTTTTTCTACCTTGTTGTAGATGAAGGAAGTTGGTTAGATATCGGCACTGGCATTAGCCATTTCAGTATCTCATCAGGACTTTGTGTATTTATGATATTGCTAGAGTATCTATCAGGGGTAATGACTTCAGGTGTTGAGCTAACACCCACCAACACCAAAAGAGTCAAACGCAATTGAAAACAAACGTAATAATAATTAATAGAATACATAATTTTACAATATTTAACTACCTTTCTGACGCTTATTATCTCCGCCTTGGTCATTAGTCGATGCCGGTCGTTTTTGTCCAGACTCTCCTGAAACTCTAGGCTTAAATGCTGGTCTGTTAGCAGCTCCTTGATGTCCGCCACGGCCTGTTGCACCCATGCCGCCTCCACGTTGTGGCAGTCGAGATGCTAAATTGCTAGTACCAGCACCAGTGGCTGGTGGTCTATTAACCGCCGGTTTGGCGCCAGGAGCCGTAGTCTTTGTTTCTTGGCCCTTGATCTGAATAGATCTGTTTTGTTGCTGTTGCTGCGGTTGAGCCGCATTTGTTGCGGCGCCTGCACCAGTTTTAACTTGTGTCGGTGCCGGGATGCCAGTAGCCGGTTTTTGCTGTTTCAACTTGTTTTCAAGCAAGGTAATTCTCATTTGGAGTTCTTTTCGAACCTTGTCGCCTGCTGCTTTACAAGCCTTCTCCTTTTCCTCCTCAAACTCTTGCTTCAACTTGGCGATTTGTTGAGCATCACTTCCACCGGAACCACCAGCACTGCTAGACTCCTTAAGAGTTTTGATTTGCTGGTGCAATACTTCCTCCTTCTGTTTGAATTCGGCTTCTTTGTTCTTCACTTTCTCCGCAATGACATTCTGAGCTTGTAGCTTCGTCTTCTTTAAAATTTCGTCCCTCTGCTTTGCAACCTGTTCTGAAATTGACTTCTCTTTATCTTCCTCAAGCTTCTTGATTTCCGCTGCATGGGCTTCCTTCAATTGCTTCACTTCCTCGTCAGATGTGCTGCTAGCGCTACCTTCCGCAGAAGCACCTGCTCCGGCCGCTTTCAGCTTTTCAACCTCAGACTTCATTTCATTCAACTGCAGCTCCAATGCTGACTTTTCATTAACCAGGCTCTCGTGCTCGGCTACGACATTAGCCTTTTCTTCGGTCAGCTTGGCTTTTTCGTCAGTCAACTGAGAGTTTGCCTGTGTCAACTGATTCTTCTCCTCAGTCAACTGGTTCTTCTCTTCGGTCAATTGATTCAGCTGTTGGCCGGCCTCACCTTCACTGACAGTAACAGTGGTCGAGTTCGCAATTGCTTCGTCTTTCTGCTTCTTCAATTCTTCACATTGCTGTGATAGCGATTCAACTTGCGCCTGCAATTCATCAATCTTTTGCTGCTTCTCGGAAATCTGGCTATCATCAGTAGTGCTTGCTTCAGCAGCTGCCTTAGCTTCTTGCAGTGCAGCCTTTGTAGTTTCTAGTTCAGCTTGCAACTCAGTAACGTTGGTATCAGTTTGAGTATTAGACTCGGCAGTGCTTGCTTTAACTTGTTCCAGTTCTTTCTTAAGAGCTTCACATTCTTCCTTGGTCTGTTGCAGTTCATTCTTGACCGTCTGAGTTTCATCTCTTCGTCTCTTGAGCTTCTCCTGGGATTCATTTCGCAACCTCTCAAATCGGCTTTGCAGGGCCTCATGACTGGAAGTGGTTTCCTGGAGCTTCTTGTCTTTCTCGGTAACCTCTTCAACTTTAGCATCTCTCTCCTTAGATAGAGCTGCAATCTTCTCCTCATTTTCCTTGTTCTTTGCATCACGATCTTGAGTGATCGCGGCAATCTTCTCGTTATTCTCCTTTGAAACTTGGTCAAGTTTGGCCCTTAACTCATCACGTTCAGCTTCCAATTTTTGGATCTGCTCCTTCAGCTTGATTACTTCATCCTTCAATGTTTGAAGCTCAGCAGGGTCGATTCGTTCGTACTTGCTCAAAATCTGCTGGACTCGGTTCCTCCATTGATTGATTTCTTCTTGACTCTGCTTAGCTGCTTGCTCATGAGTTTCGTTCAACGATTGGGCTTCCCGTAATTGCTCTTGCAAAGGTTCAAATTGACCCTGCAAGTCACTGACTTGCGCTTCAAGCTCATTTGCCCGTTTAGAATAATAGTCACTTTGAGTTCGAAGTTGCGAATTGCTTTCCCGCAATACATTGATATCATTCAATTGCTGTAATATCTTCTCATGCTCTGACGCCACTCTTACAGATTCGTCTTCTCGCTGTCGTTGACGCTCCAAGTCCAATTTCGCTTGATCAAGTTCACTCTGTGTATGATCAAGTTGCTGCTTATATCGCCGAGACTCTTGCCTTGCAAGTTCATGGTTGACCTCAACAATCTCCTTTTCTTGCTTTAGATATCGAATAATATGTCGTAAATGGCTCTCAGATGCGTCGCCAACGGTGGCTTCATCCGATGCTACTGGTTCTACTTGTTCACCAGAACTGGATTCACCACCGGCAGCACTATATCGGTTAGAAACTGACGATGCCTTTTCAAGTTGTTCAAGCATTTGCTTGTTCTGTTCAACCAAGTTGGAACATCGAGATTTCAACTGTTCAATTTCAGATTCATAAGCATACTTCTGAGTATTCCAGCTCGACTCGTTATTGCTCAACTGTTCGGTTGCATTCTTGGCTTGAGTCTGCGATTCCAAGATGGTAGCCTTCACTTGGCTCAGTTCTGTGCGTAATTCCTGGGCACTTCTGGCAGCATCTGCATGTTTAACCAGTTCACTTTCATAGTTTTCCTGGGCTTCTTTTGCAATACCGCCTTGTCGCTCCAAATCGCTCTTCAATTCCTCTTGAATTTGATTTAGTCGTTGTTCATTTTCTTCTAGCTGTTTGATCTTGGCTTCAAGCGCTGCTTTTCCGTCTTCAGCAGCTTTAATCTTCTTGGCTTCTTCGGTACGGAAATTGGCCAATTCTTCGTTTGCATTTCGCAACAACTCTTCAGTGCCTTCCAGCTTCTCATTCAGTTGCTTAATCTCAGCCTGTAGTTCTTTTGTTAGTAAAGGTAGTCCAAAACTTTATACATACATCTTTCTTGGCAATTTCATCATCCATTGATTGTCGGAATTCATCATTTGTAGTAGAGAAAGATTCTAACGATTCCTCAGCTGCTTTAGCAACTTCGGTCATTTCTCGAACATGTTGTTCAGACATTTGTAGTTCATGCCGCGTCTTGTCCAGTTCGGCGCTCAATGAAGAGATTCGATCAGTCAACTCGACTTCTGTAGACTGTTCACCACTGCCCTGGTACAATGCCAGCTTTTCTTTAGAAGATTTCAATTCCAATTCAACTTCTCGCACTCTAGACTCGGCTTGGTCCTTGGCATGTTTGGCATTATTCAGCTCTTCACGCACACTAGTTACATCAGCAGTCAATCGATCAATTCGCTGCTGATATTCAGCAGATTCATGTTCCTTTCGAGAAGTAATTCGCTTTACCTCTTCAGTTTCGGCTTCTAATTTCTTCTGCAAAGTATCAACTTGACCTTGTAGTATCTCAATCTGACTAGAGAGACGTTGTCGAGACTCTGATTCCGCCAACGACCGTTCTCCTTCTTGAGCTTGCAAGTTGGAGATGATGGAGTTCAGCCGACCCTTCTCTTCCAAAAGCGACGAGTTCTCTTTAACGAGTCGTTCTTCGACACTTTGTTTGAAAGCCTTTTCGGCCTTTAAGTTGTCAGCTTCGCTCTTCATACTAGACGCTAGAGACCGAGCTTCCACCAATTCCTGTGCAACTTGCTGAGTCTTGACATCTTGTTTAGACAACGACTCCTGCAGAGATGAGTTTTGTTTCTTCAATTCACCATTTTCATTCTTACAGGCCTCCATGTGTTCCTGCAGATTCTTGAACCGATCGTTAGCCAATTCACACTGACCCTGAACCTTGGTCAATTGCAAGTGAAGGTCAGCTCGGGTATTTGATAACTGTGTAATTTGACCATTCAACGTGTCGATGGTAATCTTGGTTTCATTTCGGTAAGTCTCTAGGTTCTTTTGAGCTTCCAGCATGTTAGCATTGGCTTGCTCGTTCTGTTTGATCAACTGTTGAACATGAGCCATGTCAGTAAGTTGACCTGAAGCCCCTTCAGTTGTTGCACCATCAGTATTAGTGTTAGTAGAGTCGCGATTCTGCATCATTCGTCTGAACATGTCTCGCTCCTTGGTTAATGCTTCTAATTTCGTTTCAGTCTTTTGCAAATCGTCTTGCAATTTCAAGATGGCACTTTCGGCCCTAGCAACAGATTCCGATTCCATCTCTTCGATATTCTTTCTAGCTTCTGCTTCCTTGGCTTCCATTTGTTCTCCCAATTCTCGGGTAACCTTCAGCAAGTGCTCGTTTTGCTTTTGCATCTCGGCTATATTCTTGAAGAGTACAAGTCGTTCGGAGATCAGTCGGTTTGTGTCTGATTCACCTTCTTCGCCGTTGAGAACATTTTGCAAATCTTGATGATCCTGTGCGCTCAGTGGAGACTCATTGTCAGCCAGCATCTTGATTTGAATCAACAGATGTGTCACTTGTCTCGACATATCACGCACTTGGTGGTCCAACAAACCCTGTTCGCGGGTGCTATCACTAACTTTGATCTCTGCTGACTTTAGTTTATCCTTGAGTTCCGCAACCTCAGCATTGGACTTTTCCAAATTTACGCTCAAATCAGCCAACTCTACTTCCAGTCGTCTATTTTCTTCACGTTCTGCCAAAATCGCTGGAGCATGGTTCTCCATTTCTTCCAAAATGTTGTCCATTTCACGTCGCAGCTGTTCGTTCTTGTACTTTTCACGCTCCAGTCGAGTCTTGGTCTCCTGGAAATCGGAATAAAGCTGCACCAAAGAGCCACCTCCCTTTTGAATTTCCGAGATGATATGAGCAGAAGGCGACAATACGGCAGCTCCAGAAGCAGGTGTACCTGCCTGGATCATATTTCTTGCTGGGGTACGTGGGCCAGCTGGCGTAGATGGATGGTCATCTCCACCGCCATTGCCATGCATGTTTCCAAGCTGCTTTTCCAAGTTGTTCAATTGTGACTCAAGCTTGGAAGCCCGTTTCTTCTCCTTGTCAGCCATGTTCTTCCACTTGGCCAGCTCGTCAGCAGTACCATTACGCTCTCTATTCAATGCAGACTCCAATTCCTGTACTCGTGCTTTTGCGTCGTTTGCCGATTTCTCCCATAGCTCGCACAGTCGTTGTTGAGAGGACATTTCTGTCTTGAAACCCTCTTCAGAAGCTGCCAAACTACCTTTGAGTTCCTGGATTTTAACCAGTGAATCGTCATACTTTTTGTTCATTGACTCTAGCCGCTTGTTGAGTGAGTCTTGAGTAATCTTGAGCGATGAATTGTCTGCTTCGAAAGAATCACGTTCCGACTGCAACGTTGAAATTCGATTCAACTTCTCAGTTCTAAACTTCTTGAATTCTTCCGATTTTGCATTCAATTCAGACTCAAACCATTCATTGGACCGCTTTAACGATTCCACTTCTTGGCTCAGCTGTTGTTCTCTGAGCCTAGCTGACATCTGGGTAGACCGAGCCTGCTGCACCTGGTTTTCCAGGTCCACTATAGTTTTACGGTTATCCAGATGCTTCTTTTGGTTATCCTCCAACTCGGACCGCAGTTCTCTCAATTCGTTGTTCCGACGTTCCAATGTATCCAATGTTTGTCGCTTCTCTTGAGCTAGGTTATCCACCCTCATTTGCAAAGACTTGAACTGATCATCGTGCTCAGACGACCTGTTCCGCAGTGTGGAATACTCTCTCTCCAAATTATTCTTTTCCGAATCGATTGAGGCCAACTTGGTTCTAAGCTGCTCTGCCTCCTTCAACGAATTCTCCATGCGCTCTTTCATGGACGACAAGTCCTGTTGCGACTGATGAATTGAATGTTCTATACCACCTTGTTAGTACATTACTGACTCAAATAGAAAACTTACCGAAATTCGTTTGATCTAGCAACTGTTGACTCTTGAGATTCTCCATCTCCTCCGCTCGAGCAGTGATCTTTTGCAACACCGCCGCCGGAAGATTGGATATAAACGAAACATCGAGTGCCAAATAGTTTGCTACAAACTTTGGCTTGACACTCTGATCTTGACCCGTCTTGTCTGACAGTGGTCCGCCACCAGACTGCACCAATTGCTGTTGCACATTCTCCTGATCATCAGCATTCTGATGAGGTTCAGACATTGTTGTCTATATTTGTCTGACTGTTTGAATCCAACTACGCGCAATTGTATATGTCACCACGTGTATTCAAACTTTTATCTGGGATGGTCAACAAAAAGTAACTAAACCTCCTATTACAGTCGACGAAGCTTGTTTTCCAAAGGGTATTTAATATCGTTGTTGTCGACAAAAACAAGGACGAAGCGCTTGAAATTTAGTACTGTGTGATGATCTGGAGAGGTCGGAGATCGTATGGTTTTGGTGATGATTAGTGGTGGTGGTGCACACCAAGCACTAAGTTGGGAAGAAAGCGCTTGGTGCGCCAGCCTACCAGCCAGCAAAACCCGCCACAGGAGGGTAACGTTTATTGTCTATATACCTAGCTTACATACTGTACTTTACCTGGTTCAGGAACAATACAATCGTTCTCTGGAGTCAGATGAGAGGGCAGCTTTTGTTGTAATATTTGGAGCTTTTGAAACGCTAGTGCCAGCGAAATCATTTCACTTGACGCCGAGTCACCAAGTGCGGCGCGTAGATGAGAATCCAACAATGCAATCAATCGACATGCCGCTAAATCCAGTCGTTTGGACTGCACCTCGGATATGAAATCAAGCATCTTGTTCATGGTTGTAGCATCTTGGGCTCTTTCAGTGTTGATAGGCAGGTCCACAAGCTGCTTGTCGAGGGTAGGATTGGCTTTATTTGTTAAATAGTTTCGTAATGCAGAATCAGAAGGGTCGTAAAGAACGGATAAATAGCGAATAAATAATGAAATAGTTGTAGTTGTGTCGATTGTGGCCAGAGGAAGGGCCGTTTTCAAGATTGTTGACGCCGAGTCGTAATCTCGCACCTGAACACAGGCAGTCCACAGTGGCACCAGTACGTTGGCCAATGCCAATTGAGGACTATCGAATGTTTTGCCGTTCCAGCTTCGTACTTCATGCAGTAGCTTTTCTTTGCCATCTAATGCTAACAAAGCACGAGCCAGCCCTACAAACGATCTCGGATCTAATTCCATCGATCGCAAAACCTTGACCCATTCCGCATCGAAACTATCAGTTGTCAAGGATTTCGCCTTATCTGGCTGTCGTATCGAGAAATATTTGTTTGCTGCTTGCAATCGAAATGCATGTCTATCGATGTTGGTCCATTTAATAAGACTACCGCCATGAGCAATCAAATCGTACAATCTATCTACATCTCGGAGGCGTTTATTCTTCAACGCAGCAACTGCCGTATTCTTGGACAGCTTTCCATGGTAGTGTAATTCTTCAATCTTTTTGAAAATTTCCGATTCGTGTGTATCGTTTGCCAGCTGGTGCACTCGATCTTTTTCGTTCAATTTGAGAATGCTATCTTTATGCTGGTTAGTCATAGCACTAAGGCCCGCAAAAAGCCCTTCAAAATGATGGTTCACCGGCGACGTGCTGAACTTCTCAGACAGCCGCTCACCAAATGCTCCCTGTACAAGATTGAGGAATTCACCCTGCTCACTTGCAGACATGGGAGGAGGCGCATCGAACGGTTCTACGAGCTTTGAAAACCCGTCTTCCCAGCTCGATTTCTTTTTCCTAGGAGCCTGCACCAGAGACTGGCCAGCGGGCCTGGCCGTCTTCGTGGTACTTGACTTGAGCAATTCTTTGAGGACTGCTCCAGTGTTGGGTTTGAGCTTTGTCATGTATGATTACGAACAACGGTTGATGGTGAGAAGGGAAACAAGCTCCTGTATGTAGTCTATGGGTTCTACAAATTTGATCGGCACCGGTACTGCGCCCGATGTCCAGAATCACGTGACGGATTATACGAGCTCCACGTGCTAGAGCTGTGTGCTCAAGGGTGATGTCTTCTTTTTTTAAAAAGAAGCAAAAAACAGTAGAGGATAGGCGCCGCAGGCACTGTTTTTGCTTCTTTTTTAAAAAAGAAGATAATCCAGATAGGTATACCTAGCCTCCGTTCTCGAACGCATCACGAACGTCCTTGTTGTATTTGTTGTAGTGGTCGTCCAACTGCTTGGTGTACCGCTTGTTCTGCTCGTTAATATACGTGACATGCTCGCCAAAGTTCTGCTTTCGCTTTTTCATGCGTCGTTCATCGCCCCGTCTGAGCCCATTGACCAGCTTCTCCACGTCCTTCTTGGACGGTTTGTGGTCGACAAACTCCAATTCTCCGTTCTCAGACCCTACGTCAAGCCCTTTCTGTGCAGCTTCCTCTTTACTCTTCTGGTACGCCTCCAGATCTGGTTCGAATTCCTGCATGTTACGTTCGTATGACCGCTCTGCCATTGTCGAGTAGTCGCTGCTGGATTCCTTCTTGGCCATCCTATCCTTTTGCCTTTGATCCCACTCTTCTACTTCTTCTACCGTCCAGTCCCAAGCTCGTTTACGTTCGTAATCTTCACCTTTCTCCTCAGCTTCTAGCTTGGCCAGTTCATCCTCAGCTGCTTGCTTCCGTCGCTCAAGCTTGGCCTTCTGTTTAGCATCAAAATCCCGCTTCTTGTGCTCCTCATACAGCTCTTTCCGGTTGGCATTTGTGGACTCTGTGGCTCGTTTCTTCAGCGCTTTGAACCTTGCCAATCTATCCTCTTTCATCTCACTCCCATCAGGCATTGTGTAGGAGGCGCTTGCTTGTCAAGTCAAGTGGTTTGTGGAAAAAATCAATCGGCCGCGATTGTGTTTGTATCTTCCCATCGCCACGTGCGGCTTAGCTATCGCCAATCAGTCAGTCATCCAAGCAAAGTAGGTACATAGACCATTTTATACAATTCCGTTTATATATTTCGTACTGTACTAAACCAAGCAGGCATGTTTCATGGTCTCATTGCCCTTCGCTCTTCAACGGCAATAATTTTTCCGTCACGGAATGCATTCTAAGTGCAGCGCGAAAGCTAAGCGCTCTTTTTTTCATCACTTCAGCCCAGCGGACAGTAGTTGATGACAGATATGGCGACACTGGATCATAAAATGTAGGTAGAACTAACAGGGAAGTGAGCGCTTGCTAACTATAGCACAATATAGATCATTATCGGTGCCGTTCAACGATAACAGGCAGGCCACTATTGCCCTAAAGTCTATCGAACCGGATCCAGAATTGAAGCCCGACCAATTCACAAGGAATCTGCAGGTGGAGGATAACAATCTCAAGGTGGAATTTGCAGCCGCCACAGATAGAAATTTAAGAGTGGGAGTCAATAGTTTTATGGACAGTCTAAACTTGGTGGTTGAATGTATAGATGAATTAGACCCTACAACTAACCACGACCTATGATCTGTAATTGTTTCTAATATATTGTTGCCTCGGCAGTTTCACACCAACTTTTTTCCTGCACTCTGTTGTATCACACAAGCTTGTTGCACTCCACGATATAGAGTATTATAGAATAGAACATGGAGCTGCACAAAGAGCATACGCCGGAAACCAGTGTTTATCGTATTCGACATGATAACCCATCGGCACCTCTGTTCTTCATGATTCCAGGCAATCCCGGTTTGGCGGAATTTTATGGCGAGTATCTTTGTCACTTAAAGTCGCATTTACCAGAATTTGAATACTTCTGTCCTTCACATATTGGTTTTAATACGCTTGCAAACGACCATGGTAAGCTAAGTGGTCGAGTTTATAAGTTGGATGAGCAGATACAGCAAAAAATTGACATGCTCACTGCGCTAATTAGGGACCATCCTGAACGGCCTGTTGTAGTCATGGGCCATTCTGTAGGCGCTTGGATGGTACAACGAGTGGTAGTCGCTCTTCAGGGAAAAGCTAATTTCAAGCTAGTGGGGCTATTAACTCCAACAATTCAAGATATTGCTGCCAGCGAAAAGGGCACAAGGTTAATGCTACTGACCAGTTACATCACCAGCCAGCCTGGCTCATATGCAGCAAGATTCGGACAATTATTATATTGGACTACACCACAATTTGCGTTGAGACAGATACTAAAGACGTTTATGGGAAGAGGGACCCCAGATCGTGCGGTGGACGCTGCGATGGGGATTATATCACGGCCAAACATTTTGAGACAATTCGCAGATATGGGTGCTGAGGAAATGGACCGCATCAAAGCAGAACCTGCTGATGATATCAAGACGTTTTGGACCAATAGCGACTATAACGTGTGGGCATACTTTGTAAATCAAGACCACTGGGTTAAAGATGAAACTAGACAAGAAATTATCGAACGATATTCTGAATTGGATAATGTAGAAATAGAGTTAGCAGCAGAAGATGACCCTACTGTGCACGCATTTTGTGTGAGGCATAGCGAACCATTTGCCAAGCTGACAGCTGCTAAAGTGAGGAAAAGTATATAAGATTAGTCTACAATGGAACATAGAAACGTGGAAATATAACGTACTTGCTTTATATGTCTGGTAGCATTGGGGTTGGAATCATTTTTGGAGCACTTGATCTGTTTACTTACCTGGTACCACTGGTGGTTGCAGCATGTGGTGTAGCTCAATCGTACACGAATCATGACATTTTTAGTGGCGTGAACATTTCATTGATACAGGGTGTCTGTGTGGTAGTCCTCACTTATTCAGTTGGCTTGCTGATACCAGCTTCGAGACACAAGTTGAGACAACGAGTAAGGATATGCTTGACACTAATGGCCTTTATTGTATCTCTGTTGACACCAATGTGGGCAGGAATGTACATACTCGAAGCGTTTGGGCTTGGAAAAGCTATTGAACAAATTGTGTATACCGCAGTTATCTACATTGTGATGGGATTGCTGCTGAAGAATTGCCCGGAGAGGTGGAGTGAGTTTATTCCAGGATGGGGGATCAAAGGCTATACACTCTATCAAATCCACTTGGAAAACATGCGTGGACATACTTCGACATTTGAATTTGGAACACGAGTGCGTTTCTTTCATCAATTGTTGGTCCAGATGGCGTATTTGCAGGATATTCTGAAGCTGCTCCTCGACAGAATTGACGCCTCTAAACGTACTGCTAATTAATATTATCAAACCTTAACTTAACTTTAGTGTTTTTGCTGTCTTGTACACAGCCTATATATACACACAAGTACATAACCAGTTTTATTACACCAATTCCACCATGAATAAACACAACAAAAAGCCTATGAGTGATCAGAGTGAAGAGAAAAACCCTGTGCCCCAGAGTCCAAAGGGTATTTCTAGTGACTCCCAATCCAGGAGCGAAAATATCGCCTCTAGTGTCTCTAACGACAACCCTGGTAGTCAATCCGACGACGGCAAAAAGAAAGACAAGTTACGGCCGGAGAATGTGATCCTTTGGAGCAAAGTTTCCCTGTACTCCGTGTTCGGAATAACTTTAATAGCAAAAGCACTTGCTAGTCGATCAATTGCAGCGGCTGCCCAATTGGTCTTTTCACTAAGCTTCGGGCTAGGGGTGCTGGTTTGCTTGCCGGTTTTTGCGGGACTATATGTATATAGAAAGGATTTTCTTCACTACAGCTTTTTGATATCCGAGCCAATTGGAGTGAGCTTGGCGATAACCAGTCCATTTGTAGTTTCACGATACATTCTACTGCAATTCGGCAAGTGGATGAAATGGAAAAAGAAAGCTAGATCTCTTGCAGTTGTGACAGCCCACCAAGGGCTAGTTTGGATTGGTATTTGGAAAATCCAAAAAATTTTTTTACCAAAATTCAATTCTGCATACTATTTGACGATTGCTGGAATTGCAGTATATGCAGCCACCTATGTCTGGTTTACTACGGGTGTGCAATGGGATGACAGAATGGCGCTTGGAATGGGGTTTCTTGGGTTTTGTGCCACTGTGGCTTACGGAATTATTATTCAACTAGCAATATTTCTGTGTCGCTTAGTGTACAGTCGGTATATTTCTAAATATTTGAAAAAACAGTAATTGAGCCGCATGGCCGTGAGGCGGCCAAAAAGGATTTGGCGGCGGCGCAATGGCCACCGGAGAGCGGTATTTCCTTATACATAAAGATTAATAATGCTACAATATAATGTGACCGACCTGCAGGTATAAGCAACCGGTTAACTGCACCAGGGGCTACTTATTTTTAAATCGAGACCAGAAGAGACGGGCAGCAGGGTCACTGGCACCTGCAGCGGCTCAAGGGCAAAAAAAAAAAATTTTCACCGGTGGGATGGTCGGCCAGATTTTCACGATCTTCAGTGGAGTTAGTAATAGCCCACTCGGAGCAGATTGGTAACCAATCGCTGCAGCAATCATTACTCCGTGCTGTCCATTGCTATCCCATTATGCAGGAAGGAACAATTACCCAAAAGGAACGTGGTATCGCGCTCTTTGTCATTGTAGATCGTTGTAGATCAATCGCACCGATAATTGAGTCGGTACAGAACTGAAGTTCAGAGAGTTCAGGTTCCAATGGGCATGAGGGATTAGGAAACCTGGGTCGTAGGATAATTTGTCCGAATAATACCACCGTGGGGGCAGGCGTAAAGTAGGTGGGGGCCAAGGCCAATCAATAAAATTGATACTTGGCCATTATAGCACTCCGAAACTTGCTCACAAGGGCTAGTGATTGCTTTTTTCCAGTTAATAGATTGGCTGCATATAACGGATGCACGTTGGGGTAAACCGAAGCACCCAAAATAAAAAGAGACAACTAAGATAAAAAGGGACACTCGAACGACATAAATCGTCCGGAAAACAAATGGTCGACCGTTGCAAAGACTTCAAGAAGTTCAGTCTCAATGGAGAAATTTCAAAAGTTCAGGGGACCTGAGGGGCTACTACTTTCCCACTTGCTATGGAGGGACGATTGCCCCTTTGGGATGTCCACTGGCATGCGGAGCCGACTAAGGCCGAGTATTCTTGCCCTTTAGTCAGGCGGAGGCGGCGGTGTTTGCCCCGCATTGGAGAAGGGTACCAGCCTCGCTAGTAAAAAAAAAATGCTTTTGCAGATCCCCATTATGCATGCCAATCCAACGAAGACCACCCGGAGAGAACTCCACTTCGGGGTTTCTCTTTTTAAATTCTTTCGTTGAGTCAGCTTTCTAACGAAAATAAACGAGGAAGCCTTGGCCATTTCCGAACTCTCCTTGGTTCCCCATAAAGTATAAAATAGTGGGGTCTTTCCCTGAAATTCGTCTTTTTTCTGGTCACTGTCCTTTTTCTTTATTTATTCATAGATTCTTAAAATAGCATATAAAAATGATCAGTCGATCAAGCTCTGCAACAGACTTGCAAAAGAAACACTTGGATGCCTTGTCACTGACTCCAATGGTCAGTCCAGCTCCGGGTCCTCAACACCAGCACCAACCACTAGTCTCTCGACCTCCTACTCCAGAGCCAGACTGTGACGAGGTGGAACCGGTTATCGAATTGACTGGTGAGCCTTTGAACAGCGTTACACCCGACAGAACCAGAGAACGATTTATTGATGAAATTGTCGACAGCATGGTCGAAGAGACCAACGTTACACTTCGAGAACAGATGGTTGAAATTTTCAAAGCCTTGATGGAATTGGAACAATACGACGCCATTCAAACTACTTATGAGAAGATTCAAATCCAGAAAAATCGACAGAGTGCTAGAGACAGTCGTGTATACAAGAACCTTTACTATCAAAAATTGTTTGTTGCCCTTCGAAATTATGGATGGGACATTTTGTTGGATACTTTGGATGTGAACACTGAGAATGAGCTGAAATACGTTTGTTTGACATCTGATTACCATCCTCGAACCATTGAAAATGTGGTTGGAGATTTGCTGAAAGAAAAGCATCACTCGGACCAAGCAAAGACTCGATATTCTTCAATTTTTCCTCAAGAATTGAGTCAGTTGACCAAGGTATTGGCATCTATGGTCAGCCTATACTCGAACTGTTTTGAGCAATGTCAAATCAAGTACACACAGATCAAGGCAGGCATTGCCACCGCCTAAGCATTTTTATTTATTTATATTTATGATAATGAAACTTTCTAGATAGACGCTTTTAATTTAATTCTAATGATTTTCTATGTTTTCCCATTGCGCCGCAGGTACCGTTTTTGTTTGTTTTTTTTTGAAAAAGAATAGCACCACCAGGAGGAATACTGTCTTCTTTATCCAGAAGAACAGCACCGGGTGGGATACTTTCTTCTTTTTCCAGAAAAAGAAGCAAAAAGCGGTGCAATTTACTCTCATTGTATCAAGCGGCTACTACTAGTCTACTCGTTCTATGGCCCAATCTAGAGGAGACATAGCGACTGCCAGTACTTGTTAATCTATAAAGTGCCCAAGTTTCGGTACAATGCTGCATAATTAGAACATGTATGCCACATTGTTTCAAAGACTCGCCTATTAGCTGGATTTGGGTCGCTAGGCATTTCAGAACTGAATCAGAATTGGAATTCATGGTTGAGGCCAGCTGTTGAGCACATTCATTAGCGTAGTCATCATCTATAGCTGGCAGCATTGTCATTCTATCCCACGATGATAGTAAGAAGTTCCATGAAAAAGGTGATGAGTCATGGATATAATTTGCCACCAGCATAGTTCTATAGTCTATAGCAAATCCAAGCATTAGATGGGTGTACTCTTGGAATGATGCCATTGGGAATGTGCCCTTTGTAATTATCTGTAGCAGCTGTAGTGTTCTATTTAGCTCATCCTGTACAGGTTTTGCGAATGGTTGATATTTGATTAGTCTAATAAGTTCAGGAAACAATCTACAAGGAAGGACTGATGGGGTGGAGGTTGATGGTGGCGGTGAAGGCGATGAAGCAGATGGCGATTCTTGCTCCATCATGATATCTTTGTCCATTGTATTTGATGTTATTGCGAATGGAGTAAGAGTTTTGCTGGTAGTAGTCTATATATAAGGAAATTAGAAGTCTTGTGATGGGGAGGCGGTAGGGCAGGTGGCGTGCGGCTCAGCGATGATGGTATGTTTTGCCACCACCTGCCACGGCTAGGAGCCCCACGGGCTTTGTCTACTGTTTTTGCTTCTTTTTTCAAAAAGAAGGACACTACTTTTTTAGTTTAGGTGGCCCGTGCCACCCTGGTGACGCATGTCGCTTGTTTGGTTCAGAGTCTAATCTGAATCTGGTTATTTAATTAATCCAGTTTTAACTGTGTCTGAACCAGGCTTGTGCGTTGGCGTTGGCGTTGGCGTTGTCGGCCGATCCGAGATGCTAGCCGAACATGTACCACAACGGTTGAACTTTGCTGCACCACCTCACTGACATACACACACACACACAGCGGCACCAGCGGCAGTGCAACCAGAGCGGACTTCAGATAATGGACATTACGAGCAAAAGATATGTTCCGGAGTACAGAAGAGAGACTTTTAAGGGTAGCAGGCTTTCACATCCTTCAGATTCAGAACGTCGTAAACGGCGAGATGCAGAGATTAGGCGGCTAAGGAGGTCCAAAAGGGACCAGAAAATGGCTGGGACGCGGAGTATCGCTACTGGCATGGTCAATGACAGTGAGAATGAAGAGGACCACGACGAGTCGACACAGCAGCGAGAGGACGACGACGAGGAAGACGAAGAAGAGGACCCGTTGGGAAACATTGACCAACTCCGGCAACAACTGTGGTCTTCGAACCTAGATGAGCAGTATTATGGAATCCAGACAATTAGAGACGTGTTGTCAAATGAAGACCCACCCATTGACAAGGTGCTCCAGAACGAAAACCTGCTGAGCAGAATGGTGGAGCTGTTGGACTCTAGTGACAGTAATATTCAACTTGAAGCAGCATGGGCAGTGACCAACGTAGCATCCGGCACTAGCGAACAAACCAAAGCACTGGTTGACCTAGACGGCATCCCAGCGCTGGTGAGAGTGGTAAAATCGTCAATTGAGGACGACAACAGTATACTGGCCAATCAGGTGATTTGGGCACTGGGCAACATTGCAGGAGAGCACTGGCAATACCGTGACTGGATTTTAGATTTGGATATAGTACCTAGCATTCTTTCATTTATCAAGCATCTACCACCAGACCAGAATGTTACGTGGGCCCTGACCAACCTCTGTAGAGGTGCTGAGTTGGAAAACAAATGGGGCAAACTGCGACCTCTTGTACCGGGATTGCGATCTTTATTGTATATGGGAGAGAACAGTGGTGTGAGTGACACAGCTTGGGCACTGTATGGGTTATGCACGACCATCAAGGAGCCTGCCATTCAGATAATCTTGCAATCCGTTATCAGTGACTTGTGCAAACTTCTAGACTACAGGTCGGTGACAGTTCGGATTCCGGTGTTGAGAACCATTGGGGCAGTAATGGACACGCCGCAGAGAATTGACCACCTGTATCGTACGCAGGGTATTCTATCAAGGTGTGAAACCATTCTTACTGATCCCAATTGTACATCACTGCACCAAGACGCTTACTTTGTGCTTTCCTCTATTGCCCAGAACGGGACCATAACCCAGGTATCGGACATGCTGCAAAGAGGCATTGTATACATACTAAGGGCCATGAGCTCTGGCGACATCCCAACTCGAATCGAAGCGTGTTCAGTGGTGAGAAATGCATTGATGCATAAAGATATGACTCCTCAATTAGCACAGCTGAATCTTGTGGATAAGGGAGTGATTCCGTCATTATGTCGTCAGCTCGAGCCAACTGGCGACAATCTCATTTTGAAATTGTGCTTAGAGTCTCTAAGGCAAGTTCTGAAAAACGGCGCCGTGAAAATGACTGACGGGATTAATGTTCTTGCAGTTTATATTGAACAGCTAAACGGCGTTGATAAGCTCAACAATGTGCTTGATAACAGTCGGAACTCCGAAATCTACGAATTGGCTTGTAATTTATTAGATGTGTATTTTTCCGATAAGTCTAATCAGTTTTAGGAAATTGTACTCTACCCTCTGCATTTGGGAGAGACCCTTAGCTAGCTAATTAACGCGGACCAATAAGTCTGAAGAAAAATTACTCCGCACTTGAGAAAGAAAGAAAGAAAGACAGATAGCGGAATTGTGGCAAATTACAGATATGTTGTTGTGATCCCCATAAAGCGTGCACACGACTAATTGTAGTTATATCCGAAGGCTTGGATTTCGACTTCTAGAGTTGAAGGAATTTTTTTTTTCCCTTTTCTCTCAGCGCCACTCTAAACCAAATTCAATAGAGACCTAGAGGACCCAATTCTTAACAACCAGTTTCTCACTTACAATGGTCCTTCATGATCGGTCTGCAAATAATGATATAACGGAAGAATCTTCGCTTTTGGGTGGTGAAGACTCGTTTGAGATGGAGCCACCCACGCCACATTCACCTCCGTCACCTCTATTGGCAATAGTAACATATTTTGTGTTTGTTGTGGGGCAAGCCTTCATTGCAACTGCTAATATTGACGTGTTGCTAGGGCTAATTTGTCAAGAGGAATATACCAGCAGTAGTACTATTCCTCATAAAGATCCGCGATGTAGAGAAAGCACAGTGGCCGGCAGAGTCGCTGCGTTCTCATCGTACGATGCGATGATCACAGGGATTCTTGGGGTACTAGTAGTCCCCAAGTTGGCAGCATTTTCCGACAAAATTGGTAGAAAGCCAATTCTAATATTTGGTGCACTGTCAGCAGGTCTGAACGATTTTATTCGAATCCTGTGCATTGAATATCCTAATATATTCAATTATCGATGGCTGTTGTTGGCGTACGTTTTTAGAGGTGCTGGTGGCACCTGGGCTGCCATGCAAATGTTAAATGGTACTTATATTGCAGATTGTACAACTTCAGAAAACCGACCACAATACCTGGGTTTATTGGATGCCTTTTTCTTTGCAGGTTTAGCCCTAGGACCCTTTTTGGGCAGCATATTTATTTCACTTGTGCCATCGTTTACAAAAATGTTCGGCATTACGTTTTTATTGGATATTTGTTATGCATTGATGATCTTTTTATTTATTAAAGAATCCAGATCCAAAGAGGCTCAACTGGAGGCCCGTCACAATGTTGAAAATAATCATAGCATTTGGAACTTGTTCAAACCATTGAAGAAACTGCAGTTTACTCACATCAGAGATCGAGTTCAACGGAGAAATGCCCAAAGCTTGGTTGCTTTGATGGCGTTTGCAGCAGATATTGGAGTAGCAATTGCTCCAATTTTCATGATTTTTGCCGAATTCCGATTCAAGTGGACTTCTGTTGAGACTGGGTTTTTAATGACTACCTTTGGAGTTTCAAGGACTATTATTCTTGCATTTGTTTATCCATTTTTGGTTAAATTGTTGAATTCTTGGTGGTATGTCAGCCATGACCATATTGACAGGATTGATTTGTTCTTGTTGAGAATAGGATTTTTGGTTAGTACCATTGGGTTTGTCATTATTGGAAATGCACCAAATAGTAAAGTATATGTGGGGGCTATTGTTGGAGATTCCCTTGCAGGAGTTCTGATTCCTACGTTAAAGAACAGCATCATCAAATACGTTGAACCGGCTAATATTGGCCAAGTCATGGGGTCGATATCATTTTTGACCTCCATTACAAGCATCTTGTCAACTCAAATGTTTTTTAGGCTCTTTGAGTGGACAGTCGCAATTCATCCTCAGCTGGTATTTGAATTGGCGTCTGTCTTGTTTTTTGGCTTGATTCTGCTTACATATCGAATGACTCCCGCCACCACATTGCAAGATTTAGCATAGTATCTACAATCTAGAGATCTAGATAGAGAGAGATCTGAGATCTGAATTTTAGGAAGCAGCATACGCACAATGCATGTATGTGTCAAAGCAAGTGTAGTCAGTCGCTCGATTGACACCACATTGACACCCACTCAACCACTAATTACAACAAACAGATGCAGGGGTTGTATACTTTAAGTATTTTCAAGGATTTTTCCCTTTAACCAAAGTATGGTATATATACTACTAACGGTACCTCCGCCTCACAGGTTCTTCTCGCTCTCACTCCCTCGCCCGAGTACTTCTTTCCCCCTTTCCGGCACTAGGTTAGCTGTCAAAAAATTTAATTTCTCGTTGCCCAAATCTGTTAATATTTTTTTTTTTCTCTCTTTGAGGTCACCCCCTTTTTTTTTTCTTGAATTATAAACTTTCACTATCACGAACTATCTCAATATTAACACAAAACACAACACGACACGATTTTTCAAATAAAATGAGTCAATCTCCATCTTTGGACAGGAATGGTAGAACGCCATCGGCCGCAATGTTGCGTGCAAAAAAGAGTCAAAAGAAGGGATTGAAATTTACAATAATGCTCTGTGGACCTTCAGGGTGCGGTAAATCGACATTTATTAACACGTTATGCGGCAGAGAAGTCATTAGCTCGTTAAATCAACCACCAGTAGAATTTAAAGAAAACCCAGGTCTGGAAATTGTCCCGATTGTCGAAGATTTACCTGATGAACGAAACGGCGTTTTGAGCATAAAATTTATTGATACACCAGGTTTTGGTGACAATCTAGACAATACCCAGTGCTTTAAGGAGCTGTCAAAATATATTGAAGAACAATTCGACCAGGTACTGGCAGAAGAGTCAAGAATCAAAAGAAATCCAAAGTTCACAGACAACCGTGTGCACGCTCTAATTTATTTTATTATTCCAACTGGTCATGGATTGCGTGAAGCTGATGTTGAATTTATGAAACTAATGTCAACAAAAGTTAATGTAATTCCAGTGATTTCAAAGGCCGATTCTCTGACCATTGATGAATTGCAATTGAACAAAAAATTAATTATGGAGGACATCGAACATTACAACATTCCAATTTATAACTTTCCATCAGACTCGGATTCGGATGAAGAATCACAAGAGCAAAACTCATCTTTACGATCATTGATGCCATTCGCAGTTGTGGGTGGCACTCAATTGATGAAAATCAAGGGTAAATCAACACTTGTTCGACAATATCCTTGGGGAGTTGTTGATATCACTGATCCTAAAATTTCCGACATTTCAATCTTGAGTGAGATATTACTTCAAACTCATCTGACTGATCTCAAAGACACTACCCATGACTTTTTGTATGAAAACTATCGAACTGACAAACTTTCTCATGAGAGGGAAAATTCTGGTAGTGTTGATATCAAGACGAGCAACGCCAGCCAACATAGCAATGGCTACCGATCAACTAGCGCGTCATACGTGTTACGAGAGGAACAACTAAGATTAGAAGAAGACAAATTAAAGAGCATTGAACAGAGAGTTCAAGAAGAAATCGCAAAGAAGCGACAAGATTTGATCCAACGTGAAGAAGAATTGAGACAATTAGAACAACGGTTACAGAATGAAGCCAAACAAATCCAAATGTCAAAAGTTTAAATAAGGGGGTAATTTATTTTATTTTATAAGTTCATTTTTTTTCCTTTAATAAATTAATACAATAAATATTTTTTTGTGTGCCATTTCTCATTAGTCGTAGACATAATAAATTAAAAAAATCCTGGTGCGACCCGTCTAACATCAGAGACATATTCCATCTTTTTGAGTGCTGAAGTAGTCCTATCATCAACTTCTATGACAATTTCCGGTTCCAAGCGTAGAATCTTCCCTCGACTCTTTTCGACAAAGTTTTGAATCATAAGTCGTGTAGGTTTATTGTCATTTCGATCATTAAGATAGACATAAAACCTACGATGAGCCATTTGTGTAATATTGACGATAGAGAGGTGTGTGACTAAATTGTGAGAGGGTACTCAACCATTTATATACACCACTAAAGAGCGGGGAGTCAGATGATGAGACATATGGCGCGATATCTTCGGATATGCAAGGTTATGACGATTGTTTTTTTTTGTATACAAAGCTAACTCAAAACCTTAACGGATGTTCTCGGCCACAGATTGTTGACCACACAAAACAACAATGCAGCCACATGGGTCGCATGGTCGCATGGATGCATTCATTGTCCGTTGAGCAGTGTGGATGAACTGACACCCGTCGGGCAGTGTTTTGTTTCTCAGAGGGGTACCGCTTCGTGATGTCACGGGGGTGGCAAATACAGGAAGACAAAAAAAAGGCAAGGCACCAACGACTAAATCTCAGATTTTGGAGCCGCATCTTTATGACGTAGATTCGGCTACAACTTTTTTTTTTTTTTTTTTTTTTGGGGACAACCCACCAACAGGAAATTTTTTTTCTAGCAAGAGAGGAGAGGAGTTGTATCCGATTGTATTGTCTGCAGGTGATCGATATTTCATTCGTGTTGACAAGGATTGACACCCCATTGTACCTGTAGGTCAAGAAAAGACTCAACAATGCCAGCAAATTGGAAAGAAAAAAAATGTAAATGTCTCATACATCGCTTTTCATAGATCACCCTTGTGAGATCGTGATGGTGTGGTTATTCCAGGATCATGGAAACAGAAAAAAAATTTCTCGATCAGGTTCGTGATGACCATAACATTTTAGGGGGTGATAGTTTTGCTCACTCATTGCCCAAGTTGGAAACCAATTTGAGGCATGAATGCCGAATTTCCATATTTTTCAAGACATGCAGTGCAGATGGTACATTGTACACATTTCCACCACCTCCTATTTCTATTAGTGGCATCACGCACGACACGATTAGAATCCCAGATTAATGGGTGTTCATGCTAGACATTCCCATACTAAGGGAATCTCGTAAAGGAAAACAACAATTGGTATTAACAATGAGCTGCCGTTGCTTATTATATTTTTCAGTCGGGGATTGGTTTTTTTTTTAGAAAACAAAACTTTTAATTCTTTTTATAGAACTTTTATAAATAAAAAATCAAATATACAAATAATACAATAATACAATTAAATTAATGGTGGGCATTTTTTTTAAAAACGAACGTTTTTTCGAGGAATTATAATAAATAGAAATGATGTTGTTAAGCAAGTTTAACATGGAGCCATTGACTTTACACAAGGTAGTTGATTTAAAACTCCAGCAATTTCTCGATTGGCGATAACTTGTAAATCATGGTTGGTAATCTTAGCTTCGAAGAATCCACCGCGTGTTTTCAAAATGTAATAAGCTCGTTGACGTTCTTGTTCAGAAGCATCATCATAGAATCTCAATAGGTATCGGCCAAGATTAATTCTCATTGTTAGTGATTAGTGATTAGTGTTTTGGTTAGTATTGTAATAAAGAAGGAGAGAGATGGAGTGGATTCAGATGTCTTTATATAATAAATTTTTTTTTCAAGACTTGAAAAAGTAATAGGGGGTAATAATAATATTATTATTTATAGGTGGTGGTACCAATGCAATAGTATTGAATGAACGAAGAGTCAGAATCAGACCCTGTGTATGGATATTGATGGTCAAGAATTTGCTTTTTGAAGATCTTTGAGATCTTGATTTTCTTGAGATCCTAGAATTGATACGCGATTTTCGTTTCACACATAACCATCTTGCGTCGTCGAGCTTGAATATCATATACAATTTTGTGATTGACCATGCATTGCATAAACATAAACAATAATCCCCGATTGAATATTTTTTTTTGTTTTTTTTTGGTGGTACGTTTCCTGTCTGCCATCCATCCCTCCCTTGCTTTAGTTCTATCATTCTTCAGTGGGAGAGGGGGGAGACGTAGAGTACAGCACCGCACAGCAAATGAAACTTGAAACCCCGGCGAATCCACAGAATCTGCTGGGGTTAGTGGAGTATCAGAGACATGAATCTAAAACAGTAAAAGAAAACACGCAGTGAACCCAAAATGTAATAAGCATCTCAAAATATTAATTATCAAGCATACAACACTACAACTATTTAAAACTTTTTTCAATGTTCCAATGTCCATTGCTTTTTAAAGAGATGTACAGTGCTTTCTGTTGGGTTTGTTTACTAGATGCGTAACAATGCATTGTTTGCCCTGCCTGTCCTTGTTTTTCATTGATATGCAACCAGGATAATTGATATTGTTAAAAAATTTTCATTGCCACAGCCTGGCAATTGTAATATAAGCCGTTTTCGATGATGGTGATGATGATGCGTGAAACGCCTCTATATCCACGTTATGAACTAGGATTTTGAATTTTTTTTTTGGGGTATGCATGGTTACTATTTGGGATGGTTACTGTACTAAAACTGCATGCACTGCACTTCACTGTAATCTGCACACCACATCCATATCCATCAATTTATGCAAATGTCTTCTTTTTTATTGTTCCTGGGGGGATAATGTGAGGTGCGTGCTTTGTGGATCCCGGTTTAGTCTTACATATATATAATGCGGCAACCTGTTTTTAGTAACCCGCATTTTAAAAATAAATATCCCTGTAATTTTTTCTTTATTGTTTTCCATAGAGCTGTCAAAAAATATATATTTTTCATGTGTGCACTGCACTGCACTGCATCTATCTAGATTAGATAGATATCAGTGCGGCTTATTACTTTTTTACTTAGTGTTACAATTTGGCGCCTGGCTTGTCATAATCATAAAATCCTTTACCACTTTTAACACCTAGCCATCCAGCTTGGACCATGTTGTTTAGCAAAATTGATGGTCTATATTTAGAATCACCAGTGTCGTGATACAATACATTCATAATTGCCAGACAAGTGTCCAAGCCAATGAAATCAGCCAATTGCAGAGGACCCATTGGCATTGCACAGCCATTTTTCATAATATTGTCAACATCTTCTTTTGCTCCAACTCCTGTTTCAACACAGATAATTGCCTCATTAATGTATGGCATTAGCACTCTGTTTGCCAAAAAGCCTGGCGAGTCTTTTGATGTTGACGTCTTTTTGCCCATTGAGCTGATAAATTCCAGGGTCTTTGCAAGTGTTTCGGTGCTGGTTTGCAAGCCTTGGATGATCTCAACACCTGGCTGAACTGGCACAGGATTCATGAAATGGACACCAATAACTCTTGATTCGGCACCCTTAGCAGCAGCCGCGATTTTGGTAATGCCAATTGATGAGGTGTTGGTACCCAAAATTGTATTTTTGTCCTTAGTCAATTGAGCCAACTCGCTGAAAATCTTGGTCTTGAGAGATGAGTTTTCTGGAACTGCCTCAATAACCATGTCCACACTGTCTACTCCTTGTTCTAACTTGGTGGTGGTTGAAATTCTGGACTTGATTTGGGTAGCTTCGGACTCTGAAATTTTACCTTTAGATACATTCTTCTTGAGTAACTTTTCAATAAATGATTCACCGTTTGCAAGCGATTGCTGCGAGTTGTCAATTAATCTCACTGGCACCTTGCTATTGGCAGCGGCCACATATGCAATACCAACGCCCATTTGACCAGAGCCGATAACTGCCAAAGATTTTACAGAATTACTGGATGCAGTTGACATTGTTCGTTTGGAAACTAGTTGTGCCGCTCTAAACATTTTTCTTAAGTGCTACAAAGTGTATGTGTTCGTACGTGATATATTGCGGGGTTTTACGTTAACACGCGGGTCGGGTCGGCAGTCGGCAGTCGGTAGCACTATTTCAGTGTGCAAAAAAACCTGGGAAATACACTTCAGTTTAAATAGTTGGCCCAACCTCGGCATCAGCATCCGCTTTGCCCCGCTATTATACTGCAGCACTCGGCTGGCAATCGGAGCTTGAACAGCCATAACAACTAACGAGTCATGACCATGTATGAAGACACAATTGGTTCTCCGTCAATAACCTCTTCATACTCATCAGTTGTTTCAAAGCCGAACTTACTATACAAAAACTTTCCTGATGGACTTGCCTCTAGGAAGAACTTTTGAGGACCAATAGACTTGGAGTTTGTGGCTGGTGAACAAAATTCCGGCTCCAAGTGCGGAATGATATCCAAAGAGCCTCTCATGAGCAAACTTCCTAATCCCTTCTTTTGGTAGTCCGAATCAATCACGAAATACGACAAATACACCATTGAGTTTGTAGGATAGTCAACTTTCTCCAGTTCTTCTCTTCCTAGACCAGCCAGCTGGCTTGGACCAATTGGTTTGGATCTGTGCAAATACTCGTTCTGACCGGTGATATACGAGGTTAACCGGCTAGATTGAACAGGATGCTCAGAGAATCCCAGCTCCCACAATTCAGTCAATTTCATCCACCCTTCAATTAACAGTTTCTTGATATGCCATACCAGTCCCACTCTTCCCAGGTCTTGCTCAAGCTTGGGGGTCATGTAATCAGGGAACACCCAGCCTGCCATGCCCACCACACGAGAATCGTCGTATAATAGGTGAAAATCATAGCCCTTGGTCATGGCCTTATGTCTCATGAGTCTTGCCCAACCGTTAACGAGTGTCTGGTATCGATGAGTTCGTGCAATTAACTCTTTTAGCCGGTCTCGCGGGTCCTTGATTGATCTAACCGCCGCATGATCGTCTCCAAACTGGTATACCGGGCCCACTGCGTAGTTAAACAGTCCGTCCTTTTGAAATCCTCGGGCACATGCTTCGCCTAGGTCGAGATAATCCCTCCACTTGAACTTAGTAGGCTCTAAACGCTCTACACGGAAGCTGCTGTGGTCGATTGAGGTAGTCATGTTTGTTGTGTGTGGCGACTAGAATCAACAGGCCCTGAGGAGGAGGCAGGCTGGCAGGCAGGTTGGGAGAATCCAGCGGCGATCGATGCCCGACCCGACTGTGATGATGCATGTTGCAGACGAGCCGTTGTGAGTGACACCCTGCATGTCGCATCCCTTCAGCCGCAGACCGTCTACTGTTGTGACTCTCTTCTTTTTTAAAAAAAGAAGCAAAAACAGTGCCTGCGGCGCCTAGTCGGCAAAGTACGCGATGAATCTGTTTATGATCTGCTCGTTGGTGGAGCCCAGCCCCTTGAACGTCTCTTGATATATGCGCGATATCACCCGCGGGCCGAACTTCAGCCGCCATATCGCCACACTCTCGATATCGTTGTAAAGTTTTTCAGAAATGTTGCCTTTTCGTTCCAGGATAAGCTTGAGCCATCGTGCCCGAAAGAGATGGAACCGGAAAATACGAGGCGACGGCCCATCTTCGTGATAACAGTACTTCTCCAGGACCGCCAGCACAATGTCTCCGTCGAGCGTGATCTTCTCGAGAATATACAAAACAGATACATACCCCATGAACGAGCAGGGCGGGTTGTTGACTGCGAGTGCCATTCGGGATAACTCTTGTATGATTGGTATCCAATTGGTGGTCTGCCGATTTTCGTTGGCCAACGTCTGAATCATGCTAAACGCCAGCCCCAGTTTGGCCATACTGTGATGAAGAGGGACATTTCGTAACAGTCTCAGCATATTTGTGATCATTGGCTCGTCATTGCTCACCGACGAGGGTCGCTTTTTCCTTTTCTTCTTGCTTGTGTTCGCTTCTCTGTCTGCGCTGACGGCGATGGTTTGCCTACGACTAACACCATGCGCTGGTTGCTCTTGGTTGTGCTCGATTGCACTTGAGTGATCATGCTGCTCGTAGTCGTATCCGTCATAGACCACTGTCGTATGCCTTCGCTTCATTTTTGCAGCCGCGTTGGCGGCCTGTCTTCGATTTATTAGTCGATTGTGGTTGTGATCATCGTGATCGTATATTTCCGCTTTATCATCCGACGCTTTGGCAGGCGTCAACGTAGTAACACTGCTCTTCGACTTCAAGGTACTCGTTACCAGAGGCATTGTTGGTGATTGACAGAAAATACGGTCCATACTGTTACCTCTAGTACATATATATACAGCCTACTCGCGTCTTTAAAGGAGGAATGCTTACCAAAATTTTCCATCCTTTATTGTCGAACCATGCGTGCGGCGCCGCACTGACCTACCGCGCACTATCTTCTTTCTTCAAAAAAATCGGAGCTTGAACGCGTCCGTGCCAGTACCCACACTGCGGCTAGTCAAGGCAGTGCTAAATATCACGTTACTTGCACATGACATCGCAATAGCAGCAACGATACTACTGCACAGCCTATCGACATGGGGGATTGATAGCCTTGCATATCATAGTCCAAGAAACCGCAAACATGCAAACATGCAAATACCCCCCTAATCGTGGAGGTACCTGACCTGATTAACAAACTAAATTTTAGCTCTCACACTTAAAGGTCCGACCATACCCGAACTATTTAGAAACACGTTTCATCCTTTGTCAATGTGATAATTATCACAAGCTGAATATTTATATATCAAGTTGCATGTTTTACATGGTGGCAAAAAGCCTTAAAAAATTAAGAAATCCAAAAAACAACCACATAACAACAGCAACGACAACAACAATAATATAAACGACGACACGCCCCACTTTTCAAAAAACCTTGCTGCTGTAAACAACTAATCTATTTTTGCCTAATTTTTTTTGTTTTTGTCTTGCATGACGGCAGCGGCGATTGATACAACACCACCACCTCAGGCACTACCTCCTCAATCGGTACCATCTGCACACTCACCTTTTGAATTTGTAGATTGTATAGATTGTGAAGAAGATAGCAGTGCAGTCTATATAATGTCTAATCGTAGTAGGGTCCAGCTACTGTTTAGTAAATCAAAAGTACGGCCACAAAAAAAAAAGACTACTAACGAATTTGACAGGTATATGTTCATCCAACAAAGTCGGCAAAGGATAATATTCCAGGCTTTATTGCTCTGGTAAGACCAAAAGATGGTACAGATAAACAAATTCTGCTGTCATGGATCCCGGAGTCAGTTCTACAGTCAAGTGAAGATTATGATTCATATGTCAAAGTGGATTTAGATCCAACGACTGACGAACCGGTGGTGGCAAATAGCAAAATCTTGGTGTCGCCACCCCCAAGAGCGTCCATTACTTCATATGCATTTTCTATTCCTCTGCATAATATTTATTCGATCCAGGTTCGTCCTCCTTCACTGGGTTGGTGGCATGGGTCACTTATTATTCACACAAGAACAGAAGAAACTCAACCTGCATTATTCTTCCATGATTCGGAATCTCAAAGCACTATACTGCAACGCCAGAAGAGAGTCAAAGACTTTGACCCGTTTACAAATGGCGACAACAGTCTGTTTTGGGGTGGCGAACAGTTCATGACTTGTTTAAAGAACTTTGCAGTACTTGAACGTAGCACGCTGGAGCCGTCAATCATTCTTGTAAACCCTGATTCTGATGATAGAAAGTCGTTTTCACCGGTTAATGCAAAACAGCAGCAGGTTGATGAAGATGTGTTGACAAAAACGTTTAAAGATGCTAGATGGAACATTTTGCAAAAGTTGGCTAGAGTAACGCAGTTTTCGCGAAGAGCCGCTCAGAATGTTATTGATAAATCGCCACCTCAGGTCAAAACTCTGCTAAACAAACCTGAAGTAAAGAAAATTGGTGATGATTTTGACGTTGCTCGTGTCTATTTGGCCAAATGGGCAATGGGTATCGCCGAAGAAGCTGAGCGGTCTAGAACCCGAATCGTTTGGAATGACACCAGTTGGATGTTGATGGATGGTGAGGATTTTGGTGATTTTGAAATGCTGAATGTAGATTTCAACGTCCAGAGGCGTAACCAAGTTGGTAAATCAGAATGGAATGCGTTTTTTGACCACACTGGCCGGTTGTGTATAACCAAGACTGAAGTGTTGGAACGAATCTTCCATGGCGGGTTGGCCCCAGATGTTCGGCCTGAAGCTTGGCTGTTTTTAACTGGGGTTTATCGATGGGAAAGTGATCAAGAAGAACGAAGTGCAATTATGAATGAACGAAGAAACGAATATGTGCGGCTCAAGAAGCAGTGGTGGGACGATACTGATAAGCAACAAAATGACGAATTTTGGAAGGATCAAAAATCGAGAATTGAAAAAGATGTGCATAGAACTGATCGAAATATCACTCTGTTTGCCGAGAGCGATACACCTCACCCGGATCCTGATTCCAGGTTTACCAGTACCAACCCTCACTTGGAGCAGCTCAAGGACATGCTGATAACGTACAATGAGTATAACCAGAACCTGGGTTATGTCCAAGGTATGAGCGACTTGCTGTCGCCATTATATGTGGTATTCCAAGATGATGCTGTCGCGTTCTGGGCTTTTTGTTCCTTCATGAAACGAATGGAACGAAATTTCTTGCGTGATCAATCAGGTATGCGGGAACAGTTATTGACATTGGACCAATTGGTCCAATTCATGTTACCCAAGTTATATGACCATTTGGCTAAAGCAGACTCCACCAACTTTTTCTTCTTCTTTAGAATGTTGTTAGTGTGGTATAAACGAGAGTTTGTGTGGTCTGACGTGTTGAGATTGTGGGAAGTACTGTGGACTGATTACTTGTCCTCACAATTTCACTTGTTTATTGCATTGGCTATACTAGATAGGCATAAGGACGTCATTATGGAACATCTGAATCAGTTTGATGAGGTTCTCAAGTACATGAACGAGCTGTCCATGACACTGGATCTAGAATCTATATTGACCCGGGCCGAATTGTTATTCAATCGATTCAGAAAGAGTGTAGACATGGTTGATCGGCGACGCCAGGAAGCAGAGCACAGCTCTGACCAATTGCCTGAAATTACCCCTCAACTGCGGTCGCTCTTATCAACACAGATCATAGAAGTATACGAAGCTGAACGACCACCAGACGTAGGAGGTGGTTAGGCTAACTTACAATAAAACATTTTGTTCTTAGCTGGAATCCAATCGTTGCCGCTTTTTGGCATTAGCGTGGTCGTCCACCCACATAGAGTCCTCTTCACTTTCATCATTAGAGTCCTGCCCAGGTTCATGCTCGAGCCGCTTTTGAGCCGAAAAGCTGTGTTCCAACGTCTTTTGTGGCCGCTTATGCCCCGAAGAGCCGTGTTCCAAGAGTAGATTTAGTCTTGTATTCTTGATTTTACTGGGTTCAATCTCTGCGTTGGATCGGTCGTAGTAAAACTCGCCTATCATTTCATCGCGGTCTGAAGCTTTAGGGATGACTCTCTTTTTGAAGAATTCGCCCCATGATTGCGTGGTCACTTTTTTACCATTATGTACTTGTCCATAATAGTAGTAGAAGTCCTCACCGATGATGGTGGCTTTAGTTCCAGGTTGATAATCCCATCTAGCTGCATTGAGCATTGTCTGGGCATCGCGCTGGTTGAATCCAACCTGAAACTTGTTTGAATACAGGGCATTCTCAAGCTCATCACTGTTGCCATTCTTCCTTATCATTAATTTACCGGTATCGTAGTCCTTTAGCTTGTTAACGTATTCCCGAGCAATATCAGGGCGCTGATCGACGATGGGCACCTTACATAATGTTACTCTCATATCGCTCCACCGGGCCATTTTTATATTCAGTGATTTGAATTTCTCCAATATAGACATTGTACTCCTGGGATAAATATCCTTCTCCCCGCTGAAAGCTTCCAGAGTTTGTTTAATGCACTCAGTGATGATAGTGTTAGTATGGAGCTTAGAGAGCGTATGATCAAATGCAAACAACAGCAACGCTTCTTCCAACTTGGAATAATCTCTAGGAACTGACATCTTCTCAATCTCACGCTGTGGAGGTAATTGAACCCTGCGATTTTGCGGTGAAGCATAATACATGGTCCCGTTATACTCTCCCTGATTCAACACATAAGGCTTGAAGTCTTCCACGGTATCGCCCTCGATAAACTTCTGGAGTAGCGCAATATCAAATATACTACACTATTGGTTAATACACACGCACAAAACAGTCACTACATACGCATATTCTGGTCGTTCGTCGTCACTCAGCTCGTCTACGACCTCCTTTGACGAAAAGTTCATACACCTTTCATCGCTATCTTCACAGAGCTCCTGGTCTGCTCCCAGCCAGTCTGTTACGCTAGCCAGGAACTCAGAGTCTACAGCGTCCTCGTCCACATGAATCAAGGCAGGGCGCACGTTTGTCATTGATCGTGATGATGTTGGGACGACATTGTGTATCGCGTCGTGATAGCGCCGGTATCACCTCCGACGAGCCCCTCGTAAGCCCTGACTAAGCGCCACTGTTTTTTGCTTCTTTTTTTAAAAAAGAAGACATCATCTGTAGAAGTAGCATTGTTCTTTTTTTAAAAAAGAACCAAAAACAGTAGACGGCGCTGGGGTGTTGGGTTCTGGGAGTACAGATCAGGACATGGTCGAGATAGTACCGATCGACCCAGCACACCCAAGCACACCCAAGCACACCCAAGCACAGCTCAGCTACATGACTAATGTTTATGCTACATGCCATAGGCCGCCATGTGTTGACAAATCTGATTGATAATCAATTCCGACCCGGAGGACGCGCTGAAACACGTAATCGACGCGTATATTGCCAATTAAGTCACGTTCGCTATGCAGCGACTAAGATGTGGATACACCATGACAAAGCTATGACACTCTATAAACACAGACCTAATATATGGAATGGGGCGATTTGCCGTTCGTCAGATTCTTTTAGGGACCCGAGAGCGTCTTGAGTCTTGGGCATATGTGGATGTTTCAGCGGTACAATAGAATGTCCGATGTTTTCCATTCTAGCGCGAACGACATCACATCAGATTACGCGCGCGGTGATGAATTTTTTTTTTACTAATAAAGTCGCGCGTCGGACGCGAAAAGTACTTAAAGCGTGTAAATTCCCGGATTCTTTCTTCTACTTTCCTATTTTCTCATTTTCTTTAAACGCGTCTTTTTTTTATTATATTCAATTATAAACCATTAGACCAGAACCAATGTTTGTGATCAAAAGAGACGGAAGAACAGAGAAAGTGCAGTTTGACAAGGTACGTGTGTTTTGTTTACCACCGTTTGCTAACACAAGAAATATAGATCACTGCTCGTGTATCACGACTTTGTTACAAGTTGGATCCAGAACACGTTGATCCAACTCAAATCACACAGCGTGTAATCAGCGGTGTCTACCAGGGTGTCACCACTATTGAACTGGACAATTTGGCCGCTGAAACTGCCGCTTACATGACCACCCAGCATCCAGATTATGCTATCCTAGCAGCTAGAATTGCAGTTTCAAACCTTCATAAACAGACCAAAAAAGCCTTCTCCTCGGTGGTGCAGGATCTTTACGAATATGTCAACCCCCGAAACAGAAAACACTCGCCAATGGTTTCCAAAGAGCTTCATGATATCGTGATGGAAAACGCCGAAGAATTGAATTCGGCCATTCTGTACGAACGTGATTTCAGCTACAACTTTTTTGGTTTCAAGACCTTGGAGCGATCTTATTTGTTGCGATTAAACGGTTTGATCGCTGAACGACCTCAACATATGATCATGCGTGTTGCAGTCGGTATTCATGGCCGGGACATTCCAAAGGCTATTGAAACTTATCACTTAATGTCTCAAAAATACTTTACTCATGCATCTCCTACTCTATACAATGCCGGTACTCCACAGCCACAAATGTCTTCATGTTTCTTGATCAACATGAAGGAAGATTCTATTGAGGGTATCTACGACACTCTAAAGACATGTGCTTTGATTTCAAAGTCTGCCGGTGGTATCGGTATGTCCTTCAGTAACATTCGAGCCACTGGATCATACATTGCTGGTACAAATGGTACTTCCAATGGTATCGTTCCAATGTTGAGAGTTTATAACAACACTGCTCGATATGTCGATCAGGGTGGTAACAAGCGTCCAGGTGCCTTTGCCATGTACTTGGAACCTTGGCATGCTGATGTGTATGAATTTTTGGACTTGCGAAAGAATCACGGTAAGGAAGAAATCCGAGCTCGTGATTTGTTCTTGGCTCTCTGGATTCCTGATTTGTTCATGGAACGTGTTAAGAACGACGAAGAATGGACTTTGATGTGTCCAAATGAATGTCCAGGTTTGGATGAGGTTTGGGGTGATGACTTCAAGAAGCTGTATGAACAGTACGAACAAGAAAAGCGTGGTCGTCGAACCGTTAAGGCTCAGAAGCTGTGGTATGCTATCTTGGAAGCTCAAACCGAAACTGGTACTCCATTCATGCTGTACAAGGATTCTTGTAACCGAAAGTCAAATCAACAAAACTTGGGTACCATCAAGTCTTCTAACTTGTGTTGTGAAATTGTTGAATACTCTGCTCCTGATGAAGTTGCTGTTTGTAACTTGGCTTCCATTTCTTTGCCAGCATTTGTTGAACAACGAAAGGATGGCATGTACTACAACTTTTCCAAGCTTCATGACATTGCAAAGGTCGTAACCAAAAACTTGAACTCTATCATTAACCAGAACTACTACCCAGTTCCTGAAGCCAAGAAATCAAACATGCGACATCGGCCAATTGCCGTTGGTGTGCAAGGTTTGGCTGACGCCTTCATGATGTTGCGGTTGCCATTCGAATCCGACCAAGCTCGTGAATTGAACAAGCAAATCTTTGAAACTATTTATCACGCTGCATGCGAAGCTTCCATTGAATTGGCCAAAGAATTCGGCCCATACGAAACTTATGAAGGTTCCCCAGCTTCAAAGGGTCTGTTGCAATACGATCTATGGGACGTTGAACCATCAGATTTGTGGGACTGGGAAACCTTGAAGGCAAACCTAGCCAAGCATGGTATGAGAAACTCGTTGCTTGTTGCTCCAATGCCAACTGCTTCTACTTCACAAATTTTGGGCAACAACGAATGCTTCGAACCATACACTTCTAATATTTATTCAAGACGAGTATTGGCTGGTGAATTCCAGGTTGTCAACCCATACTTGCTCAAGGATTTGGTTGATATGGGATTGTGGAATGAAAACATGAAGAACCGAATTATTGCTGCCAATGGTTCTATTCAGAACATTCCAAACATTCCACAAGAGACCAAGGAACTATACAAGACTGTTTGGGAAATTTCTCAAAAGATCATCATTGACATGGCCGTCGAACGATCTCCATACATTGATCAGTCACAATCGTTGAACATCCACATCCAAGACCCAACCATGGGTAAGTTGACCTCGATGCATTTCTATGGCTATCAAAAGGGTATCAAGACTGGTATGTACTACTTGCGAACTCAAGCCGCATCCGCTCCAATTCAATTCACTGTTGATCAAGAAGCATTGAAGGTTGCCGATGACTCTAAGGCCAAGTTGGACCAAAAGAAGAAGACTTATTTGGGCGCATTGTCTACTCGGGCAGTGAATGGCAATGGCAACGTTAATGGAGTCAAGCCAGCCCCAGAAACCAAGGTCGAACAAGTTGCAGAAAAACTAGAATCTACAACGATAACTGATGAAAAACCTGTCAAACAAGACGATAATGATGAAGATAAAGAAAACGATATTTATGCTGATAAAGTGCTTGCTTGTTCAATCAACAATCCAGGTGCTTGTGAAATGTGCTCTGGTTAAATAATAGTAATAAAAAAAAATTAATAATTTATGTAGTATTTTGATAAATATAAGCATATTGCTCAATAGTCTGCACCATTCCTGGACGTTTCTCCCGTATCGTACTCAGTACGTTGTACACAGGTTGCCTTGATTTCAGCACATGGTCAATCGCAATATACGTGCCAGTCCGTCCAATACCGGCAGAACAATGCACAACTACTGGCTTGTCATCAGCTTTAGAGTTAACTTGCTCGATGAACGGCCTCAATGGGCGCTGCGGAACTGCAAAATCCGCCCATTGATGGTAGTAATAATGATATACATGGTGATCGTCGTTCACCCAGAACGTCCGTAGTTCATATTCTTCAAAAGTCTGTTTTGATTCGAGTTTGACAGTAATGCCATTGTAGTCTTGAGCCTCTTGTTCGTCATCCTCGGGCCAATAACAGGTGCACTTCTCCACTGGTCTATCCATGATCCGTTCCACCAACGGCGTCAACATTACGATTACTCGAGCGTCGGTTTCCACAACCATCTGCCAGAAATGGTCTATCGTAGCAGGAATCGGACCCTGGGTTGCTATATATCCCTCATCAATCCACGACGCGTTGATATAAGTACCATCCTTCAGCTCAACTCGAGACGAATCATAGGGCAGCACATTCGTGTATCGATTCAGACCCTTATTGTTCAAACCTGTTCCAAACTCGTCCTCGCCAAGCTTTTGGGCCTGGCGTTGCTTTTCCTCCTTAGCCAGATGCTTGAATTCCAACCTGATCTGGTTCATCAGCTCGTTATCTTCATTGTCTTCACTTTCGTCCTCATCTCTCGATGTGGCTGCAGCCTTGGTCGTGTTGATTTTCAGGCTTGCCTGTTGATTGTTCTGATTATTCTGCGACGTATTGCCACCCTTGCTGATAGCAAACCCCATGTTTGTGATATAGTTATCAACAAGATAGTTTCGAGTCCAACCGTGGAAACCTTAATAACAAGAAAAAATTCCAGCTGCGGCTCGCTATTTTTGGTGAAATGCGCACGCCCTCACTCCGCCATTTTGGGGGGTGCGGATCATGAAACGACATTGAACACGACACAACAACACCACCAAAAATGATTTCGGACGGTCAGCTCGATTCCATTGCCGTGTATTTCGGGGTAACAGCTATGGTCCTAATTGTGGTATTCCATTTCATTACACGAAACTTTACACCAAAAGAGACCTTGCAGGCAAAAAAGAAATAGTACGTTGTCACGACTACAAAAATGTATTAACAACAGGAATAGAAATTTCAAGACCTTAGATATGATCCTCACCTAATATATATTTAACAATGGCAATCATTTTTTCCAATTCTTCAGTAATATCAGTGAAAGCTCGTGAAAATGCAGCCTCATGAACTACTTGCCAAACATGATGCTCTTGGGTATCCTTGATTCGAGAATGAGATGTTAGCCTGGCTACTGAATCGAACAACAACTTTCTAGTCATTACAGTAGACGGTAACATGTGGGTTAGTGGTTGCTTATTTCTCAATGAATTTGCTAATAAATAAAAAACATAAATCACCGAAGCTGCAGTGTCTCGTCGTAATGAGACCAGTTGTCTGGTAATTTCTGGATTTGCATCCGATTCAAAAACGTCAAAGTAGATTGAGCTGATCCTGGCATCGACAGTCTTTTGAAAAATGTACTGGCACGAATGCAACAGCGCAGTGTACGGTGCTGGATCGAATACTCCCCGTAGTGTGGGTTCATGATAAGACATTTCAATCAGTTCCTCTACTGCCCGCAAGCTATGCAGGATTCTTGCCTCTCGTAGTTCCCCTAGTTGTAAAATTGTAGGAGAAAGTTCATCGTGCTCGTTCTTGTACAGATAACGGTCGGTTACGATTTGGTAGCACCGGCTAATCTGCGAAATGGCAATAGCGCTAGATTTCCGCACTTCATGCCTGGCTACAAAGGGCCAGAAGATCCAGGATATCAGTACTGCACATGATAATCCAACTTGCAACGCAACGTAACGTGTCCATACGGTTTTGATGATGTTATCCCCAGGTTCCACCGACAATGACACCAAGGTGAATGAGATGCATCCAAGCAGTCCGGATCGTGGGTGGCTACTGATAATGAATCTGTACATGCATGGGATCATGAACACTAATGACAAGACACCTAGCCCATATTCCGAGCCAGTATAATTGCCTACAGCAGCCCAAAATGCCCCTGCAAATATAAACGCAGATCTGGTTATAAAGTCTCCGACATTACCACCGACCCGAGGATGTAATGCAAGCAATGCAATTACGACTGCAAACCAACTGTCATAGTTGGAGTACCATTCTTGGCTCTGGTCAACCCAACCCGGGATTGATACTAGAGTTAGAGTGACGGATGCTTTCAATGCAAACCGAGTCTCGAACCCTTGCATTTTGTGCATTGCATACCAACATTTGTATCGCCAACCTTTTGCATCCTCGATAACTTTGAATTCTTGGCTAGGTTGCTGCTGTTGCTGGTTACCGGAATCTGCTAACAGTTCAGTATTGATTCGATCGGTGGCTCTGAAAGAGTCCTCAACGTCCCGTTTCGCTTGATAGTAGTAAGCCGCACTCCGACCGCCTCTATCATGAGTAATTTGTGCCGTTGTTCGGTACAGAGCACGTCTAAATGGGTAACTAGGTCTAGAAACAATCCATCTTCGTTTATGGTTGTGATGCAGGTCGATGAATTCGGTCAGCAGAGTTCGCGTAGACTTGCTTGCCTCGAAAACGTAGTGTATATACAGCATAATGTCCAGCACCTCCTGGTCTGATGAGCACTCGGAAGATGTCATTACTCCTTCAGACACTGTCTTGTGATAAGCCTGGGACATTGAAGCGATTTTCTCATCCAGCTTCCCGAGATGGTCATCTAGCTTGATTTCAAACTTTTTGTCCCCCTTTTTGAGGTATTCCGATGTATAAGCCGCACAATGTTCCAAGCAAGTAGCCATGGTCAAGATCAAATCTCGGCATGGCGCTCCAAACACTATACGCAATTGTTCACTGGTTGAGCTAGGCTCGGCAATTATCCTGGTGAATAATGTTGCTGGTTTGGGGATAGCTCTATACCTGGTCACAGCGGTTTGTAGAGCGTTCCTAATTCGAAACATTTGAGGGTTGGTCACAGTAGTCAGAGTAAACTCCATGCTCATTTCCCGGAATGCATACACAAACTCCAGTGATTGGTCTGTCAACTCTTTTCTAGCTATACGTCGTTGCTCACGGTCTCGACTACCGCAATACTGGACCATTTTTTGGCACTGTATCAGCGTACCATGCAGACTATCCATCAATGCTTCGTGTCCAAAATCCGGAAAAACAACAGCAGATGCCAGCAACGCTACTGCTAATCCGAACAAGTACGGAATTCCGAATTCAAATGCCTTTCTCCAGTATACTTGATCCGAAATTTTCACAGTTTCCATGAAAATCAGCGCCAATGCACAAGACATGAGCCCATGGTACATACGAATAAAGTGCGCTCGTACCCACGAAGTCAAAAGCAAAGCAAGAATAAGCGATGTAGCATGAATACCACCATAACCCTTGGAAGATGCTTGAGTAGCAGTGGATATGTACAATGCGAGAGATGACCACCCCATACCTAGCGCTACCCCGGCAAAGCTCTCTAGAGAAATCTCCAGCTGCGACCCAAATGTTCGACCACTATGGTGAATAATCGCTGCCCATGGAGCAAAATAACCATATCGACCAAACATATTCTTGGTGGGCTTCGTTAAACACAGCACATAGCACACAAAATACCCTACCATTGCACGCAAGAGCTGTCTACCGGTTTTTGTATGTATGATCTTTCTGATAATATCTCTAGAGGTTTGTCGGAGCCTCACGCTCAATCTATCCTTATCTACAGGTTGTTGCTCGGGCAATCGTCTATCGTTGAGCGCTTGGCGAAACGTCGTTTCTATTGATGTAGGAGGCACAAAGATGGCATCAAAAAAGCCGTCTCTGAGCTCCTCTAGACCGTACGTGTCCCTTATCTCGTCTTCTTTGGGTAAAATCCGCTCCATTCGCGTTCTAGAAAGCGAATATCGATGGCTACTCCGCACAGATCCCGGTCTGGACACTGATGCGTTGAGAGCATCGTGATTACCCAAAGAGCGCAACGATGTCGAAGATTTAATATATGATCCACGGTATACTGACAATTGGTTATCACCACTCAACTTCCTCGAACCCATTCCTGGTCGAAGGTTGGTACCTGTGGTATGCGATGATCCGAAATAGTCATCACCTCCACTTTCTTCCATGGGCGTAGCAGCTGGCGAAATGGTCACGGATCGTTTCTGTTCGATGTTTGCAGCCAGGTTGTCTCCATCCTGGATGTGCAAGATTGGCACAACATTCTCGTGATTACTGGGTTTCTTGTTGTGATGCGATGACGATGACATTGGAGGGTATCTAGTACATTTCTATAAAAGGTGAAGGTTATATGGCTGAAAGAGAGAGCGATCTGGATCGGTGATTTTTTATTGTCGCTGCCGACCCGTCGGAACCACAAGCCGAGTGTTTCACGATACTTTAGACTACATTCAGAGTTGCTACGGATCAATATACATATCTAAAAGACAGATTCTCCTTGTCAGTCGCATTCATCAGACCTTGGATGTACTCGTCGCCTTTGTCGTCATGATCGTGCGGAGGTTGTGCGGCCTGCAGACGATCACGGCGTCGATTCTCGTAAATGTAGTATACTTGTAGGATAACCAGAGCCACAATTGCGATGGAATAGCCCGTAAGAACGCCAGCAATACCATTCTGGTATCGTGGGGCCTGTTCCTCGGAGAACATCTGAGGGCCCACCAAATTGCCGACGCAGTACATAACGAACTGCAAAGCAGTCACACATGTACGCTTGGAAAACCCTGCAACATTGGAGGAAACAATGGCAAACATGAAGGGTAGTGCTGATGCGAAGGTAAAACAAAAATAGTACGCCGCGAGCCGCCCGTATTTGTTGTCCACACCCACAGTAGCATAAACCACAGACATGCCAATGACTGATATTACAAGATAGGCTACCATGATACCTATTCGAAAGTTCTTCAATAGACGAATCAGTGCAGCTGCCAGAATGACCCATCCAAACATCATGGCGCCAGGTGGTGCGCCCAAGAGAAGGGTCTTTTGCCGAGAAAAGCCAAACCCATTAATGATATAGTTTCCAAATGCTGAGATTCCACCACTAGGAATATTAGCACAGAACGTGTAGACAACTAGGCACCATGTTTGTGGATCCTTAAACGCTTCAACAGCTTGCTTATAATTGAAATGACCGTCTTTCATACCTGTTTCGTTTTCCAAGACTCTGTGCACTGCTATCTTACGCTCCCGTTCTGTAAAGAACCAAGCGTTGCTAGGCTTATCTGGAATGGCAAAATACATTACAAATCCCCAGGCTGTTGTCACACTGCCGTAGATTAAGTACAAATATTTCCAGTTTGGCAATGGGCCAGTAAACTTGCTAATGCTATAAGCACATGTCGAGGCAATAATCACAGATCCACCGTTACCAAGATACCACAGTCCTTGCCGCAGTGGTTGCTCGGATCTCTTGTAAAACATTGACGTGATCAATGTAAATCCTGGAGCCACTGATGCTTCAGCAGCTCCAAGCAAGAACCGAACAGCCATCAAATCGCTGAAATTCCTGCATGCTGCCATGCACATTACACATCCGCCCCAAACCACAACGGTGGCTCCGAGATATTTACCCAATGGCAAACGATTCATCAAGTAACCGGAAGGATAACTCCAGGCCATGAATCCGAAATAGAAAATTGAGCTGACCCAGGAGAATTGCTTTCCGTGAAGGTTTGTATCTTGTGTGATGCCCATCATAGTGCTGCTATTCAAAGCATTCTTATCAAGGTTTTGCAAAAAATAGCATGCAAACAAAATTGGCAACAAAATGAGATCAATTTTCCAAAGAACTCGCCGTTCTTCTGCCGGAGTGGCATCAAGATTCAGAATTTCCTTGTGTTCTCGAGTGTCTTCGTTGTTGTTTTGTTGTTGTTCTACATCGTTCACCTCAGATTGTTCAACTACTTCTTTCGACTCCATTGTTGTTATTCCTGTGCTATACCATTGTTCTTGGATGGCAAAATATGACACCTTTATATACAGTTAGATCTTATCACGATCACAGATAAGTCGAAATCAATCTAAGGGGTTGCGGGGCAGACTTGTGGACAGTCATTATTGAAAGGTGAACATTTGATATGGGGCTCGAGGAAAATTTATAATGACGATTCAATCCCATTGGCTAAATTAGACGAGGTACAGAAAATATTAGACGACGAGCGGGGTATCCCGTGCGGCGCGAGCGGGAGGTCTTTGAATTAGACGAGATCCAGGTAAGCCGCATCTGATAGCATCTCTATAAATACTTGGCAACCGGTTATTACCACCAACTCCAGACTACCAACAATGACTATAGACAAAAACAAGGGGCTCGTGGACACTTTTATAAATTCTCTTGATGACGAAATTCGCAAAATCAACAAGAGCATTTACGACAATCCCGAGACAAAATGGAAGGAATTCAGGGCCCACGACTTTCTGTGTGACTTTTTGGAAAGCAAAGGCTTTACAGTGACCAGACATGCTTATGGGTTTGAAACTGCCTTTGAAGCAGTGTATGGATCTGGTGGCAGAACAGTCAGTTTCAATGCTGAGTACGATGCTTTGCCAGACATTGGGCATGCCTGCGGACACAATCTTATCGCAACTGTTGGGCTCACGGGCTTTTTGGCCCTGGCTCAACTTTTGAAGGAGACCAACGTACCTGGCCGAGCAATTTTATTGGGCACTCCAGCCGAAGAAGGTGGTGGGGGTAAGATCAAGCTCCTCGAAGCTGGAGCGTATGACAAGGCTGATGTCTCGCTGATGGGTCATGGCTCACCTGGTGATCCACAGAACGGAGGATGTGGTGGAATGTGTAGTCTGGCAAGTCAGCATTTAACAGTTGAATATCGAGGTAAAACTGCCCATGCAGCAGGCAATCCACATGATGGGCTCAATGCAATGGATGCAGCAGTGGCAGGCTATGTTAATATCTCGATGCTTCGACAACAATTGAAGCCTGATCAACGGATTCACGGTATATTTGCCGAGGGACCAAAAGCAGCAAATGTTATACCAGAATATACCAAGCTGGTATATCAGGTGAGAGCAAGAACCAGACAGGACCTGTTGGAATTAATACCGCGAGTGGAAAACTGCTTCAAGGCTGGAGCAATCGCCAGTGGATGCGAATACCAGATTGAGAGAGACTTCCAGTATTATGACCTTCTCGTTTATCGTAGGTTGTGCGAACGGTATGTCGATAGTATGGCTGAGTATGGTATTAATGTACCTTTGGTTGCAGATGAGGTTGGTATGGGATCCACAGACCAGGGCAATGTCTGTCACAAAATACCCAGCTTGCATGTTTGGTTTACTATTCCCAGTGTTGAGGAGCCTACAAGAATGCATCATTCGTCATTCACCAGGGCTGCTGGTACGCCTGAGGCACACAAGATTGCATTATCTGTGGGCAAGAGCCTTGCACTGACTGGCTGGGAGGTCATTTCAAATGATGAATTTTACGTCCAAGTACTCGAGGAGGCTAAAGAGATGGGTATTTCAATCGATTAATTAGAGTCATTTCACAACATGTAATATACTCGTTTCTATTCCTATTTAATATTTCTACTGTTTTTTGCTTCTTTTTTTAAAAAATGAAGTTATCCATCCTAAAGCTATACCACTTTAACAACAGAACTGGGGAAGTTATCCACACCAACTTTGGCCACCTTCTCAGCATCATATCCGAACAGCCATTGCCGTCGCTCAGCATCACCCCAGAAAACAGGGTTTGAGGCATCGTTCTTCTTCAGCTCGATATCTCGCTCTTGTTGTTGCTGCCCGTCATCGATGTGCAAAATGTGCTGGTGCTTTCTGGTGTTCTCTTGAATGACTGCTGTTCTCGGGATTCGGAGCTTCTCGTACTTGGCCAATGCGTCCTTCAAGCTGGATTCATCGCGAATACAAGTGGCCAGAGAAGCCGCATCCTCGAAGCACTGCGCCGCCCCCTGAGCGAGGTATGGAAGCATTGGGTGGCATGAATCACCCAGCAAACAGCCTTTTCCGGAGTCACTGACCCACTTGTCAAGTACTGGAAGGTCAAAGAGCTTCCATTTCAAAAAGTTTGGACTCAGCTCGGTCAGCTTGGTGACTTGTGGACACCATGAAGCAAATCTTTCGACAAATTCTTCGGTCGTGCCCTCCGTAACCCAGCCATCGCCTGGCTTAAAATCACTGTCTCTACAAGTGGCGCAAACAACAATGTTGTAGAGTTCCTCATTTCGGATTGGATAGCCAACCAGATGAGCTTCTGGTCCGCACCAAGACGTTGTGCATGGATGCTCAAGTAGGTCTACCAAATCAGGGTCTTCTCGAATCTTGTTACCGTCAATCAAGATTCGGTAGGCCACATCACCTGTGTCCCTAGGCTTTTCTTCTTTACCCAGGAACGTGGCTCGACCCAATGACTTGATCCCATCAGCCGCAATAACCAAATCACCTCGGAAGAGTGCTCCGCCTTCAACCTTAACAAACGGCTCATCCAGATTGTATTCGACCACAGGGTGGTCTGCCAATACCTTGACACCTGCCTTTTCAGATGCTTCAATCAATCCTTGGTGGAGGTCGGCTCGATGGACCAAATAGTACGGTGAACCGTAGACGTCTTCGGCATCGTTGCCGAATGAAAATTCCGTAATAGTGGACCCATCCTTCCATCGGACAAAGTGGTACCTCTCGCTTTTGGACTTCTTGATCTTTCCAAAATCGACTCCCCAACGCTGAAGCAATCTACTGCTGTTGGGTGGCACTCGAATTCCTGCTCCAACCTCTCCAAACCGTGGAGCTGAATCCAAAACTGTGATGTCATGTCCATCTTTTGCTAGGGCAACGCCTGCTGCCAATCCACCTAGTCCTGCTCCTACGATAATTACTTTCATTGCTGATAACTTGCGATTTAATAAGCAAAGTATTTCTTGGCTAATTGCGGTTCTGGGGTCATTTTATATAGTCTTCAGAGGTATTTAATGGACCTTGACAGGCATTGCTTTGGTGGAATAATAGTTCATTCTCGGTTGCATGCTTCCGAGATGCGGGGTGTGTGGAGTACAACGGTCACCCCGCACACATCCGGATCTTACTTAAACAACTATTCGGAAGCATGCTACCCAGAATAATTGATTTCCAAAGATATGAGCAACAGTAGTAATACTAGGCGAATCCCATTCGAAAAGAGAAAGCGTGCCAGTGCTAGCTGTGATCAGTGCAGAACCAAACGAATCAAGTGTGTAAGGATTCTACCAGAAGAACCTTGCACTACTTGTGTAAAGTCTGGACAGGAGTGCCTCACCTTACTTCCTCGGAAGAAAAGGATCTATTCGTCCGTTGATGATGCTCGATATCGGTCCATAGAATCGCTTCTACAGAAAATGTTTCCGGGTCGGAATTTAGACACTGCAGACAGCATCAATGAACTCATGGATGATATGGAAAGTAGTCATGATCTAGCGATATCCTCTACTTTCACACAACCAGGATCGCGGTCTTTAGTAATTGATGGGCGCATTCAACAAGTCAGGCCCAAACAACTCGAAAATCAAAGTGTGGTGTATAATACTGACGGTCGAACGAGGTACATTGGCCCGTCTGGAACTCTCTTTTTCTTGTCACAGTTAAAGAAATTACTGTCTGTTGCAGGCAATAATGTCCCAGGAAGTACTTGGGGAAATGACCGTGAAGGATCAGTTCAACAGGCATACGCCCTAGACAAGAGGAATGACTTGATTCCAGTTCCACAGTTGCCAAGTGCCGATTTTGTTAACAGGATGCTTTCGATTTACTTCGAGTCAATCCATCCAGACATGATTATATTTAACCAGGAACAATTGAATCTTGAAGTAAATAAACTTTACTCGGCATTAGAAGCTCCAGCGGTGACAGTTTCTGCAGTGTTTGCCCTGTTTGTCGCAGTGCTAGACTGCCAAAATGGATACTTCACCCAGCAACGTAAGGAATTTTGGGCAATCGTCGAGGGGAATCTCAACCGTGTAGTCAATGGGAGTGGAGTCAAACAAATCCAGTGCTTGTTACTCATTGCACAGATTTATCATAACAACAACGAAAGAAATACTACATGGAATCTGATTGGTGTGGCCATTCGCATCGCCTATAGCATGGGTCTCCACCGCCAGGGTGCTATTACAACCACTGATAGCAGTGAAGAGACTCAGATCCAGCGAAGAGTGTGGTGGACATTGTATTGTTACGAACGATTCTTAGCAGTTTCCTTGGGAAGGCCCTCGGCAATCGATGACAGTTGGATCAGTATAGAATACCCCGAGGATATATACCCATTTCCGGACGGTTATAGTCGTGCAGTGTGCCAGATATACGAGTATGTTGGCCAGATTTGCTATAGTGTTTATCACCCGCAAAGAGACATGCCGCCACCATCGGAATCCAGAGAAAGACTCAAGGAATTAGACGAGTGGTACAACAATCTTGCAAGAGATCTCACGGATTCGTCGTTATTTTCCGGCCAGGCGCTTCGTGCAGTTTTGATGTTACAGGTGTATTATCATTGGGCAATAACTCTATTGACAAGGCCGTACTTCGTCAAGGTTGAAGAAGAAATGAACAATCGTAATTTTGGCTATCTGGAGACATCATCAGATACTGATGAAGTTTCAGAATATTTACGGCAAAGGTGTCAGGAAAGTTCTTTGAAGTCGATACGTCTGTTGTGCCGGGATCTCTGGCTGTCGTCGACCTTTAATTCGCGCTCCTGGCTGGATGTGTTTTTTGTTTATTCTTCAGTCTGTATTTTGGCCGTTTCACAGTTGAGAGATTCTCAGCGACATTCGGACGTACAATCTGAGCTGGACAATGCCCTTGTTGTCTTTGAAGCGTGCAAACTGGACGGTACTATGGGCAGGTTTGCTGCGGTCTCCACAGAGCTGGTTGAAATAATCTCAAAAAGGACAAGAGCTTCAGCTTCATCACCGGATTTACCAGTTTTACAGGGACCTCTCAGTGGTATAAAACCGGCTGCCACGCCAGAAGAAATGAACATGACGTTGGACTTTAACTTGTTTAACTTTCGTTGGTTGTACTCTATGGACACGTTGTGATTACCTGACTTTCAACCATGTAATTTATTTGTCCCATTCGCAATGTAGGCAATGTATTTATTGTGATTGTAAGTATGTTCCGTGATTGTGGCCATGTAATTCATTCTGGTTTAACCCATGATAGACTTGAACATGAACTCATATTTGCACATAATCTTCTGCAATGGGGTCTAATTGTTTTTTGAACGTCCTTTGAGAGTGAATGAGGGTTAATAAAGTAGAGAAATTCCAATTGTCAGATGAGCCGCATGCGGCTCTGGGTTTCTATGTAACCCCTATATCGCCTCAATCGGCGATTTAGAGGATAATTTCTAAATTACAATCTACAACGGATACAATGCGTCGGAATCTTGAATAGTGAGATTTCTCTTGTCGACAAATTCGTCAATTCCGTGGACACCTCCGAATCGCCCGTAACCACTTGATCCTCCAACACCGCCATTGGGCAAGGTAGCTTCAATGTACAGAGTGGGGCCATTGATATGAGATGAGCCTGATCTGATTCGCCGTGCTGTTTGCATTGCAAGCATAATGTCCTTCGAGAAAACACTAGCGCACAAGGTGAAATCAGTATCATTGGCTGCGTTGACTGCTTCATCAATATTCACGACACGTGTAATGCATACGACCGGTCCAAACGCTTCCTCGTAGAAAATATTCATTGTATTATCCACATTATCCACCACATGGGGTTGCATGATGGTTCCGTTGGCCGTTGCATCGCCAAGTGCCAAGGTTGCACCCTTGCCCTTGGCCTCATCAATTAAACCAATAAGTCTTGAAACAGAAGCCTTTGAAAAAAGACCAGATATCTTGGCATCTTTATCCTTGAGAACATCTGTAGCAACGATAGACTTTGTCTTTTCGACAATTTTGGCGACAAGTTCGTCCGCAAATTCCTCCACGACTATAACTCTATTGGTTGACATGCATATTTGGCCAGAATTTGTGAACGAGCCAAACACAATTGCATTTGCTGCGTCTTGAAGGTTGGATCCGTCCAACACAACCACAGGCGCATTACACCCAAGCTCCAGCACAGACTGTTTCAAGTATTTGGCACATGTTTGGGCAATGGCTCTGCCCACTCGGTCACTTCCAGTAAAAGTAACTCGTCGCACTTCCTTTCTAGAGACAATGTAGTCGGTAAATGCCGGGGCATCAGCTGGAGCCATTGGCAAGAATGAAATCGCACCCGGTGGGACACCCGCTTCGAGCAGAACGTCCACAACCAACTTTTGAGCTTTTGGAGTATACTCAGAAGGTTTAAGAATGACAGAGTTACCACAGATCAATGGAGTTGCCACGCCTCTAATGGAGAGTTGAATCGGAGCATTCCATGGGCAAATTGAATAGACAATGCCTGCAGGTTCTCTAAAGACCAGTATTTTGGTCCCTGGTCTGTCTGCGGGTACAATCTCGCCCTTGACATGAGTAGCAAGGGCTGCTACTTCTCGCAATGTGTTTGCCCCTTGCATGACATTGGTTGATGCCCAAGCACGAGTGGCAGATATTTCACGTGCCATAAGCTCCACAGCATCCTCCAATTTCGATTCTAGAATGTCTGCGGCTCTGAGCAGGACCTGTCTTTTCCGAGAGGGTGGAAATGCCGACCAGATGCTAAAAGCAGCTTGGGCATGATCGACACACTGTTTACAGTCTTCTTTCGTTGCTGTCGAGCATTTGAAGAGTACTTCACCAGTTAATGGATTGTCCACATCAATTGTATTTGGGGTAATAACATGTTGGCCGTTAATAAGGGGGCCAATTGGTTCTGAAATCCACTTTGACATTTTTGACAATCAATACTACAATTGACGACAATCAGGTACCTATATACATGCATGAATAGGATCATATCGTTCCGGATATTAATACCGGATGTGTGGAAACGTAAAATATCGAGAAAATGTGGGGTAAGTGGGCGGTTGAGTGCATCCGAGACATAGTCTCCGCACTGCGGCGTTGGCCCTTTCGCCCCTGGCACCTTGATGAAAAATCAAAGATGCAACTTAGTATAAATAAGATAAAAAACAAAGTGCAAATGCATTTTTTGTCTCAACAAACTGTGAAATTATTGCACCATGGAGAAGTCTGATCATGAGCACATCGGCGAAGTCCTCGCCAGCAGCGATTTGGAGCATTCAATTCCATCCAAAGAGCTGAAGAGAAATAAAGATGGTACTATTTTGCATCCGCAACCATCTGATGATCCAAATGATCCCTTGAATTGGTCCTATTCGAAGAAACACCTGGCCATGTTCAGCGTGTGTTGGCTGGCATTTTTTACGTATGTAAGTGTCACTGCACTTGTACCAGCAACTGTGGAACTGGGGATTGAATTCAACGTTTCAAAAGATACTGCTGTGTACTTGGGAAATGCTCCAGTGGCCATGTTCGGTGCAGGGCCCTTCATTTGGAGTCCATTGTCACATATTATTGGACGAAGAAGTGTGCTGATTTTAGCCAACATTGTCAGTCTTGCAGGTACACTAGGAGTTGCTGGTTCAAATTCATACGGAGCATGTATGTTTTGCAGAATCCTGAGTGCCTTAGGCGGTAGTTCTTTCTGGGGTCTTGGCCCGTCAATTGCTTCGGATATGTTTTTCAGACATGAACGAGGCAAGAAAATTGGCATAACCAGTATTTTCATTGTTACTGCTCCATATTTTGGTAGTATCATTGGGGGTTGTATTATTTCTGACGCAAACATGGGTTGGAGATGGACCCAATGGCTCTGTGGGATTTTGGTTGGTTTGGGGCTGATTTTCCAGATTCCATTCCTTCCCGAAACTATTTACTTTCGAGAGACCAATGGGGATCCAGCTTCTGAAAATCGATCCAAATTCAAAATCCTCAGACTCCTTGGTATCTACAAGCCGAAATATATTGGCAGTGGGTTTCTAAATGAAATATGGATGCCATTCAAACAATTTGGACACTTGTACATTTTCATTCCTTGCTTCTGGTTCGGATTGTGCTACATGTCGCATGTTGGCATCACTGCCCTCTTGCCTTTGATTTATGAAGAGCCTCCTTACAACTTTAATGCAAGAGGTGTGGGGCTTGGCGGAGGTGTATCTGGCCTTGTTGGTGCAATAGTTGGGGAAGTTGTTGCTGGACCAACTGTGGACTATATTGCAAAAAGGGCTGAGAAATCTAAGGCTGGTTACTGGCCCGAAAAGCGGCTAATAGCCACTGTAGGCGGATTGATTGCTTGTCCTGTAGGACTGTTGATATTTGGATTAACCATTCAATTCACTACTTCCTGGGTAGCCCCTCTAGTGGGTCAAGCAGTATATATATTTGGAATTGAGATTTTGACTACATCTATCCAGACATATATCCTGGAATCAGATCCCGAGCATGGCATTGAATCTACCCTTGTCTTCAATTTTGGCAGGAATCTCATGTCGTTTTGTACTCCTTTTTACATGACAAACTTTGTGAACAATGCGGGAGGCGGCTGGGCATTTGGAACCATGGCTTTAATTATTTTGGTGTTTTATCCAGCTGTTGTCTTTTTGTATTTTAAAGGCAGGAAGTTGAGAGAACGGTCGAACTCTGTCGGTGACTATTAGTGAGAGAAGCTGTTGAAACAGTTAAATAATAGTATATTTAAATTGATGTTTTGTTTGTTGATTTATTTGGTTCAATCCAGTTCCTACCCAGTGCGGCTTAGACGTGGGTGTGTCAAAAAGGTAGCAAAAAGATAGTTTGATGTATTATTTAGTCCAATTATTTAAAAAAAGAAGCAAAAGGCTATTTTGGTATATATATCTCTAATCTAAGTAGGCTGAAACTATATCAAAGAAGATCTCGGGATTGTCTACCATAGGAATGTGACCTGAGGTCTCGATAACCTTCAGCTTGGATCCAGGAATATCCATAGCTAACTTGTCCATGACCTCTGGCAAATTCCCATCCAACTTTCCCGAGATCAACAAAGGCTCTTGTCTAATTCTCCCCAGTTCTGACACAAAGTCATAATCCATTAGGGCAGTTGCACAAGAGACGTAGCCACTAACACTCGTTTCTGAGGCATTTGATAACATTTTTGAACGGACTTCTTGAGAGATAGTACCATTCTCCGGGTTCTGAAACCAGCGATTGATCGTTGCCAAAGATAGTTGGTCACTCAAACCTCCAGATCTTGCAATAGAAATCCGATCCTTCCATACTGGAATGGTACTGGTCAATGTAGCCATCCCAGGTACAGAACATGCCACAACCTTGGACAGCTCATTCGGATAGAGCATGGCATACCTCAGGGCTATTATTCCGCCGATGCTGTCACCGATGATGGCATAGGGTTTACAGTTCTCGACTGCCAGTAGATCATGAAGTTGCGCTGTCATGTCATCAAAGGAATAGGTGGTATCTGCGCTAGGAGCATCCGACCCACCGTGCCCTATTTGATCATATCTAAGCAATTGATAACCCTTTTGCAAGAATTTTCCAGATACATAGTCCCATGAGTCCAATGTGGTCAGCAGTGAGTTGGAGAAAACTAAAAGCTTGGAGTTCCGATCCCCCTCACGCTTTACATTGAACTTGATCCCATTGACAGACACTCTGTAGGCAGACATTGTTCCGCAAAAATGCTGTTGACGTAATTTGTGCGATCTAGTACCAGAGATATTTGCTGTTTTAATAATTAATCTTATCTCACGGAAAACAATCAGTGCGGGGAAAAGTGGGATGGAGTCTCGGATGCATTCATCCTGGATCGATTCTCGCACCCTGTCTACGTAAGCATCGGATGGATCGAACAGATCTCAGGATCATCCAACAATGAAACGGCATTAAAGGATGTATATATATACAAGGAGCCGGCAATATCAGCTTTTTGCGAGCAGAGACACAACGCACAAAAATGAGAGCTGCAACCATCAACAAATCAGGAAGGGTAGATATTCGAGACGTTCCAAAGCCTAATCCGCAGGATAACCAAGTGTTGGTTAAGATTAACAAAGTTGGCGTTTGCATGTCTGATGTTCATGTGGCAAAGGGTCATTTTTCATATCTTCAGAGAGCTGAAGGTGTGAATATCGGCGGTCATGAAGGGGTAGGAACGGTAGAGGAAATTGGAAAGTCTGTCAAAGGTTTCAAGAAAGGAGACAAAGTAGCTGTAAAGTGGATCACCTGGGCTTGTCGTGAATGTGAGTTATGTACTAGTGGTTACGAAAATATATGCCGAAAGAGGATCATTAGTGGAAAGGACATCAACGGTTGCTTTTCTGAATATGCCCTAGCTTATGGTGACTATTTGATACGGATCCCTGATGGTGTTCCTGATGTGGATGTCGCACCAATTCTATGTGCTGGGGTTACCGTTTATAGGGGAATCAAAGTTGCAAACTTGAAAAAGGACCAATGGATTGCGGTTGTTGGGGCAGGCGGAGGATTGGGGCACCTGGCCATCCAATATGCCAAAGCAATGGGATTGAAAGTTGTAGCTATCGATGGTGGACAGGAAAAGAGGCAGCTATGTTTGGATTTAGGTGCGGCTGCATATGTTGATTTCACAAGCTCCAGTGACCTTGTACAAGAAGTTGTAGACATCACTAACGGAGGTGCACACTGTGCATTGGTGGTAGCATCATCTGCCCGAGCTTACACCCAGGCCACTCAGTATATCAGGTTTGCAGGATGCATGGTTTGCATTGGGCTCACCACCACTCCCGTTCAGTTGCCTGTGGGGCCCGAATACTTTGTTGGCAAAGGTATCCGTATTCTAGGAACTAGTACCGGGTCCTTAGAGGACACCAAAGAATCTCTCGAGTTTTTAGTCAATGGAAGTGTGAAGCCACATGTGGTGGAGCAAGATCTGTCTTCCCTGCAATCAGTATTAGATAACTTGGAGGAAGGCAAGCAATTAGGCAAGGTAGTCCTCAGTGTTTAGAGGCAGCTTTAAGTGTCTAGTAGTGCTAGATTGGTCGAGATATGTAGTATTGTTTGGCAAATTCCAAGCATGGCGCATATAGATGTACTGCAAAATTTATAACACAAATGTACAAAAGTATTTAGACCGAGCAAACACCATCCAACCCTTGCCCCTCATCGATTCTAAACACTGTCTAGCTTTGACGGCGTTTTTCCCGTGAGGTGCAAGCTGCTCCAACATTATCATGATCCAAGACTGGTGTATCATGTCTGAAGATTCCAGAGCACAAATAAACAAAGGGAACGCAATCCGATACAAAGCCTTGACACCTTCTGTGGCCTCAATTGTGGCAGCAAACCTTAATATCAGTTGAATGCAATTCTCCATCTGACTTTTGATGGTCCCTCGACTGTCTTGTTTGATATCTAATATTACAGCCAGGTATAACAGGTGACCACTGGAGAACATGGCTCCCAGGCAATTGAGGTTAGCACGATATCTATCTGATAAATAAGCAGAATCAAGTTGAGGAGATGGTTGGAAAACCGAGGAGAATTCACTGTTGATCTTGTGTACGTATGCCTCTAGTTCATGTGCTCGCTGCTCATCATACAACCCCAGATGAAGCCATTTAGCCTGCAAATCTGATGCTAGAAGACGTACCATCAGTGAATGGTAGTGTAATTTTAAAATGTCATGGTTCAATGCGTCATCGTATAGCTGCTCGTAAGGGTATGCCTCCTGCCAAATCTCTTTCGTCGCATCCAGAGATTTCAGATGCAGTGAGTTCAACGTCTCAAGATATGTTTGCGGCGCCAATCTGATCAGTTCTCCTCCAACACCAAATGTCGAAGAGATTGCATCATGATAGGCAGTCCACAATACCAACTTACTGACAATTGCACCAGAGATGATCTGGTCCTGGATTAGAACTGAGTCGATTGGTTCTCCAGACGAAGCATCATCTAGTATCAACAATTTTCGTGCCCGGCTTTCAATAAATGCTTTGAATCCGCGCAAATGGTTGTCCAAAGCTACCGTATTATCGCCAAATTGATGCTCGTACTGAACCATTAACCACATTGCGACTAGCACAAATATAATCTCGCTATCTGAAGCAGAAGACTTGTCGACAACCCGCAGCAGCTCGATAAACTCTGAAATTCCAATATTATAATAAGCAACCGTAGACTCTTTTCCACCATGTGCTAGTGCCAGGGCCAGGATTAAGCGAGCCAGCATGGGGCTCAAGCTAGACACCAAAACCATACCAGCATGGAAACAGAACTTGTATGATTTCGTCGATGCTGTATCAAAGTTTGTGCAAAAGTTGTATATACTTATTGATTCTTCTAGTGATATCTTAAATGGCCAAAACGTCGAAAAAAATGGGTCCTCTGATCTTGGTGGATCATTCTCCAGGAAGTTGAGAAAATCTTTCTTTCTACGATAGCTTGAGGATGGTGAATAAATAGAAGACGAAGGTGCTGGTGACGGTGATGTATAGGGAGAAATTGGCAACCCCAACAACAATTCGAGCGACCTTACGGGGCTTGCATCAACTGGTTGCGCTGGGCGAGGTGCTAGCTTTCTAGTGGCTTTTTGCTTGTTCTTATCACGATGCTTAGGGGTGTAGTCACACTCCAAGTTGCGCTTGGCACATACATGACATATAGGTTTAGTCTCGTCGCACTTAACATGGCGTCCCCTACAAGTCCAACAACCATTTTTGGACCTCGGCGCATTTTTCCCAGTGCGTTTGGGTACATTCGCATGAGGACCATCCATTATTTTGAAGAAAGTGGTAGTGGAAGTGTTAAAATAGACGAGGGCTGTCTGCCATGTGGTGACAGATTAGCCGAAAACCTGCGGCTTCGTCTAATTTAGCCAATCAGGTTGCAGCTGCGAGTGTGTGTCTCAAAATTTATGTGCGGCTGTTAGCCGAGTGGCACGAGGACGATAAGCGAGCCAGCGTGCCGGCGATGTCCAACGATCTTGGTATATAAACAGCTTGATAGATTCGTAGATGTTTTTGATTGTACTTTAGATAAAATGGTTCAAATTACAGGTGAACAACTAGTCAAAGAAGTAGTTTCGCAATTGACATTGGAGGAGAAGTTTAATCTAATCCGAGGGGTCGATGAGCCGCACGATACCAACCAGGCTGCGGCAGGGTATTTACCAGGAGTCCCAAGACTCGGTATTGCTAGCTTGAGATTTGCCGATGGTCCTCCAGGTATTTTGACCAGAGAGCCATCAGTAGCATTTCCTTGCACTATGAGCTTAGCAGCTACTTTTGACAAGAAGCTTGCTTACGAGACTGGTCGAGCAGTGGCATTGGAAGCCCGAAGACTTGGGGTGGATGTTGCTCTGGAACCTTTTGTCAATATTATGCGTGATTATAGGTTCAGGAGAGGGTGGAACACGTTTGGAGAGGACCCTGTCCTCACTGGGGCAATGGGCGCTGAGCAGATCAAGGGCATGCAAGATCAAGGGATCATGGCCCAAGCCAAACACTTTGTTGGCTTCGATTCAACCGGATTTGATGTTAGTATTGATGAGCAAACGCTGAGAGAAGTGTATGTGGCACCTTTCGAGGACGCAGTGAAGGCCGGAGTCTCGTCAGTAATGACAGCTTACAACAAGGTCAATGGTGAATTTGCAAGCGGAAGTGAATCACTTTTGAACGGCATTCTCCGGGATGAGCTAGGTTTTACAGGTTTTACCACATCCGATTGGGGTGCTGTCCACGCAGCGGACTATATTCAGAAGGGACTGGACATGGAAATGCCTGGTAAATTACTTCCAGGTGCTCCTTGGTTGTCGATAATGAGATCCTATTATGACAACCAAAAAGAGCCCATTGATCCGTTGAAATTCGACTCCAGTGTTTTGGAAACGATTTTCGAGCGGGTCATGCCTGAGGAAGCTCCTTTGCCAGGACAAGCACCAGCCAAACGACCCAACCAGATGAAAGGACAATTTCCAGACGATCCAAATCCTGAAAATATATTTCAAAAGCTAAAGAAGGGAGAAATATCAGAATCGGATCTGGACACAGCAGTGGAGCGAGTGCTGCTGCAAATGGAGCGGTTTGGATACTTATCCAACAAAGGTTTGCAGCCTACTGGTCAAGAGGTTGACGAAGATGTTAAACAAATCGCTCTAGAAGTTGCTGAAAGCTCGGCTGTGTTGCTCAAAAACGAAAATTCTATTCTGCCTCTGGAAAAGCCAAATACTGTTGCGATGATCGGTCCTGGTGCAGGACAAGTAGTTGCGGTTGGTATCAATGCCGAGCACTCCATTGGACTGGTTGAAGAGCAGTTGGGGCCATATCATGCGTTGAAACAGACCTTGTCTGATTCACAAGTGCACTTGTCTATTGCAAACGATATGACTGGCAACCCAATTCCTGCCGCCAGTTGGATAGGGGGTGTCAAGAGGTTGAGTGTTGATGGTACGCCAGTGGGAACAGATAAAATGGTAGATTTTACCAGAACATCTGGCACTGAATTACCCCCTAATTCGCTGTTCACCTGGGAGGGTTTACTTGCTATTGCTGAGGACGGCATTTACGGGATCAATTTGCAAATGATGGGTGTGATGGCTACCCTTGAGATTGATGGCGAACATGTCAGCCATACCAGTTCCATGATTGGAGGTAGACATGGTGATACTGTTCAAGCTGGCCAAGACAACTTACTGCCAACATGGGACGGTTTGAATAATGTCAGAAGATATGTGTATTTGACCAAAGGTGAGCACAAAGTTCGGATACTTACCTCTAACGACACTTCTGGTGCACCAGTACAATTGCGCCTCTCCTGGACAAGTGAGGCTAGCCGCAACCGACTTGTCGACAAGGCTGTCGAAGATGCAAGGGCCGCTGAGGTTGCAATTGTGTTTGCATGGGGTAGACTGACCCCAGACTATGTGTTGATGGATAAACAGGACGAGCTTATTGAAAGAGTTTGTGAAGTCAATGACAATACCATTGTGGTTCTCAATACTAGTTTACCGGTAGGACTGCCATGGCTAGATAAAGTGAAGGCTGTGGTTCAAATGTGGTGGAGTGGCGATGAAGGTGGAAGAGCAACAGCCAATGTTCTTGCGGGTAAGCAGTCTCCTGCAGGCAGACTACCATTCACATGGGGTGCCAAAAGTACAGACTATCCTGCGCTTGATCCGAGATTCCCTGAACGTGGCCAACAACTTGACGGAATTGTAAAGTACTCTGAAGGTCTGGATATTGGGTACAGATGGTTTGATCGTGAGGGCACGGTGCCATTATTCCCGTTTGGCTATGGCCTGTCTTACTCAATGTTTGAATACTCAGATCTAAGGGTTGCCAAAACACCCTTGGACTCCAATTCGACCGAATTGAAAGTTAAGTTCACTGTCACCAACACTGGTGCAGTGGACAGCGACGAAGTTGCACAAATCTATTTGACTGCACCAAATCCGCTGCCTTCAGATGGCAAGTTTGCAACCAAGATATTAGCAGCTTTTCAAAGAGTCCATGTCCCGTCAGGTCGTTCGGTTTCTGTCGAATGCGTCTTGGAACCAAGGAGATTCCAGTACTATTCGGTTAACGATAAGCGTTGGAAATCTGTAGTCACTGGAAGAAGCGTGCTAGTTGGCAAAAACGCCAGAGAACTACCGTTGGAACAGGTGTTATAGCTTTATGTAGTTGAATACTCTGATTTAATCAATTGAACCATGCCGCAGGCACCGCTTTTTGCTTCTTTTTCTGGAAAAAGAAGACATCACCCTAGGAGTAGTGTCCTTCTTTTTTAAAAAAGAAGCAAAAACAGTGGACGCCTCAGCCGCACATCACACCCGATGTTTCGGCCTCTTGCACCCGCGAACGAAGACCAGCGAAGAATAGCAAAGTTTCACGCACTTCACAACTTCACATACCCCCAGCACCATGTGGCAGCAGTCAGTGCATGAATATCTGGTGAAAAAGCTGCTATCGAGTAAACACTTTCACCGGTTTGTTAGAGTAACCAACGCAAAGCTGAAGGGCGAACCAGTTCCACCAAAAGAGGAAGAGGACCTGAATATTGGACCCTCGCAGTTTCAGATTCGATTGGCCAAAATACGAATGTTTCGCAAGCTTTTTTGGGAAGAGGTGAAAAGAGAATTCACAAAGGACAAGAAATAACTCCAATTACTATATTATGACTATTACTATTACTATAACGATTAGAATGGACTGTTAACGATACTGTTTCGTGACATGGCTTGCACACGTTTAGCTGGGGTTGCGAACGATTCCCGGGTTGGCTTTCTAAATGTTGAACGACTGACCATGCCGACATCATCTTCCAGTGCAACAATCACTCGTTTGTCGGTGCCGAATTTGAAGTTATCAGCAGTCACCTGACCAGCATAACGCTTGATTAGGTATGCATTGGCATCACCTCGCAACAGCTTTTTCAAGCTCCAAGTGATCACATATGGACCAGTACTGGTGACAATGGTCTGTTCTTTGGCATCAATACCCGTGTTGAAATGAGCAGTCGTGAAACTGAGTGGTTTTCCAGTCTCACCCTGCATATATGCAACATGTTCCGGGCTGATTTGTAGACGCATTGGCCGTGGTTTTGAATCTTTACCAAACGATTTTTGAAAGCCTGTGTGGCCGGCGTTCTTGCCTTCCTTGATGGTAGCATCAATCAACAGTAAGTAGGTTCGACAAGTGGCCAAGATCCATTTGCCATCAGCAGACGTCTCAATACCAATGATTGCATCACCCAAGGCAGGAATGTGAGTCTTTGCATTGACACCAATTCGGTCATATAGCCGAATATCACCGTTCAAAGACGCCACAGCAAGGTTGCCTTTTTCATTGGTGGCCATTGCGCTAAATTTGGATCCCTTAGGAGCCCATTTCATCTGATCTTGGACCGTCTTTTCGCCGCTCAATCGAGGGTCAACTCTGAACAAACCGTACTCTGCCATACCGACCATGGTTTGCTCGCCAGTCATCTGTGAGAACTTTGAGTTAGGACCAAACGATTTGAGCTTGACAAACTCTCCAAGATTCCATTCATCAACCACTTTGCCGTATTCCAAGTCCATGTTGTAGAGTTTGGTTGGGTCTTCGGTGTCTTGCATGACCATGTTCGAGTCTTGAGCATGGAGCATGATCTTCTGTGGATTAAACACTTTTCCACCTGGCGTCTGCACATTGTCGATGGTTGTAGAGTACTCCAAATCTTCATGAGGAGTTTGTTTGAACACACCAATCTTGTTTCCTCGCACAACAAATGAACGGTCGTTGCTCATACCAACTGCAAGCTGGCTGTTTTTACCTTCACCTTCAAACTTGTCAGCTTCGTCGTACTCCTCATCGTCGTCATATCGTTCATCCTGAGGCTTCCTATCTGGTTCTTGGTCTTGGTCTTGATCCTCATCATCCGACAACTCTGCCATCTCCTCGTCGTCGATATCCATCTCCTCAAACGCATCCATGACATATTCCTGATCTGCTTCTTCCCATTTCTTTTGGTTATTGGCCTCCCACAACGCTTTCATGATGCCAAGCTGGAACTGTTCAAGCTTTTCCACATTTTCAAACTTCAAGAGCCATGAAAACGCAATCTGCTCATTCACATAGTTAAAAATAAACGACACCCGTTCAATGTTGAAGTAAGGATTCATGTCTGACCCGATAGGCAACCCCAGGGTCCTTTTTCCATTGACGCTCACCTGCAACCAATATTCGAACTCACCCAGATCCAACACTTCGGCCGTGCAAGATTCGCTCTGTTCCACAAATGACCCAGTTGGCGCATCAAACAGGTAAAGACCTGCAGGAACTTGACACAGCGGAGTCCCTTCAACACTAGGCACATCAGACTCTTTAGGCAGCTGTTGCTGAGGGGTCGATGGTGCAGGTTCGGCTTTATCTTGCTCTTGCTCTGCGGCTGGCTTCTTAGCCGGTGTTGTAGGCACTGTTTCTACTGGAACAGCTTCCACAGTCACCGTCTCTCCCTGCTCCTGCTCCTGTTCCTGCTCAGCGTCGAAATCAAACTCTTCGAGCTCAGATTCGGATCCTGCAAACGCCTTTTGGTATTTTCGTTCATACTGACACTTTCTTGCTGTCAAGTCAAACTCATCAAACGTATGAGCCTTAACATCCTTAGAACACACAAACTCAAAGTAGTCCTCAACGTCCCCTGAAGTATCCTTCCACGTTATCACTACATGGTCATCCTTCGAGAAATATGCAATACGCAACGCCTCGTCGATCAAGAATGTCCGGTCATCGTTATCAAGATCATCAAGCTCGCTTTCTTCGTCGTCGTCCTCCAAATTCTCCTCGCCTTCTTCGTACACACGCTGGACAACCAGCTGATAGTGATAGTCTGTGGAGGTCCGACGAATGATTGCCTGGGAGTCTTTAAAGATGCATTCCCTCACGCCCTTGGGGCTAGTCTTGGTTCGTGCCAGGAACAGTTCGCCTGACGGGATAGTCACCAGAACCTCCTTTGGCGACGTGGCCAGCATTTTTCGTAAAAAGTTCATATTATTATAGCTATTAACCCTCGATGAACAGGCAAATATCTATCTCGATACCCCTAATCCGGATATTGGTGGTGCTGCTGTCAGTATTTTGGGAAATATATTTTTTTGTTTATGGCGCGTCAACCCCAGCGCCAGCGCGCACTCAGAACCGTGACCGTCACGTGAAGACGTGACTGTGAGCGTGAACACTCTTCGAAATAGCACAAGAGAGTTGCGATAGGGTGGATGTCTTCTTTTTTTAAAAAAAGAAGCAAAAATCAGTAGACGATGGGGCTGGTGCGGCGTGTGAGGCTTGAGCCGCACGATACTGTGACTGTTACCCGGATGTCGGCGTTTAAGCGACCATGTGGATCTGCTGAGGCTCGAAAATTTAATTTCACCAAACATATAGATGTTGAAGGCAACTATACGTGCTAGAGGCTCTCTAGCAGTATCGCTGTCCAATCTAAGGCTCTATTCAGAGGAGAGCAGGAGGAGGGCCAAGTCATGGGACTTGGGTTATAAAGAAAACGAGAAATTAGACGAAAGTGCTGCTAAACCTAAGACTACACCCAAGACAGATCATGATCCAAGTGGAATTTTTCTCAATGGAAGGCCAGATGTGCCTCTGAATTGGCGAAAGATGGAAACATTACCTGAATGGAAAAGGCAAAAGTTCGCCCTGAAGGAAAAATTCCACGGAAAAGGAGAATGGAATCCAGGCAAAAAAGTGTCTCGAAAGGCGATGGAAGATATTCGATATATTAAAGCATTGGCACCGGAGTTAACCCTATCTGAAATAGCAAGCGAATACAAAATATCACCAGAAGCTGTTCGGAGAATTTTGGCTAGTAAATGGCAACCAACCGAAGAACAGACACGGCGACTGGAAGAACGATGGCGAAAACGTGGTGATAGAATCAGAGAAGCAAAGGGTTTACCACCGGTTAACAGACACCAATTGACTTCCACAATGGCTAGATCGTCATCTCCATCCGCATCACAATCAACTTCAACATCTGCATCTGCATCTGCATCTGCATCTACATCTACACCGAAAACGAAGAAACCTAAGAAGAGGGCCAGAAAACGGGATCTTGGAGACATATACTTTTAAGACGAATTATCACCCCAGAACTCTCATACTCATTCATGCATTGTTAATTATCTATGTATATATATACATACTTATTGTAAATAGCCTTATTGTCCATATTTTGCATCATCACTATAATTAATTTATTTTGTACCAGGAAAGTTTCTTGCACTCAACAGAGAGCCTTTGATGGATCGGATTTCTTTCATTACTTCTCCCTGCACATCTCGTTCTTCTTTATTTTCCTTATTACTCAGTGATTTTAAATCAAATCCAATATTTCGGTACTGTGGATAACTCAAGGTTGTGGTAAGACTTGACAATTCATCAATCGAATGCCGTGTGCTTGCGGTTTCTACTAGCTCCATCTCTGAAGATAATTCGTTGAGTTTTGCTCCCAAATCATTTTCACCTGGTAGGCCAGTACTTAGTGGCTTTGGTTGTGAGTTGTTCTTGGTATCATCCTGTCCTGTTTGAGTTTGTGCGTCCACGTATGATGAACCATTTCGCTCGACATTTAGTTTTGGTTGTACAGAAATCATATTCGAGAGTTTAATGTTTGCATCTCGAAGCAGCCGTGCCGCTAGCCTAGTATAGGTGCTTCTGTCTATGGTCAACTGTTGGAACAGTGGTTCTATAACGAACTTTGAAAGTAATGCTACAAGGGCCGAAAATCCCCCGAATAAATATACCACAGCCAGCACTTTTTCCAGCCTCAGGGCTCTATTTCGTGGCACCTTTTTCAGCACAAACTCGGATGTTTCTGGGAACACTATCTGTGGTTGCAAGTGTGCCATTCTGTCGATAGTCGTAGTCAAAGTGATGTGGAGAGGCGTTGAGGAAAAAGCCGAGGTGCGCTACAGTGAAGGTGACGGCCGGCACCGAAGCGCCGCCGCACGTCCATGAGAAATTGATCACGATGAACCCAGGGTTTACTGTTTTTTGCTTCTTTTTTTAAAAAAAGAAGAAACATCCACCAAGGGATACCGACTTACTTCTTCAAAGGAAGAAGCAAAAGACGGTAGACGATGGGCGGACGGTGTGTGTGGCTTAATGTCCCAAATGCGATCACGATCATGACGACAAATTTCACCATCACTACACATACAACCACACAAAATGGCTGCACGTTCAGATATAAGCGACGAAGAATCGCCAGATATGTCCGACCTCTCGGGATCAGACGAAGAAAAGATCAAGGATGTGTCGGAGGATGACGAAGATGAAGAAATGATGGGCGATGACGAGGACGACGAGCCTGAATTCGACGAAGACGAGGAGGAGGAAGACGTTTATGCACCATCACGGAGCAGAGCCAAGCAGAAGGTCACTTTGAAGGTGAACAACAGACAAGCACAACAGCAAACCACGCCGAAACGAAAGGGAACAAGCACTCCTAGTAATAACAATGGTTCAGCAACGAAAAGACGACGGGGAGTCGTGTCCGATGAGAGCGAAACTCCAGTCACAAATCAGGAGGAAGACGATATTGAAGAGGAGGAGGAAGGGGACGATGATGAAGACTTTGAACGGTTTGCACGAGGAGACACGCCAGATGTGTCCAAAATGACTGCTCGACAGCGTGCTCGATTCGACGACAATGCGCCGACAGAGCAGTTTTTGGAATTGCCAAACGAAGTGACCAAGAAGAAGGTGTTGACTGAAGAAGAACAGCAGCTCAAGCGTGCGGAAATGGCGCGAAGACGTAAAAATTTGACAGAGAGAAGACTGGAAGAGGAGAAGCAGGAAACACTGGATAGATTGTTGAAAAAGAGAGCTCCAAAGACCAAAAAGAAGGATGTATCTGCGGCCGAAGATGAAGATAGCGGCATGTCTGGTGTGGAATCGGCTAGACGAACGCGATTGATGCCTCAGCATCCGGCATTGGTCAAATGGACAAGCTCAAAGGACAAGTTTACGCTAAACCTGCCTGCTGAGTGGAACGAGTTTGGGATCACCCATTGATAGTAGTCAGTATATGAATGTATTTATTTATTTGTTTCTGTTCCTCTGCGGCCCCTTCTGCCGCTTTTTGCTTCTTTTTCTGGAAAAAGAAGACATGACCCTAGGCGTGACTTTCTTCTTTTTTAAAAAAGAAGCAAAAACAGTGCCTGTGGCGTATAAAATGAACCAATTGATAGCTTCTCGGCCTCATCAGACAGGAAAATGATACCGTATTGCTGAGCCGCACGATCCTGGGTTGTGGGTGGACCAACCAGATGCAATGAAAATGACATGAATAAGCACCAGTCTAATGCTAAAAGTTCTGGATTATATTCTATACAACTATGAAAAGTCTACCAGGTTATACTCGTCTTCTACTAGCGCAGCCACCTGTGCCATAATCTTTTGTCGGTTTTCAGCCACTCTTTTGCCCAGATCAGTCTTCATTGTGTCTTTTAGAATGAGCAACTTGTCATAAAAGTGCTGGTGAGCTGTGTTAGGATTTGATGGCTCATACAATGGACGGTTTCTACTTGCCGAGAAGGCAGATGCTCTAAACACACCCAACGCTCCAATTGCGTCCAACCTGTCTGCATCTTGGACGCATTTCAATTCTTTACACTGCTCATGCCACTCGGTCCACTTACCGGCTGCCTTGAGTTTTTTCTCCACGGTGAATCCAGTGTTCTTAACCACTTTAACAACCAGATCTGACTGACTTTTAGTAACACCATTGGAAATCATCAGATCAGTGATCTCGGCTACAGCCTGGTCGCCATCGTTATCGTACTTGTGGTCACATAGATCGTGGAACAAGGCAGCCAGTTCGACCACCACCGGGTCCGCATTGACAGACTCAGCGATCCGTAGCGCCATTCGCACTACTCTGAACACATGCAAATCGTCGTGCGACGGATCATAGCTGGCCATCCGTTTAGATACAAGGTCCCTGGCCTGTTGTCTGAGTCTGTCGTCCATTTTCTTGTCGGTGGTTGTTGTGTGGGGGAAGAAAAAAATCGCGAGTCGCGTTCGTACTTAATTGACAAAATTGGCGATGAGTAGCGTGTGACTCATGATCTGTGCACTGTTTTTGCTTCTTTTTTAAAAAAGAAGAACGCCAACACCAGGGTAATGTTCTTCTTTGTGAAATTAGAAACAGAAACGCTCAATGCGTCTGGGGTAGTGTTCGTTTTTAGAAAAGAAGCAAAAACAGTAAAACGTCCGGTAGATCATGCGGCTCAAGAAGTACATTAGATTAGATACGAATAAATAGATGTTATTAGAACACAGCTCCCCCCACCACAAACAGCCTCTGCTCCTGCTGCTTGATCCATGACACCACCTGCCGCACACTCTGCGAAATTGCCTCCTTAGTCGTTGGAGCGCCCGTAACACAGTACATTTCAAACGTGGGTGTGACCCATGCTAACGCAGTAACAGACTGTCGCACGCAATTGAACACCTTCAGGTTACCCCCCGGGCCTCCTTGCTTTGTGTGCACAGCGCTGTGAAGTTGGTGGTATAAGTTCATCAGCTTCTGCCGAGCGTGCGGCTCATAGAAGTGCGGCTCAAAACTCGCCTGGACAAACTGCACATTCTGCTTGGATTTGTACAGAAAATGACGGATCAAAGGCGCAGGAATATCCAAGCATTTGAACCGTCCCTTTTTGACGCTCTGCAAGATTGGTTCAACCAAATCCTTGCGTTTCAGCTGGTCCATGATCTCGTCCTTGGCCTCTCTCAGCTCGAAAAAGGCGTTTTTATCAGGCGAGATCAACACCAGCGCAGAGCTTTCTTCAAAGAAGTTTATATATGCATACAAAAACCCAGTGGAATTGAACTTGGGCAGACAGATTGGCGCCCAATGCTCCCCTCCATCGCTGAATGCTGTGGTGTTAAACAACATGGAAAATACCAGGTAAAGGTCAGGCGGATGTAAGCTGTGGCGTCTTGGACGAATCACACTAACTAGTCTACCATCAGCTACAATCATTCCGTATAACAGTGATGGAGGTCTGCAGTCGATCAGCACGCTATTGATCCGCTCTCTTATCGTTTTGCGTAGTCGTAAACATTCCAATGCACCTAGCAATATCGAGGGCGATCCTTTATTCATTTCATTCGTCAAAGCTCGCAGAAACACTTCAGTACCCCCGAGCAATTGCCGCAAATCAAAGTTGGTTCTACTTTCAAACACTTTGGCGATTTGATTCTTTGTCAGCGTAGACAGGATTTGAGCATACAATACTCCTAGTTGTGCTTTCAGCTGTGATTCTGAGTTACCCAGTTTATCTACCGCTGCCAAAATAATGGGCCCTTCTAAGGATACTACAAACAACGTCTTTCCCGCTCGAAAAGATCTCAAACGTTCAACCTCTTTACCATCCTGTTCGTCGCTATCAAAGTACGAAACAATTGTTTGGAACACACCAGCATACCCCGACACTAGTTCGTCCGATCCATGCATCGAGTATATTGGTTTGCCAGCTCTAGATAGGATTAAATAATGCTTACTGTGAGATAAAAATGCCTCAATATCGTCCTGGTCTTGGTCCTGATCTAATCCACTGGATCCACTCGATATATTGATTTCCTGTACTTCTTCTTCCTCTGGTTCGTCCTCTCCAGTGTTTTGTCGGCTCCCTGTATCGTATATACTGTTACTTTCATCAGGCTCTGGGGATAAAGCTTCCGACAACAAGCTGCTGACATCATAGCTATCGGTAGCCACAGTTAGAGTTGGCATTGTGCTATCAAAAGAGTTATCTCCACCATCTTGTTGGTCCTCAATATCGGCATGACTCGCAAGGGATAGCGCCGTGGTCGGCTTGGTTGAGTACCTGGTCTCTATCAGGCTCGTCGATGAGTCTTGTTCAGGGTCGTAGTCGTCATTATTACCTCCACTCTCTCGACCGCTCGTCATTACTCGATCGTTGTTGAGACAAAACAAGCACCGGCGATACAGTGATGGCGCGACCTAAACTGGGAGAACCACTAACACCATCATGGCCCTGCGTGCGGTCAAAACGTATAGACACCGTTTGTACTCCTAGGATGGATGGTGTATTCTTTACCAGAAAAAGAAGTCTAGTGTTTTTGCTTCTTTTTTTCTAAAAAAATAAAGAAGGCACTCGGAATATTAAATAACATTTCACTACATAAACAAAATATCTAAACAAACAAACAAACAAAACAAGTAATGTACTACTTTTGGTTAATCTTTGGACTTTTAGAGCTTTGATCATCATTCGTTCCTTTGGTGCTTCGTCGGCGTTTGTTGCCTAGACGCGGACTAGGTTTGGTGGCTGAAGCGCCTGCCGTCGAAGCATTTTGATAAGCGGCATGAGATATCATTGGAGAAGGAGCAATTTCTCCATTAGGGGTGGTCGAAGTGTTGAACTGTTGTTCAGGAGTGGCACTGTGGTTGCCGACATTGTTCTGGTTTCCAGCCGCCGCAGCCACTGCGGCTGCCGCCACAGAATTCTGTCTACTACTGTCCTGTGGCTGCTGAGGCTGTTGCGACTGGAACCTGGCCCTTTCGGCGTTTATTCGATGAATGGTCAACTCCAACGCTTTTGCGGGTCCACTGACGTTATTATTGTCCTGGCACACCGCAATAAGCTCCTTCATTTGAGCCAGCGTCTCTGAGATTTCGAAAAATCTCATGACCGAAGCGCTCACGCCAAAATTGGTTATATTACAAGGGGCAAGAGAGTACCAGTTACCACTTCCGTCTTCATTGTTATCATTTCGCGAAATAAACGCCGCTACTGCAGAGCGGCTGAGATATTCCGTGTGTGATAACAAATCATGCTCCATCCAATCAATCTTGAGAGCACCGTTAAATAGTAATTTTAAAGGAGAGTTTACCGTCACCATGGTGTCGTCATGGAATCTAAAAATGGTCGATGCTTTGGAGCAAGTCACCAGATAGCCATTATTGACGGTAAAGAATTCACGTGGATTCTCCAACTGGAATTGGATTTGTTTTACGCCGGCGTTGAAATAAGTTAAATAGTATCTTGGCATGACTGGCACAGGCACCTCGAACGATTTGGTGATATCCTTATTGTTGCTCACTGACACCTTTAGGATACCATTGTCCGAGAAATACTCATGGCCAATCCTTCTCCAGAAATCCACCTCCAGTCCATTTTCACCAGCATTAGCTATGGCCTCGCACAATTGCAGCGTTTTTATAATGGCAGCGCCCGGCTTTCGATAATTAAGTGGTATCTGGCCGGCCAATGCAGCTGCCTGTTGTACAGGTTCATTTCCCTGGCCACCGGGAACCGGGCCAATTTGCTGTTGAGGAGGCTGAACATGCTGAGGTTGTTGTTGTAGATGCTGTTGCTGAAGTTGTACATGCTGAGGCTGTTGGAATTGATGCTGCTGTTGATGAGGATGATGAGGATGGTGAGCCATTCCAGCCCCAGCCCCACCTGGATGTTGTTGGCCCTGAAGCTGGTGTTGTTGTTGAGGCTGTTGTGGATGGCCCTGATGCTGTTGAGCAGCTGCTGCAGCTTGCTGCTGAGCTTGAGCTTGAGCTTGAGCTGCTTGCTGTTGTAACTGTTGTTGATGCACTTGCTGTTGTTGCCTCATTACGTTTTGCTGTTGCTGGTACGGTAGTTGTTGAAACTGTTGACTCTGCTGAATCTGCTGTTGACGCTTCAAAAACTGAGCTTGCATCTGTTGCTGAGCAGGAGTCAGTTGGTTCATTCGAAGCCCACCTGCTCCCCCACTGGTCTGTGGAGATCCTTGAGCCATGTTCACGGGTGAACCCTGAAGATTAGCATTACCACCCATAGGTTGTTGATGAAACTGTTGAGGCTGCTGTTGCTGTTGTTGATGCTGTTGATGTTGAGGCTGTTGTTGTTGGTGTTGAGGCTGCTGCTGTTGCTGCTGTAACATCATTGCCTGTTGCCTGGCAGCTGCCTGCTGAGCTTGGATCATTTGAATTTGCTGTGGTGTAAATTGATGGTTTTGAGGAACACCAGGCACGAAACCTGGTTGTCCCTGGTGTTGTTGAGGGCCACCTTGTTGCGGTGGTTTACCTCCTGCTACTTGATGATTTTGTATAGGCGATGCGGACATCATATAGTCATGATCTTTTTAAAGTACACTCTCAGCCTTTTATTCCTTGTTGGTATCTTTTGGATAATACCGCAAATTTTTGCCAGGATTTTCCTCCTCCTCTTCAGGCGTTCTCCTCCAAAAATGGTATATACTGACAGTTCAAAAATCGACCCCTAGTGTAGATATAACCTTGTGAGATGAAATATCGGTAGATGGCGTGCTAAACCGGTATATGTATTTTTTTCACAAGTTAATAGCCCCTGCTATAGACGACAGGAGATGGTGGTGACTGTGACGACGGCGGAGGTGCGTGATAGTAGTAGAGTGTCGATGAGATACAAAATGGAGTTTTCACGTCTAGAGCTCCAAATTTGGTGCGGAAATGGCTGGCTGTGCTCGACTTCCATCGCAGCCCCGACCCTCCGACGGATTCGATATCTGGTCGGCGAAACATAGAGAAGAATTTTTACTCTCAGTGTTACCCGGAGGTGAGTGCCGTCACGTGTGTGCTGCGCCGCACAAGCGTGCGGCGCTGGGCTCATGTCTTCTTTTTCCAGAAAAAGAAGCAAAAAGCGGTCGACGCTGAGGGTTGAACGGGGAAAAGTATACTTGCTGGTCAATTGGCCCCCTCGTCTACTGTTTTTGCTTCTTTTTTAAAAAAGAAGAACGTAAACCCAGGGGTACATTCCCAATATATTAGAACATATAAAACGAAACACTAAACTAACTAAACATCGGTAAGCGCACCTCCTTCGCTCATTGGACGCAATGAGGCTTTCTTAGGATGGTCGCTCTTGAAAATGGCTTCAATCTCTTCCAAAGTTCGCCCTCTAGTTTCAACGAAGAAGAAGTAGATAATGGCAAATTCAATCAGATCCCAGAAAACGAAAAACACATAAAACCAATAGCTGATGTTTTCCATGGCAACTGGTGAAGCAAACATGTTGACAAACGAAGCTACACCACCAACCAACGACATTAACATGATAGCTTTGGCTCGTCCCTATTGATTTCATAGTTAGTAACTGTTTCGGTATTCTGTGTGTCGGTCTGTCGGCCAGCCGGTGCCGGTGCCGGTGTGCCGGTATCGGATCTGCGTCGGTGACTGAAGTACAGCCGCACTATTTCACCTCCAATACAGAATAAGGGGATAAATCACTTACAGTATTGCTTGCCAGTTCGGCATTGTAAATCGGTTGCATTGATGTGAAAGCCACTGCAAAAATGGCGCCAAAAATATAAATAAACGCTAGCACCGCGTTGGCGACACTGTGAGAAGTGTTTCCATGTTGGAACGCAGCCGTGCAACCGGCAATAATAGCCATACAGATAGACATTCCGGCTGTGGAAAACATAAACATGTGACGTCTACCGATAAAATCGTGAATAAACGAACCAAGAACCGCGAATCCTAGACCCTCGATAGCGTAGTATGCATTTTGCAGCACTTGTTGTTCTGGTTCTGTGATTCCGATTTGCTTCAACATGTTTGGCATAAAATAGGAAACAACATTGTTTCCGGAGAATTGAGAAAACCATGAGAATGCAATAATAATCAGTGTTCGATATCGTTGACCGTGAGTCATGAACAATTCACGAATGTCCAAGAATGTCTTTGGATCAGACAGCTGCACTTCATGCAACGAAATGATCATTTCGGACATTTCTAGATCCACCAATGGATGATCCGCATCTCCATTACAATGGTACTTGACCACCAAGTCGCGAGCCTTCTCTTCTCGGTCGGACGCAATCAAGTATCGTGGTGTTTCTGGAATGAAAATGCAAGCAATGCATACGATCCCAGGACAAAGCATTTGAAGCCACAATGGGATTTTGAATGCACGTTCATCGTCAAAAGTGGTCATACAGCCATAAATGGTAAAAGCTGCAAGCATACTACCAAAATAGTACAAAGTATTGTAAACACCACTAACTGCACCTCTGACATGTGGAGGACTCATCTCTACACAGTAAGTAGGCCCAGCCGACGATGCAATGGTTGCAAAAAAGGATAGTAGAAACCGGCCTCCGATCAAAACGTTGATCGACTTTGCAGTGGCAGTAACTGCAGTACCAACCATAACACCCAAACATCCTACCATGATGGCCCACTTTCTACCAATCAAATCCATGAGGATGGATGAGATAGGTGCGGCACAGATTTGTGCAATGTTGAAAATGGAAAACACTAACCCTGTACCGGCACTTGCAAACTCTTGGTTATAATAGGTCAAATAAACCGGCAACGTGTTAATACTGCTCATCAATGACCCGTCGAATCCATTCATTGTACTGCAGAAATACACAGAAAAACAGATCAAGTATAGCCTGATCATCCCTGAACCGACTAAGCTTGGTTTGTTATTCTTAACCACCTCTTCCAAGGTAGCCGACCCTTGCAGATGTGCATCTGCCTTGATGACCTCAATAGGAGTCTGTGTATCCTCCTCATGTTCAGTAGTAGTTGCATTCTTCTTCTCTGACATTTTTTTGCGAATGAGTGAATAAAGGGGAACGTGAAAAACGGGAGGATTCACCCCAACTTTTATACCGTTATACGATATCATGTTGATCAAACTAAGCTCAATAGCTGTTTGCTTTTTCTAAAATATTCACACTTCACTTCTAGACTAGAAGTGGGGAGGAGAGATGCGGTTGACTACCCCGACCGATCGTAGCGGGGTAGATTGAAATCAGAGATCTAAGATCTCAGAGTGAGTTCACAACCAAAATTGATATTCCCGTTATAGAAATCACCTGAGTTGGCTAGTAGTTGTGCATACATGAAATGGCATACAAACAGCATGATCAGGCAAGGCTTTAGAATCAGGAAACAATAAGAGAGATATTTTTTTTTCAGGATGCACACTTGCTTACCCCTCTTAATCCACGCCGTTGTTGTGTCGGGACAACTGGCGGAAATTTATAACGTTACAGTAGTAACCTTGACTCTGATCGGAAATAGTTTAGTTTGTACCGAAGACATCTTTTTACTGCTCTCAACACCAAAAAAAAAACAATCTAATCTGAAAATGTCGTTGTTTGGTCCAACTACCCATAAATCATGTTCATGATTATATGGAATCCAAGGTTTAGTGTTTAGGGGCCCCATCATATGAGAAAGATGGTCAACTGCTCGCAGCAATTGATTACCATAATAGCCTACCAGTTTGCGGGGGAGGGAACCCATCTATCCCTGTTTTACTTTTGCTCTTCTTCAAGGTACGTCACTCCGACTGCTTGGCTACTACTAATGGGCTTTGTCGGAAATTTATGTGATGGGTTACATGCGCAAATGCTAAGAATATCACCGTGACAATTTATCGATGCAACAGACCATGCTGAAATCTCCGCAACTAGGTTATGAGCGCTCTTGTCTGATTCTAGCCGCACTCTGTCCACTCGTCTTTGTCAAAGAGGACTATCCCTACGGATGATGTTCTTCTTTTTTAAAAAAGAAGCAAAAACAGTCGACGATGGGGGTGGGCGGAGGTTTATTCACAATTTTGCTGCAGAAAGCATCCGATTGGGCACATTATCAATAAAGAGATGTAGATTCTAGATTATGCTAAAATTCTAGTGACCCATTCATCTTTTAGTACATTTTGCTCAGCAATGTTGCGGGCAGATGTTAGTGAATTGTCCCTATTACAGTTCCTCCTGCCTACCGTCTAGCACTCTTGATCGCTTCAAATCAAACACAAACTTCACTTAATTTATTCCAGCAAACAACATATCTTGTGCAAAGAGAAGCGGACCTACAGCGCCGCATTCAGTGCGGCTCCAATATTAACTATTAGACTCAGACCAGGGTACCTATATCTTTATATGGACCACATGCAAGCTTATTGATTGAATGAAAAGCAAACAGTCATTTAAATAATAAATAATAATACATTGTAAATTACTTGTCTTGATCACTATCCGATTCATCATTACAGAGATAAAATACGTCCATCTGCTGAGTCGAATTTGGTAACACAACTAGAAGCTACTCCATGAACATCTACAAGGTCTCCCACAGTCATAGTTACAAGATCAGTTGCCATTGACAATACACGACTAGATGTCCAAGTTAGAGCCAGTGTCGTTGTGTCGGTCAGTGCCATAAGATGTGGGCGGTGGGAGCGTGGTGATGTCGGATGTCCGACATCGTACACAAAAAAAAAAATTTGGGCAGCGACGAAGATCATCTCACATAATTGAACCGAACTACAGCATGACGGAAAGAACCAAAGATGCATTTGCTGCTTTGGTTAGCACTATCCGCGCTGCCTCTCAGGTAGCTAGTCAGGATATTCCATTCTACAAGAGTTTGGACAACGATTTGTCTAGTTCAGCAGACGATTGTAGTGAAAGATTACTGGATATAGCCAATTCAATCATCCAGACAGTGGTACAAGATAAGAATGAAATTGAAGAGTTGGATAGTCTAGAGAGCTTGAACCAGAACTGGAACGGTGTGAGCAGTGTGCTGGATACGTTATTTGACAAGACAGATTTAGCCCTTGAAGATAAAATTGGGGAACAGCCCGCTCAAACAGGGCTTGAAAAACAGCAAGAACTACAGAAGTTAGGTGGTGATGAGGATAGAAAAGTACAGAAACATTCAAGGGGTACCGAGAAGCCGCAGGATAAGTTTACTAGACCTATTAACAATTCAATGGACGAGCCATTTAAGCCGCTGTTGACCTCCAAGCCGCATGCATTGGAACCATTTGAAAAGAGCATGATTATTGTCCAGGATGAAGAGGACTCCACAGAAGATGGATTAGAACGACCGCATTACAAACAGCCTTATGAATACGAAATCATGAATCAGTCCTATCCAAAAATGAAGCAGAAAGATCCGATTAAGTATCATGACTGGGAAAGAACTACACATATATTAGTGAATACCGAAGAAAAGTTGCAAAGCATGTTGAAGGCATTGAAAAAGTCAAAGGAGATTGCTGTGGATTTGGAACACCACGACTATAGATCGTTCTATGGGTTTGTATGCTTGATGCAGATCAGTAATAGAGACCAAGATTGGATTGTAGACACATTGAAGTTGCGAGAGGAACTAGAAGTGTTGAATCAAGTCTTTGCCAACCCAAAGATTGTCAAAGTCTTCCATGGTTCGTTCATGGATATTACCTGGCTCCAACGGGATTTTGGTTTATATGTAGTGTCGCTGTTTGACACATATTACGCAGCTCGAGCACTGGGTCTGAAACGTCATGGTCTTGCTCATTTGCTTGAAACGTATGCCAAATTCCAAACATCAAAGAAATATCAATTGGCCGACTGGAGAATCCGGCCATTGCCACAGGAAATGCTGTTGTATGCTCGTTCTGACACACACTTTTTGCTGTATATTTTCGACGTGTTGCGAAACGAGCTACTGCAACAAAACAAGCTGGATCATGTGTTGAAGCAGAGTAGAGAAGTTGCTGCCAAAAGGTACGAGACACCGGGTTATGCAGTTCCCGAGAAAGGTTATGACAATATTCTTGGTAAATATTCCATGAATGGCACACAGCAGATTCTGTTGAAGGAGCTGTATGATTGGCGAGACCGAGCTGCTCGTCTTTATGACGAATCGCCGAGATATATCATGCCAAATCATTTCTTGGCCGCATTGTGCTATACACAACCTACAAATGTGAACTCTGTACTGGGTGTTTCCAATGGGCTGACCAGCCATATTCGAAACTCTGCAAAGGAAATTGCGCGTATTATCCAAAAGTTCAAGGATAGTGCTGCAAGCACGATTGTCGACGAAAGCACTGCCGAGACAGCTGGTGAACAAGAGGACAAAGACGCAAAAATCGAAGTCAACTACGAAAGTTACGAACGAGAATACAAGAAAGCTGTCAAATCACAGAAAAAGTTGCTCAAACTTTCAAGTGAAAAGCTTGACAATGATTCGATGTATGGCCAGATGCTGGACGGGGAGCGTGAGAGTGACCTTGACGAGCTAGAACAACGACAATTGTTGTTAGATGACAAGCTTGAACTAAAAGTTCCGTTACCTACTGCTGAAGATTCTGAGGACGAGGCTGTGGAACATGAAGAAGTAGAACAGGAGGTTGAACAAATGCAGGAAGCAGAGTCACCTGTGGAAGAGGCCAATGATAGCGAATCACCGAAGCGTAAGCATCCAGAAAACGAAGGACAAAAGAGAAAGAAAAGAAAAACAATCAAGGTGCTCGACAGCAAATCTACTGCTAACCTCACCACACGAGATGAAGAGAACATGGATCGATCATCAGACGATGAGCCGCACGTTAAGCCGCACAGCGGAGAAGCAAGAACGTTTGCTGCTGTGGACTACTCTTCTTCTCAGTCAGTGTTGAAATCTTCGGATAGAAAGAAACAGAAACAGCCCAAGAAGAACAAAAAAGAGCAGTTCAATCCTCATCGATTTGAAGACGAGGGTCCTCAGGGTGTGAAGAAACGGCGAGGTCCTCAAGGTGGAAGAACCATCACATTTAAGAATAAAAAATAATAAATTATTGGAATGTACATAAATAATCTAATCTTCATCAGTCGATGCGTTATCGCTTGAACTGCTGTCACTTCCACCCGCTGGTGAAAAGAAGTCGGTGTCGTACTCTTCGTCAGGGACTCCAACAACTCCCCATTGGACATTGGTTACCTGATAGAGCCTATCAAGAATGGTGTCTATGCTAGTAATGAGACCGAACTCCCGCTTTTCACCGTCATACGAATGAAGCATGCCCACAACCCCCAATGAAGGCCCATTGGACGATCCGCTGGTCACTGTGCTGGTGTCATCGTCACTGGTTGTGCCGTCTTCGCTCTTTTGCAAGACCCACGAGCCAGAATCACCACCAGAGGCAAACAACGTAGACTCTTGGCTGGCTACCACAAACTCTGAGGTTTGCAGACGACCATCTGCCCAATATACAATCTTTGGACCGTTGATTCTACCACTGGTGTACTTGGACGTTGAGCCGTACTTGAAGACTTTCAATCCAGGAGTTACCTTTCGAACGATACGTTTCACATGCAAGTTACCAAACATCAATGCTGGGTCGTACTCGGAGAATTCTACATCATCACCCAAGTAGTTTCTACACTTCAACTCTGGCGCGCATTTAATGATAGCCAAATCACTCATTGCTCCATTGACAACCTTTCGCTCACCCCATGCAATCTGCCCAAAAGGCTTTGGAGGCCTGTTCGTCTGCTGTGGACCCGATACTGGATATGACTTGTCTAGTTCGTTGATCTCTCTCTGGTAGGTTGCTCTTTCTTCAGATCGTTGTGGGTATTTGTCCAATTCTTTAGATAGTGTCTTTCTATAGTAAGAAATCAACACCGAAGATGGAACTGATACTTCTGGATATGAAGACCCGCTATCCATCAAAACTACATGGCCACACGTCATTGCGAAAGTAGATTTGCCATAAGCCTGATACAAGGGATGTCCCTCTTTGACCTTTGGATACACATACCCTCCTAGTGTACCCGACTGATACACAGCTGACGATGCAGAAATTGATACAGCTATTGGCGGAGCATCAGTGTCATTCAGAGTTCTGAATGGCGGTTTCAATCTAGATGCGTGCCTCTTGGCCTTACCGGAGCTAGCACTGGTAGCACAGGCTCTGATGAAATTCTTTTGACAATAAATATGCACATCCGGAGCGATATCATGCAAGTTGGATACCATCTCGTAATGTTCGAAATCGGGGTCTGGGAACCCAAAGCTTAGACACAGAACAGAAAATTGTTCCGAAATGCCACGCAGTATTGGTGCAATGAAGGCACCCTCCTGTTCTGCAATTCGGCACTCCTTCAAAACCATCTGGTCTAGAATAGAGCACATCAGTTCCTGCCCGGGTAATTCTGGTATTGATCCAATAGCAAAGTTATTTGGATAAGGAACAGTGTGTGGAGTTTCTTGAACCAGCTGTAGTTTGGTACCTAGATCATAGAGCGATTGCAGGATCAGCATTCTGATAGAATGGTACTGGGAATTCCTTAGCAGATTATCAACAAAATGTAGGACAATTTTCAGGATACGACTAATCGCCGGCTCTGAATGCAACGTAATCTGGTCTGGCTCAATAGCAGACAGCATGTGTGCTTGAGCTGTGTTTTTCAGCATGTGATTAACATGGACTGCTGCCCTAGACAGCTCCAAAATACGGTTAGTTTGGTTCAGAACAGTGGTCAAGTCGTCGGCGAGCCTTTGTAACTCCCCGTTTGGGGTTAATGGGTATTGTCTTTGGTTTTGTGGTAACAGTTGCGGTGATTGAGGCTGTCGATTCGCACCAGTTGGTGTTGAAGCTGAAGAAGAAGTATCTGAATGTGAAGCCCGGCTACTGTTGTAAATATAGGGATCTAGAGCAGCCATGAAACTTCGATTCTGGGATGAAGTTGGTCGAATGCTGCTGGCACTACTGGCATTTTGCTGTGGTTGTTGAGGGACATCCGACGACACTAAAGTGTCAATCTCCGAAAGATTTTCAAAGTCAATAACCTTCATCTTGCGACCCGTTTGTTGACTTTTCGTTGAGGCACTGCTACCAGCCGTCGACGCACCGGATTGTTGGACTTGATAGTCTTCAGATTGTTCCAAGATGTTGGCTAGTTTGGAAGCTCGAGATTCTACAGTGGATACAGTACTGGTAGTTGGAGCATTACGCGAAAACAATGAACTTTGAGCAGTTGATGCCGTCTGACCAGAAAATGTCGAAGCATTGGACGGCACAGTTTTGCTACCATCAGAAGACGATCCAATGGACATATCCTGCTCGCCTCCTTCATCGTCAAAGGTACCAAACGCCCTTTCCTGATCCTCCGGATCTTCGTCTTTGCTCTTCCAGCTGAACTTGTTTGGCATTTGGAGATGGTCTGTCAGAAGGGAGAAATTTGCGAAAATGCGATGGGTTCAGGTCGTCGGATCCAAATTTTGGTTAGTCTATATACGGCACCAAATGGAAGAGGAAATCATGCCTGGATCTAGCGTCGACCGTCGTGCCGTGCGTGGCGGCGCGCCCGAAGCGGCGGGCAGTGACTAACATGCGGCGGGGCCGCGCGTCCGACAGCTATACGAGCCGCATGCGGCTTGCGCCGCAGGCCCTGTTTTTGCCTCTTTTTTAAAAAAGAACATGCGCCTAGGGTAATGTCTTCTTTTTTTAAAATAAGAAGCAAAAAAACAGTAGCAGAGCTAGAGTACATTATCATTTCTATTACTATTACACTACAGACTGGACCACATGGACGAGTAGCGCGGCCACACACGCTTGTAGAGAGCCATGCCGACAACGTCTTGTGAGGTAATCTTGCCATCGAAAGTAGCCTTGAAATAACCGTGTGTACCCAACTTTTCCTTGATTCGCCCAGCTCGACCAGATTTGGTAAACAGAGGAATTGGCTTGAACCAGAGTACGTCGTCTGGGTTGAAAAACATGTACCGCACGGTAACCAGCTTCTTGTGAATCTTGAATGGGTGGCCAGTAAGTACGGAACGTTTCGCCAGGACTCGGTTGGCATTGGCATCCAAAACACTTCCTGTTCCTACCAGGTCAGGAACTGCGGTACCATTGTCCTTGAAAAACAACGTAGGGACATTGCCAAACGTCAGCGGAGCAATCATGGTGGCAGTGGATGGTCGTCCGGCCTGCAAGAATCGTTCATATTTGTACACTCCATTGGAGGAATTGTTGCCCGATTGAGAGAACAGTGGGCGTACAACCTGACGTCGAGGGCCACATTGCATGATCAAGTCACTCTTAGCAGGGACGGGGTATTTGGTCAAGTCGTATTCGGTGTTTGGCATCAACGTGTAGTTCATGACGGATTGCTTGTATTCGTACTGGAGCAATCCAAACACAACCAGGTTCTTGTTTGTTTGTGCAACCAGTTCTGGGGCTCGAATGAACATCTTGATTCGCTGCCCCGGCTGGACTTGAGCTTGTGTAATGGCCTCCTTGACTACACGGTTTCGAGTGGCCTTGAAATTGACCACTCGAGCCAAACTCTTCCAGCCTTGAGGAGTTCGGTCATCCGTTTCATAAGGATCCCATTCCGAGTATCGAAAGTTTTGAACGCCTCTATATCGTCGCATTCGTTCCTTACCACTGTCCTTTGGATGCAATTCGATTTCATCAGGGAAATCGAGATCTTCCTTGGCCCGGCTTCTGAATTCCTTCAGCTGTCGTGCCTCATCTTCTTCGGAAAGCTCCTGATGCATTTCTGTGGCCTCTGTAGGAGCGTATTCTGAGGCAAATCGCACCTTTCTCTCCCGCTCGTCTTCTTCATCTTCCCCTTCCATGTCCATATCCATATCGCCGTTCGCCCCGTTATCTGACTGCTCTTCTTCTTCGGCATCACTATCACCTTCCAAATCCTCATCAAAAATCCATGAAGCCTGGTACTCGGAAACGCCCTTTGGCAGGTTTCGGTTAGGACGCTGGAGTCTGGCGATTTCATCTTCGTTTTCTTCCTCCTCGTCGTCGCTTAGCTCCTTCATGTAGTCGTGGCCGTCAATTCGCACAGTAGTCTGCTCTCGAGTGTCGAGATCTTCCATTGCGTCATCTTGTTCTTCTTCGTTAACTTCCGCAGAATTCAGCGAATCTTGAGCATCACTTGGTCGAGCTAGCACATTGTCATCCACATCCATAGTACCACCCATCTGCTTGACACTCTCTACCCGGTCAATCTGGAAGTCGCCAAACTCTGGAATATGAACCAATCTATCCGCATTCAGCCCTTGACCACGTAGTACGCCTTCCACAGCAACTGTCTGTGTGGCCTCATCAAACGAAACACTATCTGCAAATAAATACGGCCGGCAGTCTCTCCAGCTAACCCCCTGAGGGAACTTTTGACACAGTACTCGAGCCACATTCAGCGCCTCAGAACTTATCTCTGGGGCATATATCTTATCTGCTGAAGGAAAAAAGTGAGCAAAGTAGCTCATCAACGACGATCGAACGTCGTTTTGCTTTTTCACATTACCAACTGATGCAATATCGGAAATTAAAGGAATGCAATTGGAAACACCCTGTGACTCAATAGATCTAATGCATAATTCACCAAATTCGTCCACCTCTTGGTTTGGAGACAGCAAGAACAGGACAAAGTCCGCAATCCGCGCTGCATCCAAAACGTCAACAAAGTTCCGGCTGGGGATAATATACTTCAATCGCTGCTTAAAACGATCAACATTGGTATCTACAACCCCAGTGGTCGGAATGGCACCACCACTGACTGCTTCCACGCTTTCATTGATCTGGATAATTGCCTGTGCTGGGTTGCAATCATCGCACAACGGAATCACCGCTACCATCTTTGGAGCGCCGTTCTTGCCTTCAAACAAACTCTTATGAATCGAAACCTCTGCATTCTTGTGTAATTTCAGCTGCTTGGCCTTGTTCTTACGGTCCTTCTTGAGCTGTTTGCTGCCGCTGGCCTGCTTCTGTGCATTGCTATTACTGTGCCGCTTTTCGCTTGGATCCTTCTCGATTTTTCCCTTATTCCGGGCCTTGATTGTACCCTTGGTCGCATGCTTACTTTTGAACGGTTTATGTCCAGTCTTTTGCGACGACCTGTGACCAGAAACCATGTTAGTTGTTGTCTTGAAGTTCTCTGCTCTGCTCTGCAATTTTTCAACGATAGTCTTACAAACAGAAATTTTTTTGAGCCGCGCCGCGTCTCCGACGTCACATGATACCACACGGCGATGTCACCTGAGTGGAAGCGTTCTTCTTGTTTAAAAAACGAAGCAAAAAAACAGTGCACGGTGGGAGAAATATTCACGTGATGTACCACAAAATCTGAGACAAAGTCACGTTTTTGGCAGTCACACACAATTAGGGTTGCCCAATTAGGAAATATCATCCACAAATTATCCAATGCGCGGCCCAAAAGCCCTAATTCACCAGACACAACTCAAGTCCCCCCATCCACCATCGAGTATATCGAAATTTTGAACGCAAGTCAACCTTCCAATCCATACATACATATCAACAATGGCTCACGAAAACGTTTGGTTCTCCCACCCACGAAACTACGGTAAGGGATCTCGACAATGGTATGTGTTTATTGATTGATCTAGTAAAATGCTAACTGTAGTATAGTCGAATCACCGGCTCACGAAACGCTGTTATTCGAAAGTACGGCTTGATGGTCTGCCGTCAATCTTTCCGAGAAAAAGCTTCTGACATTGGTTTCCACAAATACCGATAAATTAGAAACTCTCATGTATTAATGATTTCACCAAAAATGATGTTAATATAAATATTTTGTCTTATTGATTATTTACTTGGGGTTTAAACAAATCTTCCAGTGTTTTGAAAAGTGTGTCGTTATCAGGCAGTGGCAACAAATCGTTGGATGTAGTGGAAGATTCGGTCAAGGTGAAATGCGATAGAATGTCCGGCTGTTGGTCGTATTCAAATGGATTCTTTAACAAAGAATCAAGATCCAACATTTCATCAAATTGTGGTGCTGGCTGTTGGTTTGTCATTACAACCAGCTTTGGATTTAATCGTTCAAGACTCTGAGCAGTATAACCTAGCTTGGTCGCAAATGATGAAATAAGTTGCCAGATACTACCATGATTATGATCAGATCCTCCACTGCTTGCCAACAATTGATTGACCAGCCGTAAAGCCATGTTTAGCTCCGAATGGCACAATTGTCCCATCGTTACTGGATCACTCTGCGTAGCCGAATAGAGAACATCCAGTGCAGAAACCAAGAAATGATTATACTGAATTTGACAGGAATTGTACAGTTCAGTGTTGTTGTATAGCCGATTAAGCTCCCTAACGCACTCTCTCGCGGCGTTGACCGCTGCTACAGAATAGGATTTCGATGCCGATGCACTGTATATCTGCAACAGCATCAGATTACTCTTCAGATGTAACACAGATCGCAACTTTTTGGATAACTTCGGAGGATTTTGTTCAATGTTGGTTAATTCAGGCGGCAAAGACTCCATCCATTCCTTCATCATGGTTTCTAGAGAATCACTATCATGAACCCCAGATAGCACCTTACCAGCAATCTGTGAAAAATGGATCATATAGTTGAGATGCATTGCTCTATACATGTCGTTTTCAGTTGAATCCACCAATCCACTACCATGCAGTCTGGGAAACTTCTGATCTATTGCATTGTCGTCTAGAATGACAGGTCGCCTTGTATATAACGACAATCGTCTATCTAGTATGTAAACACACCAAAACACTTGTCTATAGTACTCGCGACGGACGGGATCTGAATATCGTTCTTCCAGTTCCTTGCTGCTGTGCAATCCCAATTCATAGGCAATCGTTGAAGTAAACGCCAGCGTTCGATATCCAATTTTTCCCTGGTCAGTGTGGAACTGGTAGTGATGGATCATAATCATTGTTAGTAGTAAATCAAAATTCGGTTCCTCGTGGACTGCTTTCGGAAATACTTCGTCAAGCACATCCTGGTATAATTTGGCGGCTTTATCCCTCCAACTGTTAGAAATACCGGCTCCTATCGCCAGAGCCAATTTACATCGCCTTGTGGTAGAATCCTTTGGCAATTGATGCGTTTGCAGATATGTGTCTCCCAGATCTCGATACATCTTGATGGCTGCTCCATCATCAAATATAGGATACATGCTGTTAAGCTCGGTATCATAAGCCAGAATCAGCCGTTCTGCTTCCTCTGGAGGTATTCCAAACAATTCCGGTCTCTTGCGAACGGTTGTTTCGTAGGATGATGTAGTTTTTGATCTTTTTCTTGCCCTTGGCTTTGAAGGATATTCACAACTTAATTGAAGTTTGTCACACCTTTTGCAGGGGTCATTGCCATTGCACTGCACAATATCAATAGTTAGAACAAATTGCGCTCTGAAGGCTTAATGCTTACCTTGATTTTTCGCCTTTTGCACTCAAAGCTGTGAAATGATTCAGAGTTAGAACACCATAACTAACTAGTACGACTTACCATGCGCAGTTGACATATTTATCACGCTTTTTACGTGAATTTACTTTGAAGGTCTGTGTCTCTACCGCAGTCATGCTAGCCTCCAGAAAAAATCTTGCATAAAATGTATATAGAAAAGTAGAAGTCAGGACTGCAAGTGCGGGGATGACCCGGAGCAATGGAGGGACTCTTAGTCACCACGTCGTGGTCGGTCATCGGACATGTCGAGCCGTTAGGGCCGTGAGCCGCATCCCGCTATCTAGGCTGATAGAGTCTTCTTTTTGTAGAAAAAAGAAGAACATTGCCCTCCCGGTGGTGTAACAGCTTGTTTCATTGATGAATATGTACGTATATATCTACTGTCTAGCTGGCAGCGCAGTGGTGGTGACGGCACCAAAGCCAATCTTGCGGCCCTGTTGGCCGGCAGAACCACGCATGGTGACTTTGTCGCCGTCCTCCAGAAACTTTCTCTTAGAGCTAGCCACATTGACATCTTGTTTCCCGTTCTGACTGGCCTCAAATAACGATCCGTATGTTCCTGGGGCTGTTCCCGAAATTGTACCCGACGCGATAAGATCGCCTACCCGCATATTACAGCCGTTGACGGTGTGATGGGCTAGCATCTGTTGGAAGGAAAACAACAAGTTTTTTGACGATACATTGGATACAATGCCTGTATCTCCATCTGAAGTGGTGATCTCGACTTGTAGATCCATATCAAATACAGAATGCTTTTCCTTTTCCTGGAGATAGTCCAGCAGTGGCTTGTCGTCTGGTCGGGGAAGTGGCGCCGCACGGTATGGTTCAGTAGCAATTGCATCATGTAGAATCACCCAGGGAGACACAACAGTGCCAAAAGACTTGGAGGTGGCCGGTCCTAGTGGAACTGCTTCGCATTTTTGAAGATCCCGTGCTGAGAGATCGTTCATCAAGACATATCCAAAGATATGTTCAGAAGCTCTGTTGACGTCGATTCTGGAGCCTAGTTCGTTTGGTTTACACACAAATGCAGCAAATTCTAGCTCGTAATCAAGTCTTTTGGATGGAGAAAGTAGAGTCTTGGTTGGAGCAGCAGGGTTGTCCCAGATTTGACCCGTGGGTCGATGAATGTTGGTACCTGACACAACAACTGAACTGGCTCTTCCATGATAGCCAACAGGCATGTGGTAGTAATTCGGTTGCAGCGCATTGTCTGGGCCCCGGAACAAGATTCCACAGTTGTAAGCATGGTTCAGTCCCACGTAAAAGTCTGTATAATCACCAATCTCCATAGGGAGATGGTTCTGTACATTAGAAATATTCAGCAACACTTGGGCTCTGTTCTTGTGTTTTTCCAAAACATGACTGTATTTACCGTTAGCTGTGAACACCTGTTGCAGGTATTCACGAACCAGTCTGTGAGAAGGCTGTCCTAAAGCGGCAAATGCGTTCAAAGTCCGTTGTTCAAACACTGATTTATCAACTTCAATGTTATCGAATCCGCCAATCTCAGCAAATGCCTTCAAATCGACTACAGTGTCCCCCACAATTGTGGCAGGTCTTGGTACTGTGTTATCGACAGTTGAGATGATACCAAACGGTATGTTTTGCAACGAAAAATCCGAATCCTCGTCAAACTCTATCCACGAAGTCGACATTTTGATGAACGATTATATACTGAAAGTTGCCTATGGCACTACACCCCTTCTGTCTACCTTATTATATATAAACCGGCGTCCTTTCGTCGGTTGCTGGCGGGTTTAGGAGGAGCGTCTACAACCAAAACCTACCCTGCAAGAGCGTGCATCGCGCAACCACCGATAGCTACCGACAGAAAGACCCTACCGTGATTTACGAGTGTTCAAACAGTAACCCCCTTTGAGGACGTAATTTGTGCTATTTGCGGGGTAATCCAAGGCAATATATCCGAAAATAGGTGATGTAAACATCTATGTGGAGAACCATGGTTATCCGAAAAGTATGCAGGCGTGTTTGGGCACCCGATTCCTGCTAAACTCTTGCCAACGCGATGCCAATGCATTGCCAACAAATCTCTGCAATCTCTGTGGGCCAGGCACCACAATGCCTAGCTCCACAAAAACCCAATCAAACGACAACGCTTAATATAACCGAACCGAGGAAGGCCGACCAACAGATAACCAAGTATTTAACAGCACTTGGGTTTGCACAATTAAATTCTTTCTTGTAAACAATAACGAATAATGGGCATCCCATTGAAAGGTAAAAATGTATTGATCACTGGCGGGTCAGCCGGACTAGGAGCTGAGGTGGCTAGACATTTCGCAAAGAGGGGCTCGAACGTAGCCATCAACTATGCTCATCAACAGGAGCGGGCACGGAAGCTGGCAAAGGAAATCGCAGACGAGCATGGGGTCAAAGCAGTGGTGATTCAAGCAGACGTTGCCCAAGAGGCCAACTGTGCTAAACTGGTTGACACCGCAGTTGAACAGCTGGGTGGATTAGACATTGTTGTCAGCAATGCCGGTTGGACCAAGACAATCGCATTTGATGACTTTGAGTCATTGGACAGTGGTGTTTGGGACAAGACGGTCGACATGAATCTTAAGTCTCATTATTATGTGTATAAGGCAGCCAAACCTCATCTTGAAAAATGTCCCGATGGTGGGTCGTTTATTGTATCAGGATCTGTGGGTGGGTTGAGACTCAACGGGTCAAGCCTGGCGTATTGTGCGTCAAAGGCTGCATTGATTCACCTGGTGAAGTGCCTTGCACGAACGTGTGTTAAAATACGTTCCAATATTATTTGTCCTGGTCTGTTGTTGACCGACTGGAGTTACTCGCAGTTTGGAGAAGAAACGATTCAGCAGATTATCAAAGGCACTCCATTAAAACAGGAATCCAAGCTGGACGATGTTGCCAATATGGTTATTACCATTGCCGAAAACAGCAGCATGACTGGTTCTGTTGTTTCTGTCGATGCAGGACTATCTGTGGGCCAGTTTACTAGTTTAACCGATGATTAGTCACGTGTAGTCTGTGTAGATCATTGATCGTATGTAGAGTGCAAAATGTCTAAAGGCTGTCGGCGGCATTTGAAGGGTTGCTCTGTTGGTACTGTACGCAGCAGGGTCCTTGGTCGAACAAATGAGAGAGGGGGTATTACAAGTCGAGCTAGCGTCGAAGAACTCCTCTTTATTTTGAGTTATATATATATATATATATATAGCTTATGCTGGTCATGTTAGTATCAGATCAGTAGACATAATGTTGCAAGATTTGCTAAACCAAGCAGGTGAGTACATCTCACTGCCAATGTTATTGGTGCTTATACCTGTGGGGTACTTTATTGTAAATGAATTTAACCGATGGAATGCGATGAGAGGTCTAAAGGACTGGGCTGGTCCGTTCAATTGGCCCTTTGTTGGACACCTACCGTATATTCGATTGTTGAACGCACCAGAGCTGTATCGACGATGGTCAGAAGACTATGGACCTGTTTTCAAAATGCAACTAGGTAACATTCCAGTGCTGTGTGTCAACAATGCTGAATATGCTAATAAGGTGTTTATTTCCAATTCACATGCAACTATCGACCGTCCAATGTTCTATACCTTTCATAAAGTGGTATCGTCTACTGCAGGTTTCACTATTGGCACGTCTCCATACAACGAATCTTTGAAGCGAAGAAGAAAGTCAGCAGCCAGTGCGCTCAACAAACCTGCAGTTCAAACGTATATTCCATTGATTGACAAAGAAGTTACGGAATTTATCAGGGAAGTGTGGAAGTCAGGAAATGAGCCAGTGGATCCTGTGCCGCTCGCCCAGCGGCTTTCATTGAACCTAGGCTTGACACTAAACTGGGGTACCCGATTGGAATTAGATGATCCAATGTTTAAGGAGATTATCGACGTCGAGGAGTTGGTATCCAGGACCAGAAGTACCACTGGCAATTTGCAAGATTACATTCCATTGTTTCGATGGTTTTCATTTGGCCAGACAAGTGCTGCAGTTGATATGAGAAAACGACGGGATGGCTATCTGAACAAATTGAACAAGGAATTGGATGACAAGATGGCCAAGAACGAACACAAGCCCTGTATCCAAGCCAACGTGCTATTGGATCCTGAAGCCAAGTTGAACGCAGTGGAATTAATGTCCATTTCATTGACCATGATTGCAGGTGGTTTAGATACCATCACTGGTTTGGTCCAATGGGCATTACCCGTGCTCGCCAAGCGACCTGACGTCCAAGAAAAGATGTACCAGGAGATTCGAAAACAGACAGATGAGATCTTCCCCGACCCAATTGAAGACCAACAATGCAAGTACGTGGTTGCCGTTATCAAAGAATGTTTGCGATTGTACCCTCCTGTGCGGCTTTCTTTGCCCAAACAGGCACTAGAGGACTTTTATGTCGAAGGCAAGAGAGTACCAAAGGGCACTCCTATCTTTTTGAATTCATACGGTTGCAACCAGGATCCAAAAGTGTTCCCCAACCCCAAGGAATTCAACCCAGAGCGGTTTGTGGAAAAGCCACATACTATTCAGTATGCATACGGCAACGGCACCCGGCTGTGTGTTGGTTATATGCTGGCAAACCGGGAATTGTACGTGCTATTCATGCGGCTGATCTCATGTTTCGAAATCTTGCCAGTGGACGACATTGATCTGGACCCTGTTACCGGTACGTACGATCCAACCACACTGATTGCTCAGACTCATCCATACAAGGTGCAGTTCCGACCAAGGGACCCTGAACGAATCAAGAAGGCTCTGGACGAGTTTGTGCCCGTCACGGTATAAAACGCATTATTATTATTGTTATCGTTATATAGGATCAACTACTTTTGCACTTTTGCTACTGTTTTCTGCTTCTTTTTTAAAAAAAAGAAGCAGAAAACAGTCTACAGCTTGCTCACCTTGATCTTCTTTTTCGTATCCTTAGACAGGTCTGCCTCTACTTTGGGCAGCGTGACAGTCAACACTCCGTTTTCAACCACGGCAGTGATGCTATTATCGTCGATCCTAGGCTCATGTGGCAGCTTAACCGACCTTGAGAACTTGCCATGGCGCCTTTCACTGAATCGGCAGTAATTCTTCTTGTGTTGCTCTGCCTCATCCTGGTTCATATCCTTATCATAGGAGAAAGTAGTTTCCCCAGAGATGCTCAGCTCTCCATTTTGAACGTCAAAGTCGACGGTAACGTCTTTCTCTGAGCACCCAGCAACATTCGCAATCACCGTGTACTTGTCAGAGGTATCATAAACGTCAATGGCAGGTGAGTGTCCAGAAGAGAACTGACCTCCAGAGAAAGGAGATATAACCCAGTCGTCCTTGGAGCCTCGCCGAGTAAGTGCATTGGTAAACTGTGAGTCAAAAATATCCCAGAGTGGGTGAATGTTGGATCTGTGTTGGAAACTCATTATAGTAATAGGTTTTTTGCTTCAGTGTTTTAGTTCTAGTTATCAACGACCTTTATCAATCCTTATATATTCTTATCCTGGGTGGCGCTGTCCTGGCTGAGCCGCACGACGCCACAACGTGGAGAAGATGCTAGAACCCGCGTCGGGGTTCGGGATTTTTCTCGCTCCTTCTATTTCCTCTCTTCTCTGGAAGTCGAGTAGCACGGGTAAAAAGAATTCATTTCGCCTTCGAGCATTGGAGAATTTAGTACCGTCTTCTTCCGTAGGCTTGTTCCTGAGCCAAGGAAAGTCCTCGTATCCTGGTTCCTGGTCGGAGGGGTCCACCGTGACGGAAATGTTTTCTTCCACACAAATCGCATAAATTCTCGGCACAATCCGAATCAGGTAATGACCGGCTTTTTAATCAAATCCCATATAACCGGCGAAATTCAGTGCAACTAGACACAAAAAAAAAAGGAAACACAATACGAAGCAAGCCAAGTCCCTCTCTCCGCTTCGCTTCCCTCCCCAATTTCAATCAACCCCTCACTTTGTATTCGTAGCTTTCCCTTGCTGCTTCTACAGATCGAAAAACAGAAATTTAAAGTTACATGCAGCTATAGTAGATGTGGATGATAGTTTTATAGCATAACGTAATTGTGAATATATAAATGCCGTGCATGTATTGTTACCCCCTTCGTGCATCATGACCAGATTTACTCTTTGTCATATATGGGTAATGTAATGGATGATTTACCCATGCACGGGCCCGCCTGCGGGTACAGTCAACAGGGGAGAACCCACGGGAGCCACCTACCAGGTTAAAATATGAAAAATGGGTTTAATAAATGATGTATAGAAATTGTGAGCATATGGCTTGGATGGGATGGGATAGCCCATGAGCGGCAACGGATTTAATAGCTGTTTCTCGTGTGTCTCCGCCGAACCATTGACAACCACACGCTTACATTTACATTTTACACTTACACCCACACGTTGACTAATCCTGGTCTCTTGACTATTACTATTTTGAATATCATCAAATATGTCTGTCAAGCGACCTCGTACGCCTGTCGCGTGCCAGCGTTGCAAATCTCGTAAACAGAGGGTGAGTCAGCTACCAAAAAAAAAAAAAAAAGAATAATAGTAATAACTAACAATGTATAGTGTGACGGGGAGATTCCCAAATGCGCTAATTGTAATAAAGCCAATGTTGGTACGTGTGGTTTACTGTATACTATAGAACATTGTACTAACAGTTTGTAGATTGTGTCTACTCTAGAGATTTCTATCGGGGTCAGAGCGTGGAAACGACAAAGTATATCGAGAAGCTAGAGTCGGAAGTGGCCAGCTTGAAGGCTCAATTACAGGCCAGTCGAGAACGGGAAAGTAGCCAAAATAATAATCATAGTTCAGAGACTGCAGTTGGACAACTAGGTTTCAATGAACATCCATATGTAGGAGCTAGCTCGGGATTCGGTATTGTGACGCGGTTGAACCAGGAATTGACCATGAACATTCCTATAGGGGACTTGTTTGGGTTAAACTGGGCGAACAAACAGGTGGATTATTCTCATTCTATAGAATTGGACGCTGTCAACCAAAAAGAGGTGCTTGCTGTTTACTACAACGACAGTCATTGGCGATACCCGGTACTCGTAAGTTTTTTTTTTTTTTTTTTTATTGGTATATGCTAACTGAAATGGATAAAATGATAGGACCGCGTGGAGTTTAACAAAATTCTAGCAAAAAAAGAGTCTGGAGGGACATTGGAAAAGTGGGAATCATTCTTGTTCAATGTGGTGCTGGCAATAGGTTCAAGGATCCGAGCTCTAAAAGATCTGAAATCGGACCAGAATGAAGCAGAACTATTGTACCAAACTGCATTGCACAATTTGATGAACTCGAGCTTGACACATTTTCAATATTGTCAGGCCAATGTGTTGGCAGCGTTGTATACAATCAAAGCTCTAGCACCAGTCGGTCCAACCGCTTGGACGTTGGTAGGCAATGCAATGCGATGTGCAAGTGAGATTGGACTACATAAACACCAAAATGTTTATGAAGGCGAAGACCCTTATAAACAGGAGCATCGTAAACGAGTGTTTTGGTCTGCTTATTTATTAGATCGGTTAATGAGTACAACCTTGGGGAGGCCCTTTGCAATAGCCGAAAATGACATCGATGTACAGCTACCCGTAGAGGCAGATGATCGTCCAAATGTGGAAAACTTGCACAACCTGCGAGTATTACAACAACGTGGAGAGAGGACCCCTGTATTGACCAAAGCTTCAGGCTTACCTTCAGTGGCCCCGATGGTGCATATGGTTCGGTTGCGACGTATAGAATCCAAAATCGCCACCACCTTATATGGACCAGAACCTCTGTCAATAAATGCATTGCGGCTAGCCAACATGTTTAATGACGAACTATCACAATGGCTAGACGAAATGCCTCCACGGGAGCTCATGGAAGCTGCTCCATATGAGTCCATTGACTATTGCTTTGTGAACTATTACCGAGCACGAAAACTGCTAATCCAGCCCAAATTCAATGCATTAGATTCGGCAACTGCCTCTCAGTCGCCAATCTTTACGGAGTTTGTGCAAATTAATATCGCCATTTGCCAGTTGTACCAAGCAATGCATCAAAAATCAAAGTCAATGTATTCCCCAGTGGCGCTGAGGACTCTGCTAATAAGTGTTTTGAACTTGGCTTACTGTTACTGGTTGGACAAACAAGTTGCTGGCGCTGAGGCAGCTCAGGAGCTCAAGAATGGTGCCAAATTGCTGAGGTTAATGGCTGAACGATGGCCAAATGCCACAAAGTACTGTGAAATGTTTGAGGACTTGAAGGATGCAATATTTACAGACACTGAAGAAAGAATGTCGCTCAACACAAGTGCTTTTGCCATTTTACCTGACGATTGGCAAGTCGCTCCTTGGTCATCATAACGTTCGCTTATTGCTGGCCCGCCCCCCGTCAATAACCGACCGGATTGCGGGGGAACAAGAATCAAATGAAACATTATAGACACAAACCTTAGTATTCAGGGCCCGCAAAATAGGTTTCCACCTTTAACCGTTCGTACCGCATGTATGTATGTCTGTACAGCCAGTAGCAGTTGCCAGTTTGCGCTGACTTTGAATATAAATATATCTATTTATTCTGATACAACACTAAAACCACAACAACAAAAACAACATGGTTCCAAAGTTCAACGACCCTTATACATATCTCGCAGGCTTTAACTCTTATCAGATGTATGTTATTACTGTAAAAAAACAACGAACAGAATACTAATCCCATAACAAAATAGCACTGAAGCACTCAAAGGAGCTGTTCCGAGCCAAAACAGCCCTCAGAAATGCCCATACGGTCTATATGCTGAAAAACTGTCTGGCACTGCTTTTACGGCTCCAAGAACAGAAAATAAGCAAACGTGGTTCTACAGAATTTTGCCGTCAGCCGCACACAAAGGGTTTCCACATGAGCCTCTGGATTCACACAAGTACATGGTATCAAATAGCAACAGTGACAGAAAATGCATTCCAAATCAAATACGATGGGATCCATTCGATATTGAAAAGGATCAAACGTTTGTGGAGGGGTTACGATATCTCGGTGGAGCAGGGGACCCTCAAGTGAAGCATGGATTGGGCATTTTGATCTATTCTGCCGGCAAAAGTATGGAAAGAGAGGCCATGTTCTCAGCAGACGGAGATATGCTGATTGTGCCTCAAGAAGGGGCTCTGGATATCCAGACTGAACATGGTAAACTATACGTGAAGCCCGGGGAAATTGTGGTGATTCCAAGAGGTATCCGGTTCAAAGTGGCTATTGCTGCGCTAGTTAGAGGATATATTTTGGAACTATACTCACATCACTTTGAGCTACCAGAATTGGGCCCTATTGGATCCAATGGGTTGGCCAACGCCCGGGATTTTGAAATTCCCGTGGCGTTCTACGAAGACGACGATTCTGAATACCAGATTCTGTGCAAATTCAACGGACAACTATTTGCAACCAAGCAGGATCATTCTCCTTTCGACGTAGTAGGTTGGCATGGGTTGTACTACCCATACAAGTATGACCTCAACAAGTTCAACACAATGGGTTCGGTGTCGTATGACCATCCTGATCCTTCCATCTACACGGTACTGACTGCCCAGTCGGATCGTGCCGGCACTGCCATTGCGGATTTTGTAGTATTTGCACCAAGATGGCTAGTTCAAGAGCATACATTCAGACCTCCATGGTATCATCGAAACACAATGAGCGAGTTTATGGGTCTGATTTGCGGTGGATACGACGCCAAAGAAGGCGGCGGTTTCCAACCAGGGGGTGCATCTCTCCACAACGTCATGGGGTCACATGGGCCTGATGCCATTACTTTTGATAAAGCATCTAATGCAGACTTGCAGCCAGCCAAGGTTGGTGAAGGATCGATTGCGTTCATGTTTGAGTCGTCATTGATGATTGGGTTGTCCGATTGGGCCATCAAAGAGTGTCAAAAGGTTCAAATCACGTACAACGAAGACACCTGGGTTCCACTCAAGAAGTATTTCACTGGACCCAAGTATGGATCAGCCGAGTCACTCAAATAGTCCTGTTGAGTCAGTATTTGTCATTTCTGTCATATATGTCATGTCAGCATCGGTGTCGGAGGCAGTGAAAGTAGTGCCGACGCCGATGCCGATCTAGTGCGAAAAAAAAAATTTATTATTATATAAGATAGTGAAATAAATAAAATTCTCATCCATCGCACTTTAGATATTGCAACCAGAAATAATGCAGGTTGAAAGGAGTACTGTTGAAGATACGGGAGTATCGTTCACCTGTAACACATGCGGATTAACGTTTCCAACTGCTGATTTGCAGAGACTTCACATGAGAACAGACTGGCATCGATACAATCTAAAACGAAGAGTTGCCCAATTGCCACCAATTAGTTCGGAACTCTTTGCAGAAAAGATGCTGCAGCAAGAGAAGATTCAACAGATGGAACAGGAAAAGACTGGACGGGGTTCAAATGGACGATCGTCAGGCCAACGTCAAACTACAAAGAAAGATAAACGTAGAGAAGAGAAGTTGGCCAGGAAGCTTGCTGATGCTAGATTGGATCAAGAGGCTCGTCGACGCAAGATGCAGCAAAAACAACAAAACCAACAAGATTCAGATAATGACGAAGAACAGTCTCCAGGCGATGAAATCAGTAGACCAGGAAGTCCGGAAGGTAGCATGGCCTCATCTACGTTTAGTTTAGGTGATCCGGTTGACCACGAAGATAACAAGACTGATGATTTGCATAGCACAGCATCTATTGACGAAACTGAAGAAGATGAAGAAGAAAAGGAAATCAAGAGGAGACTAAAGAGAGCTGTCAAGATTCCACCACATGTTTGCTTTGTTGACGGTAAAGAATTCGAAACAGTCGAACAAAATGTTGCATATATGAGAGAAAAGTACGGTTTATTTATTCCCGAAGTCGAGTTTCTGGTTGACTTGCAGGGTCTGATTGGATATCTTGGAGAAAAGATTGGGCTTGGAAACATTTGTTTGTCGTGCGGCTTCCAGGGCAAGAGCATTGAAAGTGTACGACAGCATATGATCAGCAAGCAGCATGTTAGAATTCCATACGAAACTATGGAAGAGAAGCTGGAAATCGGCGATTACTACGATTTCCGAAGCACATACAAGAAGAAGGCTACAGTTGCCGAAGGAGATGAGGGCGATGACGATGACTGGGAAGAAGTTTCGGACGAGGAAGAGGTCGACAGCGACGAGGAATTCGAAGATGACGCACAGGATGGCGCTTATGTTGATGAAACTGGCTACGAACTGACCCTTCCTTCTGGCTATCGAGCAGGACACCGATCTTTGGCTCGATATTACAACCAGAACTTGCGACCGTCTCGAATCACCCGAGAAAGTCAAGGCACTGTTATGGCAGTTGATCAGAAACAGATGCTACGAGTGCGGGATCCAGTGGAAGCTAAGCAGCAGAAACAGGCCTGGGAGGCTGAAAAGAAGAAGCAGAACGTGCACATGCGACGAGGCAAGATGGTCAACTTCCAGAAGCACTTCCGAGACGAGCTGCTGCAGTAATAAGTACTGTTTTTTGCTTCTTTTTTTTTTTGAAAAAAGAAGAACTCCAGCATAGATGTATATACACACACTATTTAAGCCTGAATTAGTCATACCTCCAGGGTGGTGTCTTCTTTTTTTAAGAAAAAGGAGCAAAAAAACACCGTCCATGTCTCCAGCGATGGACCCTTTGTCGTGTGGCGGCGCACCACCGGGCATGACATCGCATCGTGAATCAGAATCATACCACCTCATCCATCCATCTTGACATATCACATACCCACCGGATAGAACGCAAGAATGAATTCAAACGAAAGCTTGAGAGCCAGTTCGGGTAGAGTGTACGGATTGATATTCTCGTACCTCGTGTTGTCGGTGTTTGAAGTGTTTTTCAATCACTATATTGTGGGTGTGGCTCCTCTACCCATGTTGCTCAGTACAGCACATGCACTAGTATTTGTAGTGGCTAGCATGGTTTTGTATTACCAAAAATCGTTCACAATCTCAAATCTTACCACAGCTGATCAATTGAAAACAGCCCTATTTGGCGCGTTGTACACGGGGAACGTCGTTGTGAGTCTATACGCGACTCGAACTGCAATGCATGAAATGTCGCTGTTGAAACCGATGACACCATTGCTGGTTATCGCGATCGAATTGCTGATCATGAAATTACCAAAAAATGAATACGTCTACAAAGTATACGTTTTTCTAGCAGTAATTGTGGTGGCGGCATGGTGGTCATTGGGTTCAAAAGATAAACAAGCCACTTCATTTGGCTTTATTGTTGCTCTTGTAGCTTCAATATTGACAGCGTTGAGAACTATTTTCACGAATCAGTTCCAGGTGTCCAGCAGTGGGAGAAAGGCTATGTTCAGCTCTCCCCTAGAAATGATTATGAGAATGGCTCCATACATTCTATTGTTTGACCTATTGGCCGCTTTTTACACTGGGGAAGTCTCTAAATTGCGATTAGACATGGCTGAAGGAAAGTTGGCCGTTGATTGGTTGCAGTTTTCTCTTCTCCTGTTAATAAATGGCTTGGTAGCTTATGTTGCTTTGGCTGTCACTCTCCAAACTAACAAGACTATTGGAACTGTTTGTATGGCGACTTGCAACTGCGCTGTCAAGCCAATTGCATTGCTCACTGGTGCAGTGTGGATCTCCTTCATGAGTTCGTCTGCCCCAAGGGTTTCGGTAACCTTAACAGGGCTGATTACGTCCATTATAATTCTGGCCTCTGCAGGATCAATGTCCCGGACTATAATCAAGAATAGAGAGGCATCCATCTTTTCCAAGGATTAGTATGTTGGGTTCTATATAAAAGGCTATGGCCATACGCATTATTGTTAATATACACAAGTATCCTGTCCTTTCCAGTTGCCGTAGCGCCGCAGGCACCGTTTTTTGCTTCTTTTTTTGAAAAAAGAAGAACATCAACCCTCGGAGACCACACACAGACAATATCCCTTATCTCTGCAGACGTGGGATGCTCATGCTCATGCTCGTGTGCACACTGCAGTCCCCGCTCCCTGTGTCTCCTTTTTTCTCGATTGTTGTGGCCCCCGGGGCCGAAGCACCGTTGGTTTGGACATTTTTTTTCCACCGGCGGTCCTCTGTCTCCTGATTTTTAATAATATAGACAAACATAGAGCGACAACCTATACAATGTCAATTATAGACAAAATTCAGAGAGGTAGGATAGGACAATGGATTGTCAGTAGTGCTAACTGCCAACAAACTAGAACTCGAATACCGAAAACTGGCCAAACAATATATCAAACGGCGCCCTAAAGTCACGTCGTCGCCAAGTACATCAAGCGAAGCGTCAAGTTATGGTCCTCAGCGCAAAAAAACACTGTCACGAAGAGTGTCCATCATGTTTGGAAAATAATATTGTTTAATCTATTTTTTCTTGCTATTATTAAGGTTATCGTCTCCAAATCTTCGTCCCAGACCAAACGGGCCTCGAGATTTCTTGGCTTGGGTCTGTGGGGGGCCAGATTTCGATCGATCAGATCCCTTTGCACCACCTCGTTTAGGCACTTCACCTACTAGTCCTCGTGTATTTGTCGGTTGCTGCTGATGCTGTGGTTGTTGCTGTGTGTGTTGGTTCATCTGTAGCTTTAGGTCTGACATGCTCCGTGTAAATTCTAAACTCCTAGCTTCCTGGTGTTTACGTTGTACTTGACGGAATTTCTCCAGTAATTCGCCCCATCTGACATCGTCTCGCGATTTGTTAGGAGCCAACGACGTGACCGAATTGTTGGTATTAGCCACGCTGTTGGTGCTCGCCGACCCTGTTGCTCCCTGTGATGCCTGTGCTGTCGTACCCGAACCACTGGTCTTGTAGTATCGGCTCGTAGATGATGCCGGAGGATGTAGAAACCCTATTGGTGACACACTGTTTAGACGATTGCGTAGAGTAGCGAATGCTGTCGACTGAGGCAGTACCATCAGTATACCGTACAAACACTTGTACAGATATGGATACTTCTCGGGCTCGAGCAATTGCAGCCGCAAATGTGTAAACACTGGAGACTCCAAAAGCTGCACAAGCTTGTCTATCTGAACTAGCAAATTCACTGTAATTTCAAACTCGCACACTATCTGAAGCACCATGAACGCATGCTCGTAGGCCTGTGCCAACAGACAGAGCGACAGAGCTGCTGCAGAATTGTGGCACCAGCATCTGAATAGCGATACAAAAAATTGGGCACCGTCTCGGTTTGTGTCGATTTCTCTGAGTCGCAACCGCAGGTCGACCAGTTCCGGTGCAGTAATCAGGTTGCTGTTCAAGTTTTGAACCATGGTACTAGCAAACTCTACATCGTCGTCTCGTTCCAGAATCTCAGCCATAGTTCTGTAGATTCGCTCGGGGTTGAGACTGGTGCACAGTTGGCGAATGATCAAGTTTCCCCGGGTCTCCAGCAGCCGTCGATCTGTGCTAAACAGATTCAACAGATTGACCATGAAGGCGGTGAAATACTCGTCATTAGAGTTGTACGAGATCTGTGCCAGCAGCTGCAAGTCCTTGGTGATCACCAGCTCACTAGGATCCGACAGGGTCTTGAGCAATGCAGGGAACGTGGCGTCATTAATGGCCAAAATACGTCGAGGAACTTTACGATGAAGCATGATAAGCCAGTCTAGTGCTGCGACTCGGGTGTGTTCTTTTTCATTCAAAAAGTGAAGGGTGAGCGCATTGACGGTGGCTGAATAGTCAATCTTGTCACTATCAGCCCCGTCTTCTTCCTGGTAGCTATCAGGAAGCGACGTGATCAGGTCTAACATGCGTTTGTTGACCCGTTCAGCTGCATGACGCAGGTCCTTGCCATCATAGGCCATTGTAGGCAGCAGCACCGACAAGAACCGAGGGCCATACGGTAGCATACTCAGCGGCGATACCTCCAGCAGGTTCTCAATCCAGTTCAACACCATGAGCTGGATGTCCTGCTCGGAAGAATCCAGATGCGAAATGAGGATTTCGATAATCTTCTCGAAATTAACATACACATCCTGTCCTGGAATGTATTCATCGTCTTCATCGACTTCCTGTAGGACAGCTCCCGACGAGGAGTTATCTCCTGTCTCCGTGGAGGCTTTCGTTTCTACAATTGAGTCGTCTCCAGCGTTGGAAGCAGTGCTCCAACTCTGGACGTTGCTGAGACTACGAGGTTTGTCCGAAGCGTTTGATGCATTCGACACATTGGACAGTCTTCGTTTCTCGATATTTAGTGCCACTTGTTTCTTGATGTCAGTAATGCGTCGAATCTCCTGCAAAAACCCGTCTAATGCAGCCTGGGTGGCCACCCTGACATCTTTGCTGGGGTCGCTCAAGAAGGAGATGAGTCCCCCCAGAAACGACGGTAGATAAGACACAAGCTCCAAATCCGGAATCGAATCAAGCAGTGTAATCCACGACACCAGGAACATTCTGGCGTATGGGTTAATAGCGTAGATACGCTCCATGAGCAGCGGAATAAACTTTGGTAGCGAAAAGGTAGTTTCATCCTGCGTTGGCTCATTGGCCAGCGTAGGTTTCGATGGGTCCTCTTCCTCCTCTAACTGCGGAAGTTTGGGGCCCTTTTTTTGAATTACAGACACATAGGTTGTAGCCTTCTCTGAAACAATGTCTTTGATTAGCCGGTCCAGCAAGTCCGCACCATTCTTCACAGATGGTTCTGAATCGGTCGCTAGTTTGGCCAGGGCGTCGAATATTTCGTTGAAATACAGCAGTATCTCTCCCTTGGATACCTTGGCAATATTGTACATAGACTCACACGCATAGTACCTCACCCTGGCGTCCTGGTCCCCAAAGCATGCCAACACGGGGTGGATAATGTCTTCTAGATATGTTGCAACCTCGTTCTGGCCCAATGCAATAGCGGCCGCCGCCAGCCCAATCAACCCACCGTTTCTCGCGTTGGGGTGGTGAACAGCATAAGCAAAGTCCCTGCATAGCTGGTCGATAATCTGTTTAATCTTGTCGTGATCCTTCTCCGATAGGCATTCTCGAATCGATGCTTCCAGCTCTAGAGCTGCTACTTTACGTTTATCATAGAGCCGGTCGCTTAGACCTCTCTGAATCTCTTTATCTATACCGGTGTGGTTAGCTCCTGGATCCGCCAGTTCCAGCGTGCCAGCGTTGTGGCTATACATACCCATCGAGCCCCCGAATCGTCACTGTTTGTTGTTCGAGTTGGGAGCAAGTGGTGATGGTGGAGTGGGCATTCGACCGGCGCGGCTCAACATCACCAACCACCGAGTGCGAGTGGACATGCCGGCGTGTACTGTTTTTGCTTCTTTTTTAAAAAAGAAGAACACCACCGGGAGGGATACTGTCTTCTTTTTCCAGAAAAAGAAGCAAAAAGCGACGGCACTCTACAAATACATCGATTAAAGGGTTCTACTGGACATTACAGTTCTCCAACTCGTCTGGCAACGCTGGCATACCATCAGGGCCCATATCCATGCCAGGAATGGCACCATTAGCTAGATTGCCCACCAAATCAGCAGGCGGGCTACCACTCTTCTGCATCTGCTCCATTCGCTCGGTTATAAACTTTCGAGCCTCTTTATCGTCATCAGAGTATTTAGGATCTTCAAACTTAGCACACATTTCGTTAACTAGTCGTTCTTGTTCCTTGTATCGTTCCAAATCCTCTTTGGGCACCGTCGACCCATTCTGTTCCAACCATGGTGGATACTTTTCTTGCATTTCTTTCAAAGGTTCGTACAGGATATCCTTAGAAGACAACTCTTGCAACATTTCTGCCAGCAAGCCGCTCATATCCATACCATCGCCTCCCAAACCTGGACCACCTCCAGACATTGATTCAAATTCCTTCATCATCTTTGCCAGAAATTCTTCCTCACTACCAGGAGTAGGTGTGTTATTATTCAAATCATTATTAGACTCTTTTAATCTATCCATTGTTTGAGAGATAGTATCTTGAAATCCGCCACCACTGGTATTTGCCGTAGATTGAACCTTTTGGTTGCTATTACCACTGTTACCGGCACCAGCTGCTGTAGCACTGGCCATTCCTGCCATCAAGGATTCAAATTCCTGTTTGGCTTCTGGTGATTCATTCATTTCATTTAATAAATAGTCCACGCCTAACTTCAACTTGTTTGCAAACTCTTCGTCCAACTCAGGGATCGAAAGATCGGGGTCATTGCTATTAGTACTGCCGGTAGCTCCAGACTTATTGTTACTTTCATTGGACTTTTCAGTCTCTACACCGACCTTTTCTGCATTCGTTGGCTCGTTTTTACTCGCAGTTTGTGCAGTTTGTGCCTGGGGTACAGCTGGAGCGTCATCTTGCTGTTGATTATTGGGTTTTGCCCCTTCTCCTGGGGGCTTGCTTAATACTTCATCAGCAAAATCATCTAAGAGTTCGTCCAAATCATCAAATTCATCGTCATCTTCATGCCTGCTAGTCATTTTTGACGTCTGGAGGAGTGAAAACGTGAAAATTCCCCCAGTTAATACGCCGCCTTCCGATTCACTGACTCGATCACAAGTCGGGTCGGTTACCGAGGTAATGTGCGAGCCGGGTAATGCTGAGCCGCACGATGCACAATTGGAATCACAGTTCTGCTGTTTTTTGCTTCTTTTTTTAAAAAAAGAAGAAATCCACATTAACGTTACATACTCCGAGTTCAGCAGCACGTCGAGCCAAACCCAGTCTTCAATCTGCAAAAACACGACGCCTTGATATCGATGTCAGCATTGGCAAGTGCATGCTGCAGTTTAGGTTTAATTTCATGGGCCTCATCCAATCGACCCATTCGAACAAGACACTCGTGGTAGCCATGCAATGCCCAAACATTATTTGGATGTTGATGCACACGTACCAAGTCATCTCTCAACCCAAGATCTTCGGCATATGCCTTGGCAGCTTGCTCAACATGACCCTGTTCCAGCGAGAGAGCTGCATATGCATGTCGAGTGGGTACAGTCCAACTCCATGGCTCGTTATAATGCAGAGAATCATCGTGATGCACGGCCTCCCGTAGCTTTTCGAATGCGACTTCGTAGTTGGCTTTTCGATACTCCAGCTCGCCATCAAGCATGGCTGTTGCGATTTTCAAGACATCCACAATTCGATTAGGATGGTCCAGTCTGGTGGGAGGCACACGTTTAGCAGCTTTTTGGTACAACTTACGTAGATATTCTGCCTGTTGGATGTTGCCCAGAGAAGCATGAGCGATAGCCTGTCCGTAGTATGTCATGGCCACAGTCACGCAATACAGGTCCTTGTCTTCAGGGATAGGGAGCTTAATAAGGTCATCCCAGAGTCCAAACCGAATCAATACATGGACTCTGATTGATTTGTAGCATTCCAACCAGTCTGCTAACGGCGGGGATTCCACACGAAGCATTTCGTCCGAAATTGTGGCCTCCATACGATCTACAGCATCCAGCGCAGCCTTGGATTTGCCTGAAAGCATGGCCGCATAAATCAGCGAGTTGTAATCGTGCAATCGATAGAAGCTATAAAAGTTTTTCCCACCCTGATCTGCAAAGTACTTGTCGTCAGCATGGGTAGCCTTGATGTTGTAATCTACAGCTCGTTCATAGTCACCAAGAAGAACATCGATATGGGTAGGCATGTGAATCGCATGCCCACCATCTGGAACTAGATCACGTAGATTATCGCCAGGGCCCAATGCTGCCTCTGGTGTTTCTGACATTTCCATCAAGTGAATATACAAGTGGTTCAATCCAGCGTGTTTGTTGGCATTGGGTAGATTTAGCCCAGCTTCCAGTACTTCTTTAACCTCAAATACCGGGCTGGAAGCAATTGGCTTCGCTGTCTGCGTGTCGAACAATTCCCATGGCGTTATGTTCATCAATGCATCCGCAAACAGCGTTGTGATGTCAATGTCGTCTTTGTGCTTCTTGTAAACAGTTCTCATGGCATCTGCATAGGCCCGGTTGGTCGGTGTGAAGTCATCCACCACCTGCGATGGATATCTACATTGAATTGCCTCCACCAGTTCTCTTTCCCACGGTGCAGCATTGTCCAGACGTTGCAACGCTTCTTTGTTGGCATCGTTGCACTTTTTCAATGAGGCTACCTTGTCCGCTTCATCAAAAGTGTCCCAGGACTTGTTGTAATTTGGCCCACTGGCGAATGCCACTCCCCAGTAGCAAATAGCGGACGATGGATCGTGTTCAATGGCCTTTTCAAAGCATCTTACGGCTTCTTCCTGGTTGAACACATAGCACCAGATGAGACCGCGGTCGAACCACAACTGGGCCTGGGGACTGCTGGAGCTGATTTTGCGGGTATAGTCTCCAAGATTATAATAGCTATCAGAGTTGGGCATTATGGTGGTAGTGCTACAGCGATGAGTTCAGAATCAAGCAGAGAACAGGCAATAGCGACCCGGGTCAACAGAAAACGGCCGGCCGTTTCTCCACATCGGATCGGCTGCGATGATCGCGAAGCTTAGCGCCGCAGGCACCGTTTTTGCTTCTTTTTTGAAAAAGAAGATCACTTTAGAATTCCAGAAAAAGAAGCAAAAAGCGGTAGACGCTGGGTGTAGCATAGATTTGTCTACTTACCTACTTACATGGCACTTTCCATCTACAGAAACAGGAGGTCTTGATGGGGATATCGGCACTGGCAGCCAGGGTAGTCAGCTGCTTCTTGATGATTTTGGCCTCGTTGTGCCGACCCATTCTGACAAGACATTCATGGTAGCCTTGGAGGGCCCATACGTTGTTTGGATGCTGGTGCACTCGGACCAATTCGTCGCTCAAACCCAGATCCTCGGCATAGGCTTGTGCAGCCTGTTCGACATGGCCCTGCTCCAATAAAAGCGCTGCGTAAGCATGCCGCGTTGGCACCATCCATCCCCATGGCTCGGTGTATTTCAGAGCATCGTCATGGACAATTGCTTCCCGTAACTTTTCAAACGCCAATTCGTAGTTGCCCTTTCGGTATTCCAGTTCACCGTCCAGCATGGCCGATGCAATCTTCAGAATATCCACAATTCGATTGGGGAAATCCAATCGAGTTGGTGGAACCCGCTTGGCCGCTTCACGATACAACTCCCGCTGTTCTTCGGCCTCCGGTACTTTGCCCATAGATGCATAGGCTACTCCTTTGCCGTACAAGATCATGGCAATAGTCACACAATACAGGTCCTTGTCTTGCGGAACAGGGAGATTGACAATTTCTTCCCACATGCCAAATCGGATGAGAACATGGACTCTGACTGCCAAGAAGAACTCCATCCAATTGGCCATTGGTGGGGATTCCACTCTCAGCAAGTCTTCTGAGATGGTGGCCTCCATTCGGTCTACCGATTCCAGTGCAACTTTGGACTTGCCGGCGAGCATTGCAGCATAGATCAACGAATGGTAGTCGTGCAATCGATAGAAACTGTAAAAGTTCTTTCCTCCTTGGCGAGCAAAGAACTTGTCATCTGCATAGGTAGCCTTGAGATTGTTGTCAACAGCCCGCAAGTAGTCACCAACGAGCACATAGATATGAGTTGGCATGTGAGCCGCATGACCACCATCGGGGATCAAATCCCGCAGGTTGTCACTAGCCTGGAGCGCAATTTCAGGAGTTTCAGACATTTCCATACAGTGAATGTACATGTGGTTCAATCCTGGGTGAGTCTCTGCATTAGGAAGCTTTAATCCACTTTCTAGAACATCCCGAACTTCATACACTGGGCTGCCTTCAATTGGTTTTCCTGAATGAGCATCAAACAGCTGTCTGGGAGCATAATTCATCAGTGCGTCTGCAAACAAAGTTGAAATATCCGTGTCCGTCTTGTATTGGTTGTAAACTGCTCTCATGGCGTCGGCGTAGGCTCTGTTGGTCGGGGTGAAGTCATCCACCACCTGTACTGGGAAACGAACCTGGATAGCCTTAATGAGTGCCTCTTCCCATGGATAGGTTGACGAATCTACCCGTTTCAAAGCTTCGGCGCTGGCTTGCTTACATCTCTCGAGGGATGCTACTTTGTCTTTCTGATCAAACGCGGCCCAAGTCTTGTTGTAGTTTGGCCCACTGGCAAAAGCAACACCCCAGTAGCAAATAGCACTCGAAGGATCATACTCAATTGCTTTTTCGAAACACCGAATGGCCTCCTCGTGGTTGAACGCATAGCACCAGATCAAGCCACGGTCAAACCACAGCTGGGTTTGGGGGTTCTTGGAGCTGATCTGGCGGGAGTGCTTCCCGAGGTCGTAATAGTCGTCAGAAGGCATTGTTTACTGCAATTAGTATACAATTGATTGGTAGCTTCAATACTAGAGTGGATGGCCGACCAGTATTTATATTTCGGCACTCCTCATTTCCGACGTGGTCGGCGCCGCACGACACCGACACCGGTCAGGGTGAGCAAATTTATAAGCACCATTGGGTATGACTCACCTTGGTTTCGTATTTTGTGGCGCCTGTGGCTTGGATGCGATGCCCCCTGGTCGTCTACTGTTTTTTTGCTTCTTTTTTTTAAAAAAGAAGAACACTACTCCTAGGCTGATGTCTTCTTATTTTAAAAAAAGAAGCAAAAACCCGTAGAAAACGGTAGCGAACGGTGGTAGCTTGTGTTTTGTGATTGTGACGGTCTGGAACCACGCCACAGCGTGTCATCGATGTGTGGCTCGACAGGCCGCGCCGCATAGGATATTGTAAGCTATTTGTCATCGGCTGAAAAGCTTATAAACAGCCTCAGTCCCCACGATTCTTATCCTTACAACAAGGAAATATGTCAAAAGCAAACAGACTATGTGAGTCACTGCCGTGGTTGCAGTTCCCCTTGATCGCAAGTGCTCCCATGAGCGGATTCGCTTCTAGTGAATTGGCCGTGGCGGTCACACGTAGCGGGGGATTGGGCCAAATTGGGTTCCCAGGCAGCGTACGACTCCTAGAAAGAGAATTACAGATCGCTAAAGAACAACTAGCAGATGTCATGAAGCAACACAGCCTAGAAACTGTCCCACTGGGTGTTGGAATAATCGTGCCGGGAGGGTCTCCAGAGGCCTGGGCTCAAGCGTTCGCCAAATTCAAGCCAGCAATGGCCTGGCTCTCGTTTGGCACATCCGAAGAGTTTTCAGCTTGGACTTCTGCCATCAAAGAGGCCTCTCCAAAAACACGGGTCTGGATCCAAGTAGGAGACGTCACTAGCGCCCTGGAGGCTGCAAAAGCATGCAAACCAGACGCACTGATATTGCAGGGGACGGATGCGGGAGGGCATGGCCATGCGATGGGAGCCAGTATAGTTTCTTTAGTCCCTGAAGTTGCCGATAAACTCGATAACGACAACACTACCTTGATTGCAGCAGGTGGTATAATGGATGGGCGTGGCATAGCAGCTGCTCTGGCTCTCGGTGCTTCAGGCGTGGTAATGGGAACCAGGTTCATCGGAGCCAAGGAATGCCAATTGGAGAAGGACATGCGAGACGAGGTTTTCGCTGCTCAGGATGGTGCACGTGCCACGGTGAGATCACGGGTATTTGACGAGATCTGGGGGCCGAACCCATGGCCATCGCGCTATGATGGAAGGTGCCTGAAAAACGCAATGTACGGTTACAGGCAGCGTGGTATGACCACACCCGAGATCCAGCACCAACTCCAGCAAGACATGGTTAATGGTCAGGGCCATACACGCGACTTTGCAACAATCTGGGCTGGAACTGGTGTCGGATTGGTCTCCAAGATGGAGAGCGCTGGTGATATCATGCACAACCTGCAACGAGATGCCAGGAAGCAGTTGCAGAGGATGGCTGAGCTGGCCGCTGACAACATCCGAGCCGCATGATATGCGGCTTCAGTGCATAAGCGGGTAGTCGTCTTCTTTTTTTAAAAAAAGAAGCAAAAAACACTAAGGGAGTATATAAAAATTAAGAACAATCATTTTCGTCCAAGTTACTGTAGTATCAGTTACAATAACCCTAGTTGCATGATAGTAGTTACGAGTTACACCGCACTATTAACCGTTGAAATCACTTGAAGAGAATCAAAAAAGAGTGAAAACGCACAGTAATATTATACTAGCCATTCCCAACATTATTCTAGTTTTAATTCAACACTACGATTGTTGTAATCCAAATTTGTAATCAGTGTTACCCGGGTGGAATTCCGTAACGGTAATGCCTGTTACCGCTGATTTCAACCAAGTTCAAAATTCCTTCCATCTCAAAATCGACCATCATCCATAAACCCAACAAGAACATGAGCCTGTGTTTGAATCGACTAAACGAAGAACGAAAGCAGTGGCGTAAAGACCACCCGTTCGGATTCTTTGCCAAACCTCAAAAGCGAAAGGACGGACTGGATTTGCAAACTTGGGATATCGGCATTCCAGGCAAAAAAGGCACGATATGGGAAGGTGGTACTTACACAATTACAATGTATTTCAGTGACGAATATCCAACCAAACCGCCAAAGTGTAAATTTGCAGCCGGCTTTTATCACCCGAACGTGTATCCCTCGGGAACTATTTGTCTGTCAATTCTGAACGAAGATGAGGACTGGAGACCTGGTTTGACCATGAAGCAAATTGTTTTGGGAATTCAAGATTTACTCGACAATCCTAATTTGAAATCTCCTGCTCAGGCTGATGCGTATAATCATTTTGCTAGAGATCGACCTGTATATGAGCGAAAGGTCAAGGAGCAGGCCAAGCGTTACGCTCAATAGACCACTAAGCATATAATTATTTAATCCTTTTAATCCTAACGTGCGAGCTGTTATTTCATCTTGTGTTCCATTACTCGTTGATTCGCAGGATGTATTACTATCTTCCAGCCATTCCCAAACGCCGACTGTTTTTTAAAAAAAAAGAAGCAGAAAACAGTCTGACACAGGGGGCTCATAAGTGGTCGATGCCAGTCGGGCCATGATAGGGCCTGAATTTCGACCACAACCAACGTCTGAACTCGACACCATCGGCACCATCAGCATGAGAGAGTTTAGACTGCAGCCCACATCGACTGCTCAAGCATCGTTCAAACACGCACAAGATTCTTTTGGGGACCAAGAAGCAAAGGTCAAGTCATTACAGCGGAACATGGATACCTTGATTCACAATTCATCACGGCTTCGTCAAAAGTATGTTTTCATTTCAAGTGGATACTAACTGTCAAACAAAGATGCGAAGCTACAAAGCAAACTATGCAGCATAACATTCCCAGTACCAACTCTGCTTTGAACAATTTTGACATTAAATAAGAATAATTATATCTGTATATACTAATACGACTACGCATACTAATGCGATTGGGAAGGTGGAGGTGGCGGAGGAGGTGGTGGTGGACGAGATGACGACGGAGGAGGGGGAGGAGGTGGTGGAACAGCTCTGTCAGAAGATTGACGTGATGGCGGCGGTGGTGGAGGCGGTGGACGAGATCTACTGGATGACGATCCAGAAGGTGGTGGAGGTGGAGGTGGAATAGTCCTTGAACTAGAAGAAGGAGGTGGTGGGGGTGGTGGTATTTTGACAGATTGTTCCGTTGCATTAGTACTAGTGGTATTTTCTCCATTCCCACCGTTGTTTCCATTCTGCAAAAATGCTTTTAGTTCTAATTCTTCACTTACCGCATTCAATAAATCTTCGGTCATTGTTTTTGCACGGCTGACTTGCTCTTGGCTAGATCCAAGAATTATAATACACATGGGAAAATCATCTTCCTTACCAGTTTCCCTGTCAATATAACCCGATCCTTTGCCCTTAACCATGACCTTGCATTTTGTTTCATTGTAAATGTGCTTGACATTCTCGCCAGAGGGTCCAACAATCACGTTCTTCACGTGGTAAGAAGGCTTGGAACTCGGCCCAAGTACAATTCTCTCTTCTAGTGTCATCGACTTGTATTCTTCTCTCTTGAATCTTCGTTCATCTACCAAACTGCCCAAGTCTTGATTAATTAGTTGATCAATCTTTTGTAACGCTTGATCCAACTTTTGTTGGGTACTAGCTCTTACATTTAAATGCAAAGGAGGTAATGTTTCTGTAGCTTTCGTCTTATCTGGATAGTATTTACCTTTGGTTGTAACAACAGCACCAGTCTCTTTTCTAATATCCTGCTGAGTAGCTTCCTTGGTTAATAAATACTTGTTCCTCAAGTCATTAATTTCCACGTTCTGACTAAACGTAAAGGTCTCTGGATCCTGTAATTCATCATCAGTGGCATCTCTTTTGGATAATTTAATAGCCGGATTTATAGGAGGTGTAGGGCTATTTGATGGTTGACGATCTGCTAGCTGAGCATTAATTTTAGCAGCGGCTGCTGCGGCGATGGCGGCAGCGTCTATCTTTGGCTTGGGTTTGGCCACCTCTTTCTCTTCTGATCTTTCACGTACTTTTCGGGAATAGTCATTTTTTGGCGACCTCGACCTTGATCTTGATATCGATCTTGCGGCTCGTTCGCCAAATCGTCTACGTCTTCCCTCTCGAGGCATTTGCGTGGTGGTGGTAATGGTAGTAATGGAAAAAATGTCAATAATATTGGGAGGTTACAAGCCACCTGTGCAACTTTATTTGTGAGCCGCACCGATGTGTCTAGCGGACCACGAAACATGACCAACGTTAGACAATATTCTTCGTACTGTTATGATTCTTGCTATACAAATTGTTCGATACGTCCTACGATGATGGCACTCATTGGACTGTTGTGTATATCTGGCCTGGACCCCTGGCAATCCAATTGTGGCGTGCCTGATGCAGGTATCGATTTCTTTCTAAAACAGGACACTCCAGCAATACTCCTAAAGTTAAAATAGGTGACCCCTCGAGCCGAGAAGGATTCCCGTATCTGATGACTTGCTGCCTAGTCATAGCCACTCTAGTCAATATGGGCGACATCCACCAACAAAAATCAAGAGTCGAACGAGTGAAAGAAGCAATAGTGGGTAGAAGAGATAGAATTCTGAAATTGCTTTTTACTTATGGATGCAGAAAATACGAAGCTGCCTTTGATTCACATAAGGATATTTAGCACCGAACATTGAATTCTACTCTCCCGAAAAAAACACCAGAGGAGCAGGAAGAGGAGGAGGAGTCTGAACTGGACGTTATGTGGGTTGAACGACTGCCAGCTTATGAGTATTGCATCCATTTAATAGCGAAAGAGGTTATAATGTAGAAAACCTGTTGGATGAGATACCACTGAGTTCGGCGCTAGATACCATACCTGAAGGCGACTTTGAACTGCTTTTGAAAGAATTGCATACCTCCTTAACTCCAAGGGTTACGCCAAATATGAAGAAAGACCTGCAACTCGAAATATACTACAGATGCGCACAACGGTTTGATTTTCTATTCGAACTGTTAGGATTGGGAGACTATAAGGGAAATTTGTACTTGGAATTTAGCTCTGGGAAAAGCGGCTATGAAGGGCCCGAGCGATCGAGTATTCGGATGAAACCTAATACAGGCTGGTTTTTGTGCTTTAATGATGGTGATGACAGATCTATTTCATTGTTAACTATAGAAGCGAGGGCGATTGATTCTTCTTTTACCGCAGGGGGTCATTTCAGCGAAGCTATTCGGACAAGGTATAATTCACCGTGACTTAGATGAGCGCAATGTGATTTTTACAGTCGACGCCCAAGGTCCGCTGGCGAAAGCAATTGATTTTGGACTGGCCAGGTTTTTGTTCTACTTGCCGGCTGATGAAGTGTTCAAACAAAGTGAAGGAGACGAACTCGAGTACCATAGCGAAAGTGATTAAACGTAATAATGGCCCATTATTTATTAGTTGGATAGCTATTTCTTATTTATATGGTCAACCTGCCATGCACCCGACACAGGGAATGAGCCTGGCCGCAGATATCCGTTCTCGCGGTTCTTGCATGGTGTGGCTAGAGCCTCATTTGGTGCGGCGCAACGGTTTGTATTTCATTTTAAAAGGTAGGGTGTTTGTTAATATCCTAATACAGAATATTCGAGTTCATTTTGAAGCGATGTACGGAACGAACCCAGTCTGCTAACAAGTACGCCTCAAAGTCATATAAGCTTTCATGAACCTCTATACATAAAATTTCTGCGAACCAATTTATCAACCACTGAAAGTACGATGAAGGACGTGGTCTAGCAATTAATCCTTTTGCCTGAGATATTGGTTGTTAAACCTGGAAACGAAGCAGTAACGGCCCCTCAGAAAAGCAGACGCCCAGCCCTGCGCAAGCGGTGAGTGGTTTGGTGGGCATATTTTTCTCTCAGTGACAGTCAGCTTTGGTCCATAGATCATACACCCACGAACAATGTATCTGAATCGAATTGTAAGATTGGCAGGAAATATACCACAAGTGAGACGACCTTTCGTTGCGGCTTCGGTTGTATCAATTCGTCAGTTCAATTCCACTCGCTATGTGAATGGAAAAAAAGCCAAAAAGTCGAAAGGAGCAGGAGGAGCAGCAGCACAACAGGCTGAAGCACCTGTTGATTCCAGCCTACTCGACGCTCAAGCAATCAAGAAAGAAATAAAACATGTAGAAGATAGATTCAAGGATACAGTGCAACAATTCTTGATCAAGTCCAGCGAAGCCAAACAAGGTAAAGCCAGCACTAGTAAAATTGGTCAAATGCGGATCCCATTGTCAAACAACGAGGACGCTCAAGAATTGCGAGCAATTGCAAACATCCAAATCAAGAATAACAATCGAACGATCGTACTGACAGTGTTTGACCCAAAGCATGTCAAGTACATTCAGTCTGGGGTGCTTGCTGAGCTGGGCGTTACCCCGCAAGTGGATTCACGTAATGCGCAGGTTGTGAATATCACTTTGCCAACTAAAACTGCAGATGCAAAGAAACAGCTTGCCAAACAAATCAAACAGGAGTATGACCATTTTAGAAACTCCCCGTCCAAGCATTCCCTGACCTACTTGAGAGAAGAGGTCATGCGTCACATCAAGAAATCGCACCTAGGGAAGTCCATTTCCGACGACGAAAACAGAACATTCAACCAAAATGTTGAAAAACTGTTCAAAAAATATAACGACGACTTGACCGCTCAGTTCAAGAAGATAGAGAAAACTGTACTCAATGAGTAGTTTGTGTTTGTTTGTTTTGTAAATAATACCGTTGATTAGTAATCTAATTAAAATTTGATACGCGAAACGCGCACGTCTGACTCACGTCTTTTTTCTTTATTAAAGTTATCTATATAAAACTGGCGCTGAAACCCCGTAGTTCGCTTGTTTATGATAAGCCGTGGCCGTAGTTTTTGTAGATACCGATACAGATACTGGAAGATGGCTATCACAAGGTCTAAGCGTTTGCTTGAAACTGAGGCATCACCGAGCAAGAAGCATAGGCCGACCACTGCTTCAAAAACAACAACAACAACGACAGTAATTGTGGAGAATGATATACCCTCCCTGGAACCACCATCAACTCCAGTGAAGCAGAGGATTCAGCCACCGCCGCCACCGCCGCTGCCTGTTGCTAATCCTGTAGATCGAAGCCATTTGCTGCCAGAGTTTGCCAAAGGATTGGATCATGTTTTGGCAGTAGATTCCAGCTTGCAGGAGATTGTAGATGTAGCAACATTCAAATCATTTGAACTTGAGCAGATTGAAAAGGATAAGCAAGTTTCAACGTTTGAATACTTGGTGCGGTCTATCATCGGACAGCAAGTGTCAGGTGCGGCTGCAAACAGTATATACAAGAAGTTCCTCAGTCAATTTGAACTGGCCTCAGACCAAGTGTTTCCGACACCTAAACAGGTTATAGCTAAGACTTTAGAGACATTGAGAAGTGCCGGATTATCGGCAAGAAAGGCGGAATATATCACGGGGATCGCTAAGGCATATGATGACGGCACTTTGTCCGACGAAAAACTGAGAAGTGCTGACGATGATGATGTAACGGACATGCTGGTTTCATTGAAGGGTATTGGGCGTAAGTTTTGTTTATTCTTTTTGGTTTACAAGTTTAACTAACTGTTGTATGCAGCATGGACTGCAGATATGTTCCTTCTCTTCTCTCAACGAAGAATGGATACGTTTAGCATTGGAGATCTTGGTGTACAACGTGGGGTTTCCAAGTACATCAAAGAACGGCCATGGATCCAATCCGAGCTCAAATGTGTAGATTGGTCCATTCCTATGGAAGGCGTACATTCACCAGGTAAATCGGCCAAAGCCCAACAACGAAAGCCCGCAAAGGTTGCCAAGACTAATGGTAACGGTAACAACAAGTGGAAAGTGCCAGAGGTCAATGAAATGCTCTATATTGCAAACAAATTTCGACCATATCGAAGTGTGTTTCAGATGATAATGTGGAGGTTAAGCGACACTGACCTGACTGTAATTGCAGATGCCCAGAAAAGGTAGCCAGTCGCGACAATTTTTGTACAATAATTCTACAACTTACCTACGTCGTATAATATAACACGCTTTTGTATTTGTTGGTCCACAGTCTCCTTAATCAACCCCGCTTACTGCTTTTTCAGTGCGGATAATATAAGGGGTTGCAGTCAAGTAGTCAGGCAGGTGGCAGGTGGCAGGTCGGCTCCCCGCCGCACAATTGAAGCAAAAAAAAAGACCACCCTTTCCTACCCAACTTATATCCATTTGTACTGCTCAATAGCAAAGTTCCCTCAACCAGCTCCCCTCACCGCTGAACTGGAAATGTGGCTGTTCCTGAGGTTCATCGATAACGTATGATATTATGAAAATCATTGCGTAGATGATGCACATATCGGAGATACACCGCGCCGATGCAAGATAGCAGGATCCCCCGCATAGTCCAGTATTGCAAAGAAAAAAGTCAAGAAAACATGTGTCTGAGTACCCTTTCCGGTATTCTATTACACCGAAAGGCATTATGTCTCTCACGGGGCCAAGCTCAAGGCCAGTATTTCCCCCAGAGGGTCAATGCCTTTTAGTGTAGCCTTGCAGTAGCCGAAAAAAGCAAAACTATATAACACTGACCTAGGTTTGATAGTTGATAGTTGATAATTGATGGCTGAACACTAATCCTTGCGTATCAATTTAATTCCTAAATCGGGTGGGGTGTATTATGGATTATCCCCCAGCTCCCCGCACCATCGATCTCTATTATCTTTCAATTGAATGTATATATATATATACATGGTTCTCTTCCACAGTTCCGATCTAATATTCATAGTTCTCTCGATCCTCACTAAACCACTGCACGACCATGGTGGAGCAAGAAAAGAGCCAGAGAACTCACGTCGAACAGGCCGGTCTGGACGAAATTCAAGCAGTGCAGGACCAGGTACAGCATGGCGACACTACATTGGACCAGATCAATCCCGAAATGAGACAGAAAATCAGCGAAAGATACGGGATCAAAGCTGAAGAACACAATATTGCACCCAGAGCCGACATTGAATTCATCTTGGGGAAAGCCATGGAAATGTCTGAACAAGAAGCACTGGATATTCTGATAGCAGCAATAGACTTCCATTCGGATGATCCAAATTTCCCCTCAGATACTATGGAAAAAATAAAGCTTTTGGTACAGGGGCCCAAAGCCGCAGGTCTGGACCCTGAGGATTACGATTTCGATTTAAAAACTGAAGCTGCTATTATCCACTATCATTCTCCATATCCCGAAGTTCGAGCTGTGTCTGATCCAGAAGATGACCCCAGCACTCCAGTCGAAACAATTCGAGCGTACGCTTTGGGCTTGATCTGGATGTCCGGTGCGACCATTGTCAACACTTTCTTTTCTCCACGGCAACCTGCTATTACCATTAGTTCAGTAGTGTTGCAATTGTTATTGGCACCATGTGGCTTTTTCTGTGCCAAGGTCTTGCCAGACTGGGGTTTTACGTTCAGGGGTAAGCGGGTGTCACTCAACCCTGGGCCCTGGTCCTATAAGGAACAGATGTTTGCAACGATCATATTCAACGTTGGCAATGGGCCTGGTGGTACCTACTATGTCTACCTTGTCCAGAAGCTTCCACAATATCTGGGGCATGACTGGGTAACGTTCGGTTATGAGATCGTCCTGGCCCTGAGTATTCAGTTTTTCGGGTTTGGTTTTGCCGGTGTTTTACGTCGGTTTGTAATCTATCCGATTAGGTCAATTTGGCCAAAGACTTTCCCGACCTTGGCCCTGAATCGTGCTCTTGTAAAGCCAGAGAAAAGAGATGTCGTTCATGGGTGGAAGATATCCAGGTATAGGTTCTTTATGATTAGTTTTGCTATCATGTTTTTCTACTTCTGGATTCCAAACACAATCTTCCAGGCATTGCGTTCATTCAATTGGATGACATGGATTGATCAGAACAACAAAACGTTGGCTTATATCACCGGGTTCTATGGCGGCATGGGTTTCAATCCAATTGCTACGTTTGATTGGTGAGTATTAGTTTCGAAAACAACAATTGACTAACAATGAGTGCAGGAACGTTTCTGGTACGAATTCGCTGGTAACTCCATTCTTCTCGACATTCCAGCAGTACATTGCTAGAGTGTTGTCTGGCTTGATTATCATTGGTAAGTGCTTCTTTTTTTAGCCCCTTAAGCAAAAATCAATACACAAGAATGATATGCTAACGGTTATATGCAGGCATGTATTGGGGAAATTACGTGTGGTCCTCATATACTCCAATTAACAGTAACGAGGCCTTCAACAACAAGGCAGAGAAGTACAATGTATCCGCAGTTATGACAAACAACCACCTGGACGTTGAGAAGTACAAGGAATATGGACCACCTTACTTCTCTGGTGCTAACGTTTTTGGCCAAGGCGCCTGGTTTGCTTGGTACACAATGGTTCTTACATACGTGTGTATTAATCAATGGCCAATTATCAAGTCCGCTTTCTATAGCATGTATCGAGGCTTCAGGTACAAGGAATCGTTTGATAAGGGTCATAGTGACCCGCACACTCGAATGATGGCTAAATACAAAGAAGCACCCGATTGGTGGTTCTTTGCAGTATTGTTGATTTCGCTGGCTCTTGGTATTGTTGCTCTGAAGGTATGGCCAACTGAGACACCAGTGTGGTCACTCTTCGCAATCATAGGCATCAGTGCTGTCCTGATTATCCCAGCAGCATTGCTGTTATCAGTTGCCAATGTTAACTTGGGTTTCAATGTCTTGTTCCAGTTGCTAGGTGGTATTTGGTTTGCTGGTAACCCTGAAGCTTCCATCATCGTCACTGCGTTCGGTCAAAACTTTGACTCTCAGTCAGAGAACTATTTGGGAGATCAAAAGCTGGGCCACTATGCCAAAATTCCTCCTAGAGCCTTGTTTAGAGGGCAGATGCTATCTGTATTCATCAATTGCTTCATCTTTATTGGGTGGTTGAATTGGATGGTTAGCAATTTCCCTGAAGATGAACTCTGCACGTGGTCATCACCATCTCACTTCGTTTGCACAAATGCCGTGCTTGTATTCGCATCTGCAGTCGAATACGGTGCCTTTGGTGTTCGAAATATGTTTGAGTTGTATCCAATCATGCCGTGGTGCTTCTTAATGGGCGCTGTTGTTGGTATTGGGTTCGCTTTGGCACATAAATACGCATATTTGATCCGGGACTATTTCTATCGAAATTCCTCTGAGGCCACCTTCGAGAAGCTTGATAATGGTGTATTCCATTGGCTAGCAAAGTGCAAGACATTCAATCCTGCAGTATTTTGGGCTGGTGCTCTGAATTGGACTGGTGGAAACAATTTGAGTTATGCTACCAATGCATTGTATCTGTCTTTCTTCTTCATGTATTATGTTAAGCGACGATACACTGCTTGGTTCCAGAAGTACAATTACTTGCTGGAATCTGGGTTTGACGTAGGTGTGGCTATTAGTGCCATTATTCAAACGTTTGCATTCCAATTCGGATCTGAGCCCGTGCAGATCAATTGGTGGGGGAACACTGTAGCTCAAGCTGGCGAAGATTTCAAGAGCTACAATCAAAACTCCACGTTGTTGCCGCTACCAGACGTGGGGTATTTTGGAGTCTCTCCGGAGAACTACCCAATGAATTTTTAGTTTTGAAATTCCTGTTGTTATGAATATATGAATTGTGTTTTTAACCGCATTCGGGGCGATGTCTTCTTTTTTAAAAAAGAAGCAAAAACATTGGACTATAGGCACCTCATACGCCAAGGAGCTAAACACAGATAGTATAATGATTTCCTATATATTGTTTTTAACTGCTGATCACCACTTGTCGTGATTAACGGCCGATCTAGACCGTTGAGCCGCGCCCCGCGCGGCGTCACTGTCACCTCCTCCGTTTGTGAAGAAATGATCAGTTCTAATATTCCAGTCGACCCTGAATATGGTTCCAGAAGTCCTTAACAAATTTTTCTTGACCCTCTCCACCTCTGACTGCAAGATACACCCTAGAATCAACTGCCGGATCCCATTCACCTGGGTTTCCGCTCACCATTCGACCCCCAGCTTCTTCGAGAATGACCCATCCTGCACATACATCCCACGCCCAGCATCCACCTTCCCAGTAACAATCACTCACTCCTGCAGCTACACTGCAAATGTTGAGTGCAGCCGAACCAATGGACCGAAAACCGTGCATAAAGGCACCATCTTCACTGGCCAAGGATAAAAATGTCTCTGTTTTCACTTTGAAATTGTGGCCCTTTCTGTCTGCACCCCACTCAATGGCTGCAAGGGCCCCCTGAAGCTTCAGCGGTTTGTGGGGATGGAGGGGTAGTTGGGTCCCATTCAAGTAAGCACCTTGACCTTTAACTGCTGAATACATTTCATTGTTGGAAGGGTTGTATACTACACCTACAACTGGCTTCTTCTTGTATGCAAACCCGAGGGAAATGCATGAGAAGGGGTATGAATGGATGAAATTGGTTGTCCCATCGATCGGATCCACAATGAATGTTGGCTCATCAGTGAGTATCGTTTCGCCAGGTACATATGACTCTTCTCCCATAAACCTGTAGTCTGGGTATGCATGCTGCAACTCCTTCAACACCAATGCTTCCACTGCCTTGTCTATCTCAGTTACCAGGTCTACTGCATTTTTCTTGTCATCGAACTCTACCTTGCCGGTCTTTTCACGGATCATGTCCCCAGCAATTAACGCAACTTTGCACAGGGTCTCTTTGACTTGAGTGTAGTTTGGTTCGCTCATAATATCCGACGCTTCAGAGTGGATTGATGTTTTCTGGAGAAGTATGCTCCGAAGCAGCAACGATCTGATCAACGCA
>PPJI03000038.1:0-141602 GCA_003707485.3 Blastobotrys proliferans
AAAAAAAGAATGCGTCAGCCCGGAGTCGAACCGGGGGCTCGTCGATGGCAACGACGAATTTTACCGCTAAACCACTAACGCTTGTATTTCTTGAAAAACGGAAAATCGTGTCATCCATGAGCCAAGGGAGGTGCAATCGGAGACCCCAATCTTGTGTGCTGCTCAAGATGTTTTACGGAAATTGTACCAATATGGGCCTTAAATCGTGCAATTAATCGCATTTACTGATATTGGAGTGTTGAAATTGCCTGTGAGGGGCCAATGAGTCCCAATAAAACAGGAGTAAAGCAGGAAAGCCATTACTATATTGATGGGCTGGGGAAGGTGGCCCAGAGGCTGTGTATCTCCATCTGGCACAGACACGGTACGCTTGGATAAACGTCTTCTTATTTAACAAAGAAGCTAAAACAGTAGAAGATACCAAGGGGTGGCTAACATACTGCTCAGTAAGTTGTTTCATAGGATGCTAACAAATGTACAATGGCGAATCAAACAAGGACAACTTGAAAACGCAGGCAACCAATAATTATCGAATTATAATTCACATCTATATACTAATTCAATAAATTGCCAATTTTGTAGTGGAGTGACTGGTAATTGACAATTGCCAAGAGCTCACTTAGTCGTACTCGACAAGCTAAAACGTAGACAGCACTCGTTTCTAAACAAGTAGAAGATAGTAGACAATTGGAATGAACTGACCTAAGGAGATCTAATTGTGCTCTCGTATAACTCAATAAAGGGCCGCAACATTGTTTTTGGACCCCCAAAGGGGCTCCACCTCACCTGGTGCCTACCTCCAGCACCTACTGTTTTTGCTTCTTTTTTAAAAAAGAAGAAAGCCACTTCTAGGGTGATGTCTTCTTTTTCCAGAAAAAGAAGCAAAAAGCGGTCGAAGCGCCTTGGAGAGCCGCACGATCGCCGTGTAAAAGCATACTCTTGAGAACACCAAAACTAGCTGTTAAAACATTGTCAATAAAAGAGAAATATACACAACGGACATTGTAGAATCGATATATGACAATAGTGATTTCACATCACATATTTTTACCTGTTTTCAGACCCCCCAAAACGACTACCCCCAAGGCGGTATGAGATTTACGCCCACCGGAGTATATCACAGTCCTAGCTGATTGTGGGCCGGTACCTAAATTTACACGGATAGGGAGCAGTAGCTAATGCGGTAGAAGCGCCGCAGGCACTGTTTTTGCTTCTTTTTTAAGAACACCACCATCAGGATATGTTCGAAAACTTCATAAGTGATTCTTCATCATTACATAGAGACATTAGATTACAATACATGCATAACAGTTGTTTTTATTTACGTTCAAGTTAGAGTTATCGATATGAAAACTTCATTCTAGGCATCTTGATATTCCGGAATATCGATGGAGTTGTTGGAGGAGTTGGATCCTCATCAAGGTCAGTGTCCTCTTCCTCCGAATCAACTTTTACAGTACTGCCATCATCATTGGACGAATTCTGCTGCTGTTGCTGGTTCTGTTTCTCTTGTTCTTCAATTTCCTTTTGAAAGAGTCGTTTAGGCTTAATATCAAACTGTTCGCCATCCTTAAACGGTCGATAAATCTTCTTTCCTCGGAATACGTGCCACATACCAGGTCTTTTATCAGGCAGAGGCAAATGCGGATGCTGTTGTTTTGACATCTGTTCAGATGCTTTTTCGGATGATTCTTCTGATGCTCCTAATTTCCGTTTCTTATTGATTGGTTGTGATTCAAATGGATCCTCCATACAGGCGAATGGATCCTCATTGTTAAGTTCCTGCTTCAAAGCTTTGGAATCACTGAAAACCGTAATCTTTGGATCCGAAGGTCGACTTTGAAGCTCTGAAGGTGAGATAATTCGGACATTCTTGCTGTTCCGTCTTCCTTTTTTATGCACTGTCGTCGATGACGATGGTTCTGATGATGTCGTTGTTGCAGTTGCAGTTGCCGCTGATGTTGACGATTGATGCAGTGATTTTGAGTGTTGTGGTTGCGAATGCGAATACGAATGCTTATGTGTTCTTCCGGACCCTATTCTTGGGGTGGCAGTAGGAAACAAGACTCTACCAGTCGTTACTGAACCTCCCGAGATGGCATCGATGCCTCTTTTTCTGTTTGCTGGAGTTTCTGCCGGGGTCAGTGACTGAAGATGTTGCGCAGGTACTGGATCCACCGGGTTGACCTGTGATGCCTTCTTCTTGTATATCTGTCTATCCGGTTCATCGAGTGGAGCATAACGAGGTGTTGGTGGCGTGCAAATAGAGAACGACTCTGTATAATTCTGAGGAGGAGTCTTTGGTACCATTATTCTTTGTGTTTGTAACATGCAAGAAAGATTTAATAAATAACGATAGCAAAGGGAACAATGAAGCTAGAGATAGAGATAGTGATAGTGAGGAAGCAAAGGATGTCCGATTGTCCAAAACACCTGTTGATTGTCACTACAACAACAGTTCAAGCGGCAATTTTTTCACTCAAATAATGGGGTGGCTGGTGAGAAAAGCAGGAGGTTGGGTTGTTTTGGTGACAACACAAAAAATTAAACGCGCTGGGTCTAAATTGAACAGTTGCGCACGCGGTATAATCATCACATTGCCTAATTGGGACGACGCGTTCCAGGAGAACGGGAATATTTAGTTCTAGTGCTACTTGTCCTTGTAATTGTCCTCATTAATTTCCTCGACCTTGACTGTTGGGGTGGTTGAGCCCAGATCTTGTGGTACGTCGTTGACGATCCAGTTGGCCATGAGCCGAAGTATCCATGACCCAGCGATTCCCGTATACCGATACAACTCGTAGAACGAATACACCAGCCCAGCGATTACCAGAATTAGACTCACCGTTCGTCGACGTCTGAATGCGGATGTGTAGAAAAATGAGAATGAGAGCTTAAAGAACCCCAGTGCACCCATGGCTGCGGTGCCCAGGACGTGATGCTCGAGCCAACTTCCACGCCGCACGATCCTTCGCCGGATCCTGATGCCAAATTGTCTCAAAATAATGTTGGGAGTTCGCAGTATTAGCTCGATGTCCTCTTCAGTTAGTGTAGTCTCCAGAATCCCGTATGACATGTAGCCTAGCAGGAACGCTATAACATTAAGAAGAACCAGAGTCGTGACGATTCTGGCTGTTCTGGACAATAAATAAGATGCCAGTCGCACTCTCCGTAGACTGTACTCGTGGTGGCAGATGTCGCACCGGAAGAACCTGTCAATGTTCGTGCTTTTGCTCCTCCATTCCTGCAGGCACACAATATGCACGTACTTTGTAGTTCCAGCGCATTTGCAGGGCGAAATCAACCGTCCCAGCTCTGGCTCATCTGGTCCCCCGTAGCAGATCCGACAACTCATCTCTTTTTTCTGTTTGTGTCAAGTGGAGAGGTTTAGGTATGGTGGGATCGTCGGGAGTTGGTGTATCGTGTATCGCCACCTGCGCCGCACGCTCGCTGTGATGACTTCTTTTTTTAAAAAAGAAGCAAAAAACAGTAGACGCTGGGGAGCTATGCGCGATTTGTGCTATCGGACTGTTTTTGCTTCTTTTTTAATAAAAAAGAAGAGCGTCGACCCTGAACACTGGCTTCCGTGGTGCCTGTGCTGTGCTGCGGTGCGGTGCGCCCGCTGGGCAGGCACACAACCACGTCGACTATCGTGAGTTTTTTACCTAAACACACCATAGCATGACCAAGATCAGGCAGAGACACATCTATCTGGTCCAATTCGACGAACAGGCGGCCGACCGGTTCAAATTCGAGAAGGACAAGGTTGTTGTGACGGACTTTGACTCGCCAGTGCAAACTCGAGTGACTGTTCCGTTCAAGAAACTGTCCGAGCAGCTGCAAGGCCAGCTTAGAGGCCGTAGATTCCAGGTGTCATACTCGAAACCTGGTCGCTATAACAGAAATGTCCCGTTCAAGACCGTACAAGAGCTGGGGTGGCGTGTCGATGTCGACGTATCGAATGGAGAAAGTGGGTGGGATGGCATTGAGAATGCGATACAGAGCGTCGTTGGATACAAGTTTAACTCATCTAATCACGTAGAGACCCCCAATTGGAGGTCATTTCATGATCACAACCTAGATTTGTCTGATCTGGGTCACGCTAGTGAGCTTTTCAAGCATATTGGGGAAGCACAGGTACCATACGCAGACTCAATCCTGGTCAATTTTGGCACTCTACCCTTCTCAGCAAACGACATTCAGAGAGAGGATGACCTGGTGTTTGAAGTGTACTGGTCTTCCAGAAAAGAAATGCAGCAGCGGGAAGGGTTATCCAGCACGCTAATCGCAAACACTGGCAAGGTAGAGCTGGGATTGCTCAAATCAGAAGAGTTCGACGGAGATTATCGAGTCAATGGATTGGTTCGCGACTTGGCAAAGAAAAAGTTCGAAAAGACCATGTTTTTTGTTTCTCCTAAGCATCGACAACTGGAATCTGCATCGTTTTCGGCATCCTTTCAAGAGCCTGTCGGGCTTCACCCCCAGCACGAGCTCGAACTCAAGGGTGTAGACACACCTCCTCAACCCAATTGCAGACTATACACGAAATATAACATTCCTAAGTCTCTATTTTTAGATAAATACCAGCTGGAAGACCTGGAGCGCGATGAAGGGTCTCCAGCTACTGGTAAACTTATTGGAGTATGGGGTGAAACAGACCTGGAAGCCCCTGTATGGGGTGTAGACGGCTGGGGGAGCGAAGCTCTCATCAATGTCCATCCTGCATCGACATTTGACGTGCCAATGCACTCCAGGTATGAAGTACCGGCGGCCAACGAGAACCAAACGCATTTCACAGACAAGTTACTGCATCCGGTTGTGTTTTGGGCTTGTCAACAGATTGATCCGGATTCGAAACCGAGCCAGGAGTTCAGAGGACTGGGGTATGAGAGCATGTTTCCGGACGATACTGTGTTTTACCACATTCCTTCAGAAGGTTCCGTGGAAACTGCTTATTCTATCCCAATTGCCCCAATCAACAGCCTGCCGACTGTCCAATTGGTGACCTTGTCGGTCATTGTGTCAGGTTTCTTGTGGATTTTGGCTAAGGTTCTGATGAACCTGCGAGGAGCCAAGGTAAAGTCTGCATAACCATTCATAGCATAGTAGTATTAATATATTATATTAGAGGCAATTGCTCCTCCAGGGAGTGTCTTCTTTTTTAAAAAAAGAAGCAGCAAAAAACAGTAACAGTACACCCCCATCGTCTGGTGTTCTTTTGCTTCTTTTTTCCACAAAAAAAGAAGACACCACCTTGAATTATGTTAGTGATACCTAATATTGACGAGCTTCCCTACCTTGCAGACCAGGCACCCACATTGGTACTCCAGCTTCGGCAGGTGTGTCTTGTAGAATTGCGCTAGCATACGATGGTTTCCACTATTCAGCTTCGCCGGGAAGTACTCAAGGTTTGGAAACAAGCATTCTCCTTCATAGTTCAGAATTGAATCCATCGCCAGCTCGAGTGAGTTGGGTTTGCACAGATTTATCACGGGAATCAGCAGCAATCGCCTCATGCAGCGACAGTTCGCACCTATAGCTAGCAGGGCATCCGTGGTCAGTGCAGGGGTCCGCCATTTCAGCTCAAGTTCTTCAAGATTAGGGCATAGTTTGGTGAATGATGCTACATCATGGTCATCCAATGTCCGCACATACCCACCCAGACAGAATTCCATCTTGAACTGTTTCAGTCTGCCTGAACCACAGCGTACAAATACAGCTGGATCCATAAACCCGCTGATTACTAGCTCTAGTTTTTCCAGCTGGGGCAATGCCTTTGGAAATACTGGTAGAATTTCATCTGCATTATTCGACACGTTGATTTTCAGCGATCTCAGCCGGGCAATGTTAGATAGCAGCTTGATCTGATAAGGTGATTCAGGAGGCTCCACTATGCGAAGTGTCTCTAATGCAGGAAAGTTGGAACAGCCTTCTAAATATGTTTCAAAAACAGCCCAGTTGTACACACCCACAAAGCTGTGGATTGACTTTGACCGGCTGACTGCTGAGAGTACTTCATTGTCGTAATTTTCCTGTTCTGTTAGTCTAGTATTCATCGCATGAAGAGTAAGCGAATTAAGATTTCTACATGTCAGAATATGGTCTTCCAGCATACGTGCACGTTCCAACGAGAGTGGCTTTTGAATGCAAAGTGTAGTTAAATTGACACATTTTGTCAAATGTTCAAAGAACTTTTCAGGCACAGATGTATATATCTTCAGCTCAAGCAGATTCGGTCCAAAGCAACCCTGCAGACCCTCAAGTATATGTTCATCTACTTCGCTAAACACCTTGAGTGATCTCAAGTTTTGGAACTGGAAACCTTTGTAATTTGGGGCTCTATTGACTGAGTAGTATGCGAACACCAAGTTTTGAATCAGATTTGCATAAAATTGTTTGCGTTCGGCACTTTCTACCTTGTCTAGTCTGTCCAAAGGTGCGGCACTCCAGAGTCTCCGGACACTTTCAAGATAGAACACTCTGTTGATCAATAAACACGTTAGTCCTTTTGAATGCAGCCCAGATCTCGAATAGTAGTATCCCACGATGCTCTCGACGAAATCTGGGCAGTACAACACCTTTTCCTGCGTTGTTTGTTGTTGTATGGTATGCATGTGGAGACGTTTGGTAAATGTTCCGTCCCTTGAATGTCTTACAGCGACAGGGACAAGGTACGGCAGGGCAGCCGTGGCTACCATGCCCGTGGTAAGCCTTGCACATGACATGATATCAACTATGCGACTGATATTATCTATACGAAAGATACTGAACTAAGTACGTGGACCGCTTTTTGCTTCTTTTTCTGGAAAAAGAAGACATGATCCTTCCGGTGCTGTTCTTCTTTTTTAAAAAAGAAACAAAAACAGTGCCTGCGGCGCAAGAGTTTGAAGGGTCACTGTTCCTGCATGGACAGTTTGATTGCCAGCTCCATATCCTCGTCCATCTGGTCTTGATTCGTGGAGCTGGGTTCACCCGCTGTGCTGGACGACCCTGAAGCCGACGGATTGTCATTTAAAGACATAGCTAGTGCTCGTTTCAGCTCCCGGTCGTCTTCGTCCTCATAAAGGCCAGATTGGGCGGGCTGAGAAGGCTGGGGTGCAGACTCTTGTAACGACATCTTAATTGCATGCTCCATCTCATCATCTTCACTTTCAAACTCCCCAGACTCGAAATCATCCCCCTCATGGGGCGTAGATTGAGCAGAGGGCTGTTGGGCCTGCGGTTCTTGGCTCAGCATTAGTGCTAGCTGCATTTGATCCTCTTCAGACAAGCCCTCAGCATTGAACTCATCAGAATAACCGGCTTCATTATACGCTTGTTGATTGAGCTCTTCATCCTCTTGATGCATCATGGCAATGTCGCTCTCTATATCACGATTGAGCTCGGTCTTGGTGGTAGCAGTGGGTGTAAAGGCAGTGCTATTGAACATTGGAAGTCTTTTTCTCTTTTTGATGCCTCGCTTTCGCTCAGCTGTATCATCAAATGTAGCACCAAAGTCAAAATATTGAACGGCAGAGCCCACTACAATGATACCATGTGGATTTGATGCATCTTCATCAAGCTCCAGATGTGAAATGGGGTATAACCCATGGGCATTCGCAGCATGACCCATTCTATAGTTCAGTGCACGCTTCGAAAACCTTGATGAGACAACTCTCAGATATTCTCCTGTTAACAACTCGTACGCAATTGTCACACCGTTGTAGGAACCTAGAAGCAATACAGCCGAATTCAAGGCAATTGCCGTGATCCCAGGCAAATCCGCATCTTCGACCTGGAATGGAGACAACCTGGTACGTAATGGCTGAATCTTACCATTGTCAGCTTCAGATTGAAGAAGCCATACAAAAACATGGTCAGCATCGGTAGAGGCTGCTAAATAACGCCCATACTGACCTGGTGTATCTTTATTCGTAGCAGTTTGGTTAAAAGCTGATTTGTCTATAGCAAAGGCCGTGATCTTGCCACTGATTCCCATGTATTGAATTGAAAATTCATCCCTTGGAGAATCTTGCTTGAGAGCAAATCGATACAACCCTGAATCCGTTCCACAAACCAGATAGTCAGATTCAAAATCCACTTCAAAGTGTTCAATAAACCCAGGGACTTGTCCTACAGGCACAAATTCCTCGCCATCTTTCAAGAATATGGACCCATCTTGACATCCAACAACGACTCGATATCTACTGTCACATTTAATTTTCATTACAGGGGCCGCTCCACCACCTCCAAGGGCGTACTGCTTTGCAGTTCCCTTTTCGATATTCCATTCAAAAATCAGTCCATCCTCACCACCCGTCAGCGCTTGAATCTTCTTGGTGCCTCGAGGCGATTCCAGCTTGTTAATCCAGGTTGCGGTCACGTTGCCAGTGTGAAACTCTTTCATGGTGAAATAATCACGAATTCGGGTCTCCTGAGAAAACAGTAGCGCCTTAACACCGCCATTTCTCATACCATACATCATTCCGAATTTGGACCCATCTACAGACACAACGTCTGCAGACAGTTGTAGGCCCTTTTCGGTGTAAATCTGGGGCTTAGCCAGCTTACCCTTAGTTGGGTCTGCAATCAAGCCGGTACCATAATGAGAAGCAAAAACGATAATTCTTGCGGCACTCAGATCTGTGAACAGATGAGTAATGGTAATACGGCAGTTGAAAGACAGATTTTTGGATGTTCCTTTTCGCCACTTGTGTACACAGTCCATTCTCGAAATCAACTCGGTTCTCCATTTCAAAGAAGAGCTTACTCGATTAAATCGTGCCACAGAGAAGATACGAGAGAAGGATTCCCGCCACGAGGCTTCATTGTTCACCACCTGGTTCCAATGACGACAAACCAGCGAGGCATTGTCCAAATCGTTTGGACTGAGGTGACTAAACACCTCAATCATAATTTCTGGAGGCAAAATCCATGTTGAAGAGTTTGAGCTAGTTGATGATACTTCGTCTAAGCTTTTCTTTCTGTTTAAATTTAATTCACTTAATGATTCACTTATATGATTAGGGTCTGAGTCGGGCATAAAAAAAAAGGTCGGAGTTGTGGTTTGCGTGCAAGATAGTTCGTTGAAGAAAGTTTAATTCTGGGATGTGTTTACTTTCTCCGTCGTTCTCTTTGTTTGTTTACTCTGGTGACACCAGTCTAGTTGTAGGTTGTTTGTTTGTCTAAATAGCCAAAAGAGCTGAAAATTTGGTTACGGTGATGTCGAACGGAGCAAAACTAGCGGCTTTCTGCTGACACAGAGGCGGAGCGGACGTCGGACCATGTGCTGTGGCGACGAGCCGCACGTGCTTTACTAGCGAATCACCCGCCCAGACGCTTACTGTTTTTGCTTCTTTTTTAAAAAAGAAGAACATTACACTAGGCGTGACTTTCTTCTTTGTTAAAAAAGAAGCAAAAACAGTGCCTGCAGCGCTAGGGGTCGAACGGCGGCAGGTCGGGTCGGGTCGGGTTGGCGCTGCAATTTGTTTGTCCAATGGACGTGTTGATGCTGGCAACATGCGACTTCTTGCTTCAACTGATGGATTGTACAATTCAATAGAGCAGTCCTGGGAACGGGAGAACGAGGCTCTGGGCGGGGTTCCGTATCTGGGATATTCGGTCCAGGGCCCTAATATGTTCAAACGGTGCGAATGGACAGCAGATGGCACGAGTTTGCTGACCGCCAGCTCGGACTATGGGATGCGTTTGTTTATCGTGCCTCCAGAGCTGCTGGAGGAAGGTGTGTCGCCATTGACACCGTACACGCGAAGGTTCATGCCATCGCCAATAGTGTCACAAGCATTGTACCCTGGGTTCAATTTGAACGACACTAGTACCTGCATCGCCGCTGTCTCGCACAAGCAAGCTCCCATCAAGCTGTACGACGTCCTAGCTCAGGATGAAGGCTCGCCTTGCTTAGTGTCGTTTGAACTCGTGCATAACGAGGAGTACGTAGTAGCCAACGATATGCAGTTTTTGGAAAATAGAAGTAGGCTGGTGTGCGGCTCAAAGGGCATTGTAGCGTCTTTTGATTATGGCGCTAAACGTCCGGTGGAGACTACCAGACAGAAGGGAACAGTATGCACAGTGCGAGCTAATTCGGCTAATGAGGTTGCAGTGGGAACATTCGAAGGAATTGTAGGTGTATATGATCACCATAGCGAGTTGGCGCTTGTGCATGAACGCAAGTTGGACTCGAGGGTTCTAGATATAGTGTGGGATACCGCAAACGACCACTATCTGTACATAGCTACAAAAAAGGGAATTGCAACGCTAGATAGAAGAACGGGCCTTTCTGAAGTATCCTTCTACGAGGAAAGACTTGGAAGTAGAGCAAGAGTGGCACATGGACACAATGGTGACGAGCTGTGGTGCGGCTCAGCTGACGGGAGGCTAATCAAACTGGAGCATAACAACAGCGACATTTCGCAGAGAACGGTTCAAACTATGGTGAGTTTAGAAGCAGACCAGGGGTCAGTAAGCTCGGTTGCAATGCATCCAACCGTGAACATTTGTGCGACTACGGTAGACAACAACACACACGCCAACGTAAGCGCTTTGCATATATGGCATTAGGGATCTATACAAACTACTTAACTAGACCTGGCTAGACCTGGGAAAAGAGCCTGTCATTGATTTCACGCATCACCAGCCCGTGGACCTGTTCTGAGCCAATCTTTACCGAGTCTGCGGCGACTTTTCCAAGCTCATTGAGCTTGTTTGCGGCTGCCGAATTGGCTGAACGGTCAGAAATCTTGATCTTCTGTAGCGAGGAAGGGTCACAGATGACCCCATGCGACAATCCGCTTCGAAGTTTGCCGATTTTCACCTGCAAGTCGTCCATTTGTTCCGTGTTGTAGTTCATGTTAGTAATCAGTGGCGATTGAGACAACGTGGAGGCCCAATATTTGTTCCATAGCAGCTCCAATAGTTTGTCATCCAGCGATGATTTAAAGTATGACACCTCGAGAGGATAGTATTTAGCAGCATGAACCCCGAAATCCTCCATTTTCGCCAAAGGAATGGTCTGATATTCGTCAGCCGGTGCGTCTGGAGGAGAATAGCCCTCGGGGTATGTCCTGAAAGCCCCAATGTCAACTTTTCCTGCAGCGATGGTTCGGTTAGGATCAACCACAATCGCAAGGTAAGGGTCCTGGAATTGCTGATTCTGATGCTGAGTGTTGACGTCAATGCCTGACAACCAACAACCGTAACCAGGATGCGAATGGTACCAGCCTACGATGTTCTCCTTACGGCCAACTTGATGCAAACTATTTAGATATTCAACCATGTATTCGTAACCTTCTGCTTGAGCATTGACTCGGGTTTCTGTTCCTTCAACAGGCAATGGGTATGCATCCATCACCACAAACTCGTTTTCCATAATCTTACCGGTCATTACCCCCATGACTTCGATTGATCCTCCGGATCGTGCGTGGATAGCCATCCGAATCAACGCAATTGATGAAATTCTCACCCGTTTGAAATACTTTGGATCCTCTTTCCATGGCTTTGCCTGCAGCATCTTTTTCTGGTCCTCCGCACTGAATTCGTATAGTTTATCATTGGGCGAAATCTGTTGCACCTGGTTTTCTATTTCAAACACCTTTCGAGCCGACTGGGCTTGCTCCTGTTGCGTCGACATGGAGATGATGGAAAGTGAACTGGCCAATTTACGATGTTCCAGGGTGTGGATTGATTGTGGAGCACGCGCGCGCCCAACAAGACAGAAATCACGTGTATGGCACTATCACCGCCGGTGCCTGTCGCTATAGAGATCGCATACACACAAACATCTGAGGGTAGCATGAAACCTGCTATTGAACGATGGAACCGAGTGGCGTCGCTGTACTCTGATCTACAGTTGCTGAGACGAGATGTGTGGTGTGGTATGATAGATCGCGACTTGCCCAGGGGAATACTATGGAAGGTGCTTATGGTATACAACACTTTGGACCAGTCCCGATGGTCTGCAATAGACAATGAGAACCGGAAAAGGTATCAGAAACTTCAGGAAACACACAACATGGCAGATCAATCCGAGGACAATGTAGTTTTGGATCCATTGAGCGAGAACCGCCAGTCCAACTCGGATTCACGTAGCGTGATCCATCAAGATGTCGAGAGAACGTTTCCCGAAATGAAGTTCTTTCGATCGCCTCATATTCAGGACATGATCAGTCGGATTTTGTATATTTATTCAAATGTTGGCGATGTAGGTTATCGACAAGGCATGCATGAGCTTGTAGGGCCCATATTGTGGGTACTAATGCAGGAAGATGATGTCCATGCAGAACCGGATACGTTTCTCGTGTTTGAGGCTATTATGAAGCATGCCACAAGCTGGTACAAGCCCTCGCCGTCAAACACTGTTGTTCCGCATATCGTACTGAAAAGTCAGCATATTCAGGAGTCAATCATCAAGAACACAGACCCCGAACTATACCAATTGCTGGTCAAAAATGAAATTGAGCCCCAGATATGGGGCATTAGATATATCCGACTGATGTTTGGCAGGGAGTTCGTATTCCACAAGACTCTAGAATTGTGGGACGCCCTGTTTGCTGCCGATAATCAGCTGCAATTGGTGGACTATGTTTGTGCCGTGATGCTGATTCGAGTAAGGAATCGACTACTGAATTCAGATTCCCACTCAGAGATTCTAACAACCTTGTTGCGGTACCCAACCAATGGAGAAGCTCCTCATCATTACGTTGTAAATGCACTGTATCTGCAAAGACATCCAGATACTGAAGGCGGAGCTTACGTTGCCAGACAATACGCTGAATTGTTTCCAGAACATGCTCGAACTCCTCAGCCGCCTTCATCCCCAAGAATCAATTTCGAAACCATTGTTGGAGCTGCCAAAACGGTTTCCAAAAATTGGGATATGGAAAGGCTACGAGATGCTATAGATGAGTATCTTGTTGCTACTCCTTCGCCTTCACCAGCCAACAACAACAGCAGCAACAAGGCACGGGACAATGCACTAGCAGAGACCCTGGCTCATAGTCTGAAAGTGTTGGAAAAGCTGGATACTACCGGTAATCCAGAGCTCGAATTCGCTCTCGAGGGCGTACGGCATGCCAGAGAGTGCCTCGTAAACCCTGAACGACCACCAATTGTGTTTGAGCCTCCATCCGCTAACAGTAACCCAACCTCTCCTACACCGTCACGAACGCGAACCTCATATAAGCAACATGCTTCTACTCCACCTACAACCGCGCCATCACAATCACTTCGCTCGCCCATCAAACCATCATCCAGGTCGCCGCAATCGCCTCAATTGGCACAAACTCAGGCTCAATCGCATCAACAGCCTCCATCAGAGCCTCCCTCAGCACCACAATCGCCTCAGTCTCGACCCTCGTCCTCTGGCAAACCCAGGAGGACAATTGCCGACTCAGAGTACTCTTGGATGCTTGGTGACGCTCCGTCGTCTAAGTCTAAACCCTCAACCAACGTATCTACTGATCCCTTTGACTTGTAGAAAAATGTACAAAAAGAGTTACATAAAATCTAAGACACTAGAAATTGCGATAATGCTAAACTTTGCATGTTCTGATTCACCTTTACATTCTTAAGCGCTGCCGGAGGTCCGTTGTTCTCTTTCCGTCGAAGCATGTAAGTGTATGTGGATGTACCGGCGATCTGTTATTTTCTGGAGCACCGACCCGGCAAACAATATACCTCCTTACACCATTCTCTATAATCATCCAAACAACAGAGCTATGGATGATAATAACAATATTAGAGTACCTGGGCAGCGTCGAAAGACTGGGCCCCCAGAGCCCTGGGGAATACACTCAGTTCCCGGCATGCTCAAGGACTTTAAACGGCATACTTCAGGTCATGCGGAAAAACCACACAGTGAACAGGCACTAGAAAGCATTGATCTCGGTTCAAACAGTGACGAAGATCAAGAACAATCCATCCTTGGAAATATACCCGCATTTATTTCATTGCCTACAGGACTTGTAGCTACTGAGCATTTAAAATTAACCACGTTATCACAAGCCACAACAATAGGGCTGGTATCAGGCACCGTGATGGTGTTTGGAGGCCTGCTGTCATTATTAGAAACATCGCATAGAACCAATTCGGGCTGGAAAAGCGAAAGAAGCTCGACTCTAAAATTAGTAACCGGCCTAACGTCAATTGTGGCCGGGTGTACGTGTCTGGGCCCAGAACGGACCGCCATGGTGATGATGCTTTCGCTGAACATTCCAAACAAACCTAGTGTCCCTGCGCTGCTACCTTACGGGTTGTTGATCGTCATATGTTTCACGTACGATTTGGCTAAATCAGGGGTCCTCAACACAATTGGAGGGTATATAGGGTTGGTTGTTGGAGGCTACTTTTTGGGTGCAGATAATAATAATAACCCGGTGTCTCCGGCATTGTGTATTACCAGCGGCATGGTACTGTTTGTGCCTGCAGCTGTGGTATCAACCTTCTCGGCTCACTTGGTTGTCCTACTGGTGATTACTAGTGGGGCAATTGGAGTGTTTTTGCTATCGAAGCGTGATGTAATGCTAACAAGGTTCAACCCTACAATTGCCACGGCTACGGTGACGCTATTCAGTTCAGCAATTGCTACGCCAGCTTGGTCTCATCTTGTGCTTTCAGCCTTGTCGATTGCCATTCCTGTGGGTAAGAAGGAACAGCCAGTCGACAAACCAACGTCCAAACTGCAGCAAAGCATTATAGACAGTATCTTGGTCCACGATGACACAAGAAACATCTTTTATTTTCTATTGCTAAACTTTTCGTTCATGTTGATCCAGCTGTTGTACTCCATCATGTCCAATTCATTGGGGCTGTTGTCAGACAGTATTCACATGTTTTTCGACTGCCTTGCGTTACTGGTGGGCTTGGTGGCTTCTATTTTGTCCAAATTCCCGTCATCGTCGCGGTTTCCCTATGGATTGGGCAAAGTTGAGACTGTTTCAGGTTTCACGAACGGCATTTTGCTGATTGCCATCAGTTTTAGCATCATTACTGAGGCTGTGGAGCGAATATCAAACCCTGTAGAGCTACGCAAGACCAATGAGTTGTTGATTGTATCAATTCTTGGGTTGCTAGTCAACTTTGTGGGAATCTTTGCGTTCAACCATGGCCATTCTCACGGGCATGGCGGGCATTCCCATTCGCATTCTCATTCACACTCGCATTCCCATTCCCATGAGCACGATGGCCATGACCACGCTGACAATGACAGTCATGGACATTCACACTCGCATCATGACAACGAGAACATGTATGGTATCTTTCTACATGTAGTTGCCGACACGTTGGGGTCGGTTGGTGTGATTATTTCCACTGTGCTTACCTCGTACTTTTCATGGGGAGGGTTTGACCCTCTGGCGTCGTTGTTTATTGCCATCATGATTTTCATCTCGTCAATTCCACTGGTCACGTCGTCCGCAAAGACCCTGCTGTTGACACTAAACGATTCACAGGAGTACATGGTTCGAGACATCCTGAACGACATCTCTGTCACCAGCGGAGTAGCAGGATACACAGTGCCAAAGTTCTGGGCCGATGGAGCCAAGATCAATGGCATCATTCACGTTCAATATGCAGACGGAGCAAACAGCACTGTCGTGCGAGACAAGGTTGAGCAGCGATTCAAACAGGACGGCATTGTCAGCATGTTCATCCAGATGGAGAACGAGAACGGCACATGCTGGTGTAGAACCAAGTAGACTACCGATTTTTGCTTCTTTTTCTGGAAAAAGAAGACACTACCGCTAACTATATAAATATGTACAGTAACCTTTCATGAGACAGTTCTACCGCTTTTTGCTTCTTTTTCTGGAAAAAGAAGACATACCCCTGGACGAACGTTCTTCTTTTTTAAAAAAGAAGCAAAAACAGTCGACGATGGGGGGAGTGAACCGGTTACAACTCCAGGTCAAGGTCCAGCGCCCTGAGGACGATCGAGTTGAACTTCGCACTCGTTATTCCCGCCTGGGTCGCCTTTGCCTTCAGGCTCTTGACCGACATGTTGATCTCCTCTGCAATGGTCGTCTTGACGTCCTCCGTGACGTCTGACGGGGGCTTCACAAGCTCCAGCTCCTCTCGTTCGATCTGGTTCATACGCTCACTAATCAGCTCAGTCAGCTCAGGTGAAAATTGAGGTATCGAAGCATGCGGCGGCTCGTGTACGGCTTTACTGTTATCCCCATACTGTGCCCAGTACTCGTCCTCTTTCTTTGCTGTATCCTTTGCCTTCGAGTCGTCATCACCTTCCTCGGAATCACTCCACCACCCTATATCCTTCTCGCCAGCGTCTTCGTTATCCTCGGATCGATTGCCTTGCAACGCGGCGTCGTACTGTGCCCAGTAATCGTCATCCGCTTGGGGCCCTTTGCTGCTTTCTTTAAATACGTTTTTGGCATGCTCATACGAATTACTCCACTGCTCATGGAACGTTTCAGCTGCAAAGATGGACAGCACTCGCCATTCTGAGTCTGAACCCTCCTTGAGAAGGATGAAAAACTTGTGTGTGTTTTCCGTCTCCAATACAACCAACTGGTATATCGTATCCATATCAAGTTGGTGATAGCAATTGCTAATCATCATTCGCTCCTTTTCCAGCAGCTTTGGAACCATTCCAGCTACCTGATCTGCGTCACTGAGCGAGCTCTTGATGAACGGGAACTTCGAACTGTCGTCCCACACAATGCCTTCCCGAGAAATCTTGCAACGCTTAATAGCGTAATCATCTAGCCATGCTTCAAATCTGCTTCTATCACCACCAATAGCCGCCTCTTTATAGCATTGCAAGAATGCATTTACCTCATACGGCCCGATGTCCATTTCTCGTGATGAGGTTCAATTCCCAACGACGTCGCCGCGGCTCAAAAATTTATTTTTTTTGTTTTCCATTTGAAATCAACAATTCACTTCCTACAACAGAAATGTCAAGAGTTGGAGTATTAGCATTGGGACCAGCAGGTGTAGGTAAATCCACATTCTGTTCAGCATTAATTACACATATTCAATCGTTGGGTCGACGAGCACATATTGTAAATCTAGATCCAGCAGCCGAACCAACCGATTATGAATTCTCTGTAGATATTCGAGACTTGATTTCTCTACAGGATGTCATGGAAGAAATGGATTACGGTCCTAATGGTGGACTGGTGTACTGTTTTGAATTTCTATTACAGAATTTAGATTGGCTAGACGAGGAAATTGGTGATTATGACGAAGAATATCTAATTTTCGATTGCCCTGGTCAAATCGAACTCTATACTCATATTCCAGTGTTACCAACACTCGTACGGCATTTAACACGCTCTCTGAACTTTTCACTCTGTGCCACATATCTGTTAGAAGCTCCTTTTGTGATCGATAGACCAAAATTCTTCTCGGGAGTCTTGTCAGCAATGTCCGCAATGATCTTACTCGAAACACCGCATATCAACATCCTATCAAAAATGGACTTGATCACTGACGAAGTGTCCAAGCGAGAATTGAAACGATACTTGAATCCAGATCCTCTATTAATGACCGAACAGGCGAATGCACAGACTAACCCAAAGTTTCACCAGCTGAACGAATCCATTGCGCATCTTGTGGACGACTTTGGCATGGTTCAATTTCTGCCGCTGCAAGCCAAAGATAGCGATAGTGTGGGTACAATTCTCAGTTATATCGACGATGTGACGCAATGGCAGGAAGCTCAGGAACCCAAAGAACCAAAGGACGAATTCGAGATAGATGAAGGAGATGAATAAACCTTTGAGAAATCATGACAAATAAATAAATAAATTAATAGTCTACTACTTTAACTTCATGCGGTGGTTGTTGTTGTTGTTGTTGCTGTTGCTGTGACTGACTGGTACTATTCAACAGCTGGTCAATGCGCAACGGCTTGTTTGAATGCTCTTTCTTGATTGCAACTGGAGTATCCTTGGAAACCTTGAATGTATCTGTAATGGCAGCATTCTGTTCTTTAGCTCTCTTCTTAGCCAGAGATTTCTCTCGCCTAACCCTCTTTGCCTCTTCCTTCTTGATATTAGCCTCCTTCATTTCCAGTTCGTAGTTTTGTAGCAAACCTGGGACAACTTGACAGTCACCTTGAACATAGAGATCGAAAACGTTTTCGAAATCCTTGCCCAATTGTACATCGTCCATGTTCATCCACACACATGCACCTTTACTAGCATGAACAGCCTGTGACATTTCGCGCACAATTCGTTTCACCCCAGGAATCTTCATTGAGGTGCCTACAACTACTAATCCATCTGGTTTGGACAACAGATCAGTTTCCGAAACTGATCCAATAGCTTCTGCATCTGGGTTACCTTCATTGTAGAGCACCAATCGAGGTCGCAACTTGCCGATACCCTGTAATCGTTTACCAGCTATAGCTCTAACAGAATCCAGTTCGGCACACTCCGGACACTCTGGTGTGTCGCCATTGTCAAAAATTTCTGGCTTCAAGTCGCTCAACCATCCGCACTTGGAACACACCATTTTGTCTAGAGTACCATGCAGCTGGATAGTTTTGGGCCATGGAGCGTTGAGTGGTATTGGGATCTTGGTGCCCAGATTAGGCAATGAGGAATCCAAGCAATCGATATTTTGAGTATACAGCCTAGTTAGCCTACCCTCTGATGCAATTTGGTCCATGTATTCATGGAATTTGGTGGGCTTGGCCTCACTACAAAGTTTGTGTAAATTCTGTACAGTTGTATGAAAATTTAATGTCGAATCCGTGTCCTTGTAAACAGATGCATCAAACATTGCCTTGCCCGTAGTTTTAAGCTTGAGGTCGTTCTTTAGTGTAGCAAACAGTCCTTTTGTGGAACGAAAATCCGGGATACCTGCTGCCACCGAAATCCCAGCTCCAGTTACAATAATCAGTCGGCGAGAATGGCAAAATACATGGTGTAGCAGTGCCAAATCTTGCTTCGTTTCTGGGTCTATGTGGTCTATTGAATAATTCCCGTCCTCTAAAACAAACTGTGTCAAATCTAGTACGTCATTTACATCACGATCACGGTGTCTTTTGGGTAATCTTGGTTTTCTAGGAGTCGGCCGTTTGTTGGGTTTGGCCTTAGTTGGCGTAAGTGTTTGTTTGGCTTCAGGGCTGCTGGACCTGCTACCGCTATTGCTTTCGATTTTTACGGATGAGAGGTCCGTAACTTCGAAAGGAGTCGTGTCCTTAGACGATAGCAAGGAGGACGACGAAGACTCCATTATGCTATGGGTTGGATGTTAAGAAACAGAAAAAAAATGTAGGGGCAATTGAATTCATTTCTTGGTGCGGCCCTAATGTGCTAGAATTAATTATTACCCAAATCATAACAAACACCCGCCGCCGACGCTGCCGCCGTCGCGGTCCCCCACCACACTGCGCTACTACAGCCAGCTAACCGGCTCCACACCAATCTACTGCTACATCTACTGTTTTTTGCTTCTTTTTTTTAAAAAAAAAAGTCACTACCTCTAGGGGTATGTCTTCTTTTTTAAAAAAAAAGAAGCAAAAACCTGGGCAGATGCCGTGCCGGCATCGGAGCGTCGGGGCATCGCTCGTCGGAGAGGCTCCCATCCAACCTCCTCCCAACTCTGCAAAATCGCGAACCCGAACACAGTGAATTTTTTCACAACACCACCACTACACCACCCAAACAGCATGGTTCAAATCAACGAAATCAAAGGTGCTACTAGAGAAAACCGAACTTCGGCACACTCTCACATCAGGGGATTGGGTCTGAATGAAATTGGCGAGGCCAAGGCTGTGGAAGGAGGATTTGTCGGCCAAAAAGAAGCCCGTGAAGCATGCGGTGTCGTTGTGGATTTGATCAAGGCTAAGAAATTATCTGGTAAAGCAGTGCTGTTCGCTGGTGGCCCAGGTACCGGTAAAACCGCTTTGGCATTGGCCATTGCTCAAGAATTGGGTCCAAAAGTTCCGTTTTGTCCAATTGTAGGCAGTGAAGTGTTCAGTGCCGAAGTGAAGAAAACTGAAGCGCTTATGGAAAACTTCCGACGGGCAATTGGTCTCAGAATCAAGGAAACAAAAGAGGTGTACGAAGGTGAAGTCACCGAATTGACTCCAGAAGAAGCTGAGAACCCTCTCGGTGGTTACGGCAAGACTATCAGCCATGTCGTAGTCGGATTAAAGTCATACAAAGGTACTAAACAGCTGCGACTAGATCCAAGCATATATGAGTCTATTCAAAAGGAAAAAGTTGCAGTGGGAGACGTTATTTATATTGAAGCAAATACCGGTGCAGTGAAACGAGTTGGTCGTTCCGATGCTTATGCAACAGAATTCGATTTAGAAGCTGAAGAATACGTACCACTGCCAAAAGGTGACGTCCACAAAAAGAAAGAAATCGTACAGGACGTTACTCTTCATGACTTGGATGTGGCCAATGCACGACCTCAAGGGGGACAAGATATCATGTCAATGATGGGTCAATTAATGAAACCCAAAAAGACTGAAATCACCGAAAAACTACGTCAAGAAATCAACAAGGTAGTCCAAGGGTATATCGATCAAGGTATTGCAGAATTGATTCCAGGGGTATTATTTATTGATGAAGTCCACATGTTGGATATCGAGTGCTTCACATTTTTGAATCGGGCTTTGGAATCAAGAATCTCTCCAATTGTCATTCTAGCATCTAATCGAGGTACCACCACTATTAGAGGTACTGAAGATATCAAAGCGCCTCATGGTGTTCCAACTGATTTGGTTGATCGATTGTTGATTGTGAGAACCTTGCCATATAATTCTGATGAAGTGCGAACAATCATTGAAAAGAGAACCCATTTAGAATCATCACCTGCTACTAGTGCTGCTCTAGATAAACTAGCTGCTCATGGTGTGCAAACTTCATTGCGTTACGCATTGCAATTGTTAGCGCCAGCGTCTATTTTGGCAAAAGCTGCTGGAAGAACCGAAATTGATGTTCAAGATGTCGAAGAATGCGAAGGTTTGTTCTTGGATGCCAATCGATCTAGTAAAATTGTTCAGCAAAACAAGCTTTTCCTGGCCTAAACCAGTATTCTATGCCGTCATGTAATTGTGTTTTTTTAATTTATATTATTTGTCATCATCCCATGTCGCTACAGTGTTACATCCATCATGGCGATCTTCCAGCATCAGATGCTCCCAAATCCCAAAGAATTCGCCACAGCAATTGACCTCTTCGTTGTGCTGACTCACGCTGTGTGTTGTGTCGTTCGACCGTGACTCAGCACAGATCATGTATCATGCGACTCCGTGCATTACCGACAGCCAGACCTCCGATCCTGCGGCTGTGCTATGTGAGTGTGCGGTTTGAGAAGCATTTCTATAGAACGTTTTGAGCTGCATTGCGTCGATTACGTCGATTATGGCTATTATTGTCTACGATCCCCCTTTCGGTAACTAATTTGTGAAAAATTTTCGTACTAACCGAGAATTGAACGAACCAGAACGTTTTTGTTGCAGTTTTGAGACACTAGTTTGTGTCTATAAAAACCCTTGAAATTCCTCTTCTTTCGTGGAATATTTTCAAGTCAAACATCACAAATATCACACAAAATGCAACCTACTCAATCATACGCTTCTACTGCTAGTAGATCAAGCACTTCTTCTTTCAATTCCTGCTCCAAAGAGAGTGCACTAGAAAAGACTTTTAGTGTCAACTCCAAGGAAACTGCTTCATCAGAGAAGCAATCAAAGTTCTCAAAGTTCAAAAAGGGGTTGAAGAATCTTTACGCACTACCCGAACCTGAACTAAAAGGTCCAAATATGATGTATTCCTCGAAAGGGCATCCTTCGTCGAGTCAACAGAGAGCTCAAGGAAGACAATGTTTGTAAACGGCTGTTGGCCCTTGTTCTAATTTTACTTATTATTTGCATCATATAACCAAACATCAGAAATAATATACTATCCTTTTTTGCATATACTAGAGGTCTATTGGAAAATTTTCTCCTTTGTTCAGCTGTCTTCCGAGCATGCATCCTGTCATCCCACCAACCCGAGATCGATCCATGTTTGTAAATGTTCAGCCTCACGACGCAGGCGTCGAATTTAGCATGCGCAGCTCGGATTCCGAAAGCACGTTGCTGCCTTTGGACGTTAATTAGCGAGTTTAAATATCACAAATGTTCAATTATGTAACTGTATTGTTTTTACATAGGATTCTTGTTCAGCCGCGCACGGGGGCGAAGTCTGTAGTGTAGCCGCTTATGGAACTAGAATATAACTTCTCTGAGCCATCCCATCGTCTACTGTTTTTGCTTCTTTTTTAAAAAAGAAGAACGCTACCGGTTGGCGTAGTCCGCTCCTGGCTGGCCCGGGAAGCCGAGCTCTATTATTTGCCCCAGCTTCGGAACAAATCGCGTTGCCACCACTTGTGAGTCTGCGGGATTAAATGATATGCAGGAGCCATTCGTGATATCCGGGGTATTCAGGGTGCGGATGGCGAGGGTCCGTCCGGGGATCCATATGTGTCGCAGAAATTGTCACAATGATGAATTGAAATAATAGTTCTTCTTGGTTATAGGTAGTTGCGTCTAATTAGAGGAGTTCAATTGATGAGTGAGTGCTATAACAGACTAGATGACTAGAGAATTTGCCTCCTCATGTCACGGTGACTCACGTCGCGTCGCCTTATGGTTCATGGTGACCGAGTCGTAGATAGAGTACGAGTCATGAAATAATGAAGTTTGCCACCAGTTGGGGGGCTATGTCGTATTTTTCATGCTCTATCTCTCTATCTAGTGCAGATTACGTGCATAATCCGGGGAATTTTCAGCTTGTGAGTGTGAAATTTCGGTTAAGAGTCTTCCATTAATTCTCTCAAAAGCTTAGACTGTGCGGGGAATTTTTGGAGATTCAGCTTGGAGCTTGTAATTGTGGAGAATCGTTCGGTTAACACTCTTCCATGTTTCTATAAGTATCGTGCCAATTCCCCTAATTTGTTGTAAATAGTCCACCAAATAAGAATGAGCAAATCGTCACAGGAAAAGCAGCCTCAAGACAAGAAATCCGACTCAATTGAGCGGGTTTATTCTGTCAATTCAGAGATGACTACTTCTACGACTACCTCGTCAGCAGACACGAGTGACAATCAGAAGAAAGGGTCCAAGTTTAAAAAAGCTTTAAAGAGCTTGTACTCGTTGGAGGAACCCAAGTTGAGTGAGCCCGATAAGACTCATCGTGACATGAACAGGAACCAGTTCAACGGCAGAAGGGCACTCTAGGCTATTGACTTGGATTTTTCAAATCTTCGACTTCAGAAGTCGATGAATAGTTTATAATTGACTGTTATACAGCTTCAATTTCAATTTCAGTTTTATTTTTACTCCCCCCTGTCTCCACAGAGCTAGTGGCTTTTCTTTCGCCCTTCTTGCTGGTGCTAGTTTCAGAGAACATTGATTCGACCTCTGATAACGACTTATCCTTGGTTTCAGGCAGCCATAGAACCACCATAATGCAGCACAATGCGCAAATCCCTGTCTGAACAAATCCAATCCTTCCCCTCATATTTCCCACCGCAGGGTTCATCAAATATGCATACACCACTGCTCCGATCATATTCCACAAATGATACACGTTTCTAGAAACCCCTATCATCTGAGCGCTCATTGACTTGGGAGCTACATCAGCCACAATTGCCAGTGCCAGTGGCCCTATAGTACAACCATATATAAATACACTTACAACCTGCATGGATGCCACCACCCATGGAACTTTGTCGAAATCGAAAAGAGAGACACAGCCCATAACACTGTATGCCATGGCCAGCATCAGCAATCCACCGCCGTATATAATCTTTCGACCAAGCATACGAATACAGAGCCAAGACACCCCTGTTCCGAGTGCACTAATTCCATACTGCACCATACCCAGATTGAAGGCCCAAGCATAGCCTAATCCGGCAGTTTGGAAAAAGAACCCTGAGTAGCCCATCAACGGTCCCATGCATGCTGATTGGCAGAGGAATACCATTGAACAAATCAGTGTCCTCTTCATATAGGGTCTTTTAAAACATGACCCTACCCCATGCCAGAAGTTTGTTTCTTGGGTGTTGCTTTCGTTTGAACAGATGCCTAGAGACTTGCGAAGAACTTCAAGTTGTAAATCTGGGTCAGTGCCAGAACTTGAACATGTGAGCCGCTTTAATGACGTCCTCGCCTTGTTGATTTCGCCTTGTTGTAGCAGCCACCAGGGCGACTCTGGACAGAAGTACAGAGCAGTTCCTAATACAACCGGACCAACTCCCTGGATAAGCAATGGTGCCCGGAATGACCACCCATGGCCCAGTTTCAAGCAAGCACGTAAGACTCCTTGCGAGGCTATTTGACCTACAATCCAAAATACGTTAAAGGATGTTGTAACGTAGTCTCGGATACCGTGTGGAACCATATCACCAGCATATACAGTAGCAACTGCTCCAAATGCACCTGAAGGAATACCAATCGCCAGATTACCCACAAGCCACAAAACAGGACTTGACCCAAAGAGCAACAGAGCCATTGCACCAACATACAACACCAAAGCAAGACCTAACGTTCTTTTGTAACCATATGATTTGGAGACGAGCCCACAAGCGTAACCTCCTATCATGCACCCTGCGCAGTATGCCAAAGAGAACCCCGTTTGCCAATGAGCCTCAATGACCAATTCGCCTTTAATGTACTTGCCATATTTCCTCTTGAATTCTGGATATCCACAAAACGAGTTTAGTATGGCCCCAGTATATCCGTCCACTATGAGAAAACAGCTTACAAACAGGCTCCACAGTATTCCATTACGATAATTTCCAATAGCTTTAACCAAGCTTTTGTCACTTTCCCTCAACAATTGTCTTTCTACTTCAATAGATTGACTGTCTACAACTTCTACATCCTCATGATGGCTTACAGGTGTATTCTGTTTAGACATTTAAATAGTTGGTCAGCTTTTTGGAGTTCAATTTTACCCCAGACCAGACATATTTAAGAAGAATTCCAATACACTAATCTACATCCTCTAGCTACCTTCGACTCTCCTTATTTTTCCAAAATAACTTCTGGATTCATAAACAGTAACAGTAGCAATTTGGACCAACTCGGCAGCTGGTCCTTTTTTTATCGGTGTTGTGCGACTTGCCATTCCTGCTAGACCATTCAATGCAGGTTATCCATACCCATTTCTCTCGATCCATTCTCTTGGTCATCTAGCCGCACAAAAAGTTCAAGAATCCCCCGCCTTTTCCAGAGTCTGTGACACGGTGCATAGAGAAGGGCCCGAAATCGGAAGCAGGTCCCGCCCACATGGTATTTTCTGCTTCTTGACTTGCATCTCACACTTGCAGCACACGTACCATAACCGGAAGTATATTAGCCGTTAAATTCTTGGCCCAAAGCCAGTTGGAGATCCCGGTCATCCGCGGCTGGATCGCGGGGGGCAGCCAAATGAGCCAATCTAGTTTAAGGCTATATAGACAGAAATAGACGAAATACCCCCACAAATTTCTCTCTCTTACACTTAACAAACCCAAAAAATTTGAATATGGTTCCAAAAACTAGTGGATTCAACTCAAGACGTAGCACCGTCTATTCGACCAAAGGCATGGTGTCTTCCACCCAGCCGTTAGCCACTGCTGCCGGTCTCAAAGTCCTGGAGAAAGGAGGAAATGCGGCAATGGCAGCAGTTGCGGTGGCAGCGGCCATTGGGGTTACAGAACCAATGATGAACAGTATAGGAGGTGACGCCTTTGCGTTATACTATGATGCTGAAGCCAAGACTGTAAAAGGATTCAATGGATCCGGCAAAACTCCTAGTTCCGCTTCGCTGGAGAAACTGGAACAAGAGGGTGTCAAACCTGGATCAAGAATCCCTGGTACTTCGATTCATTCAGTAACTGTCCCTGGTGCGGTAGCAGCTTGGGAAGATGTGCTGAAGGAATGGGGAAATGGTAAGCTGAGCATGGCAGAGGTTGTCCAGCCGGCTATTGATTTGGCGGAGAACGGGTTCCCTGTGAGCGAACTTACTTCAAAGATGTGGCAGTCTGGTGTCTCCAAACTGCGTACCGCATCTCCAAATGGCCACGAGCTTTTAACAAAGAGTAACGAAGCTCCAAAGGAGGGCGAATTGTTTGTAAATAAGGGTTTGGCCAAAGTTCTCAGAAAGATTGCCAAAGAGGGCAAAGATGGCTTCTACAAGGGCGAAACTGCTGATGCTATCATCGACATTGTGAAAGAGAATGGTGGTGTTATGACTCATGAAGACTTAGCTGGCCATACCACAAAGTTCGTTGACCCTATTTCTATTGAATATCAGGACGTCAAACTGCACGAAATCCCACCAAATGGGCAAGGAATCGTGGCACTACAGACTTTGGGTATCATCCGACAACTTGCCAAACGTGGAGTTGTCAACCTGCGAACCGTACCACACAACTCGGCGGAATACCTGCACTTGCTTGCAGAATCTCTGAAGTTTTCGTTCAAAGACGGTGAAGAGTACATTACTGACGTTGACAAGCTGGATTATGACCCAATGGACTTGCTTTCTGATGAATACCTGAACAAGCGGGCTGACTTGTTTGATCCAAACCAAGTCAACCACAAGTATGATTCCGGAGTTTTGAACCCTGACCGAAAGAGTGATACTGTGTATTTCACCACGGTTGATTCTCAAGGCAATGCTTGTTCTTTTATCACCTCAATTTATACAACATTCGGGTCTGGTATTGTTCCAGCTGGATGCGGATTCCCGTTGCAAAACCGAGGATGTAACTTCAATACAACCCGAGGCACCAGGAATTGTTATGCTGGGGGCAAACGGCCTTATCATACCATCATTCCCGCTGCTATTACCAAAGCTAACGGCGACCTGTATGCTGCATATGGTGTAATGGGTGGCTTCATGCAACCACAGGGACATGTTCAAGTGCTGAACAACATGGTATTGTACGGAATGAACCCTCAACCGGCTTTGGATGCCCCTCGAATTTGTTTAACTGAAGATTCTGACTATCCTGACTCTGGCTTGGGTGCAGATTCGCCTGTTTCCACTTCTGGCAGAACAATTCTGGCAGTGGAAGAAGGCATTTCGGAGTCTGTCGTTGAGGAATTGAAGAAGTATGGCCATAAGGTCAGAGTTGTTGGAGGCACCGAGCGTTCAATGCTGTTTGGCAGGGGCCAAGTGCTGAAACGGCTGGAAGACAACGTCTGGGGAGGTGGATCTGACCCAAGAGGTGATGGTGCTGCAGTACCTGAACTGTAATTGTTTTATAGCATTGCATAGTATCCGTTTCAATATAACCAACTAACAAGCTGGGACTTCGGGGCCCAATGTCTACTGTTTTTGCTTCTTTTTTGAAAACTCCAAAGTGTCTTCCTTTTCCAGAAAAAGAAGCAAAAAGCGGTCGACGCCGGGGTGGAACGGTGTCGAGTACTGATAAACTGGTTATTGTTAGTGTACCACCCCATCGTCTACTGTTTTTGCTTCTTTTTTTAAGAAGCATATGGTTTTCTGCAATATGTTTCACATGCCCGAAATCTTAACAGGACCAAGAGCCAACATGATCCACAATGTCTTAGGACCCTGGCCAGACAAGGACCATTGGGCCCTCCCCATGACGTGAAAACCCAGAGCAATGGTATGCATAGACCCTATCTCATAACTATACGTCTTCTAGCACGATGCTTTTCACACTTATCAAGCTAGCTGTCATATTTAGCCTAATACTCGTCTTTGCACCCCAGCTCGTGCTAGGAAACAACGCTTCTGCAAATAGATCGAACCAATATTTCCAGCAGCTACAGCATCAGCGACATTCATCATCAAGGCGGCACTTTTTACGAAGGAATAGACACTCCAACAATGCGCCGTTACCCAATAGAATGGCACCCGATTTCTGGGCCACCTTGCAGAACAATGGGCGCAAGTTTTACGACCAGATGCAAGCAGGTTTGCAGGCTAGAGCTCGCCAGACTGCTAACGATCGAGCCAGCTCAATGATAGGAAGACGGTGAACGCCGCATGCGGCTGTTCTGCTCTAAATGTTTTCTGGTAGATATAATAAGTGTCCCATCTATAAGAGATTTTGTATGATTTATTAATTTTAACTGCCTAATTGTGCCAATTCGTTCATGAATTGGTGAGGACTGTACAATTCCGTGGAGCCATATGCAATCTTCTTGATGCCACCATTTCGACTGACCCATTCTTGCAAATTGGTGTATTCAAAATAGTTGCCACCTCCGACGGTGAAGATAATGGCTTCGTCATAAGTATTACGTTTTGGAGGTCGTGTTATGGACCCTCGAGTGGCATTAGGATCAAAGTACAGATAGTCATCGGTAGCAGTGGTAGTAGCGGAAGATGATGCAGAAGGTTCCAATATTGATTCAACAATTTTGGTAATTGGCAAATCTTTGGACGCAGGGAGAAAGTTTTTGATACCACTGACCAAACTACCAAACCCTTCAGACAGTTTACCATCCTTCAGACGTTCCGTAAGTTTGCCCGTAATACCACTCAAAAAGTCGGTGGATTGTTGCATTTGCTGTTGCTGTTGTTGACCAGTAGATGAATATGCAGAATGAGTTAGCGAGCTTGTTTCTTTATTCTTTTGAACAAACTTCAATGGAGCCAAATCACACCCTTGAGCAGTCAATGCTTTTTCGAATTCTGCCAAATCATTGGAGGATATTTTCTCGTTCAGCATGAAATAAATTAAAAAGAATCTCATCTTGTCTTCAGGCTCTTTGAACTCTGAGCTGTTGATTGCCTGTAACACCGAAGCCTTGGTCTGTCGGGTGATGTTTTCTTCAGCATTATAGAGTTCTGCCAAACCACGATCACCTACAGCTTTCAACAAAGTGGTTGCAATGTTCATATGCATATCGATTCGTTGCTTTCTGCTCGTCAGTTCTGGTAATTGGGTGATTGCAGACTTTAGCATTTGAGTATTGTTTGAAGCTACCATCTGTTGAGCATCTTCAAAGTCTGTGATACCAGTCTTGTTGGTCAACTCCTGAGCATCTTGTTTGTACTTGTTCAGTGCAGCATCCAAGTTTTCAGCCATTTCGTGGAAAGGCAGCATTGAATTCTTGGCCCAGAACTCGTCTTCTGGTTCCAAGTCGTAGCATTTTCTCTGGCCAGTCTCATCAACCAGAGAGACTTGGTTCTTGTTCAACTCACAGACATCATTAAGCAGTGACTGATACGTCGAGGAATGTGATATCATAGATACCAAGTCTACTTGCCGATCCAGAATGATAAGCACAGGTCTTTGGGCCCCTGAAGCTTGAAGCTTATTACTATTCCCGCTTCGGGCATTTCTAACATAATTCTGCAGTTTCTTGTCTAAACTTGTAGCAATTGCCTCTGCAGCATTACCTCGGGGACATCTAATGATTGGAATAGACCCCGATAGCATAATAACAGAAAACAGACCATTGACAGCCTTGTCCACTGCCTGCATGATGTTTTCTTCGTTATTGCCGGACTTGTGAATTTCGTAGTAAACATTTGGAATGCCCAAGCTGTACACGTTTGGCTCGGTCACCGTAAAGTTCAGGCTTTGGTCGTACACCTGGACAATCTTGTGACTGGATTGGATGGTATTCTCTGCCAACCGCTCCATCAACACTCGAGGCAATGTTGAGGTGAAATTCAAAAACACTGAATCATACATATCCTTGTTGAGGTCACTGGCGATGATGTCGATGTTTTCTTGAGTTGGAGCCACAAAATAGACGGCCGGCGTGTCAGGGATTGGACTTCGTTCTGAATTGATCAACATGTGTACTGTAACACCACTTTTGAACAAATCGTTCACACGAAGAACGCTGGAAATTACGTCTCTGCCTACAGAGTCGAACACCAACACCTTCCAGATACCAGTCTGCTTCTGATCATCCTCGTTGTCGTTCAGATTCAGCATCTTGTTGATGGCCTCCACCTGCTTATCACGCAAGGTGTCATCGTTAACAACCGACATTTCTGTTTACTAGCGATGTGTTGTTGATTTCTACAAACGTCGTTGTTGTTGCGGTGGCTCGTCGGTGTCGCAGGTGCGATGCGTGTTTGAAATTTTGGGACAGCGCATTCGCGCTGACTCAGCGCGTGGTGTGGGGTTAGGTCAGCATGTAAGCGGCTCAGCATGCACTAGGGAGCTTTCTTCTTTTTTAAAAAAGAAGCAAGAACAGTAGACATTGGGGAGTGGGCACCAGGTGAGGTGGAGCCTCCTTAGGGGGTGTAAATCGATGTTCCAGGCATTTTTAGCGAAAAACGTGGACACCATCAGATAGCTTTGAGCCTCTTCATTTTAACTGTCTACTGTTTTTTGCTTCTTTTTTAAAAAAGAAGAAATCCACGGAATGCGTTACACAGGACATCGTGCGGCTCAAACGGGACTAGTGCGACATATCTATTCCCGGTGGTGTTCTTCTTTTTTAAAAAAGAAGCAAAAGCAGTCGACAATTGGCTTGCGTACCGCTTTTTGCTTCTTTTTCTGGAAAAAGAAGAACACCACCGAAAGGCTTTAGCTACAGACGCTACGGATCTACCTATGCAAAACAGATGTCCCATCCTCGGTTCTGGATCACCCCGTACCAGTCGACATGCTTGGTGCCGAAATCGTCCCTGCTCCAGACCTCCTCCATCAGATGGCGAGCCCGCTTAATGTTTCGTGCCATATTTCGTTCATAATATCGTTCAAATTTAATACTCATTAGTTCTCTGGTATCCAGCTTGATGCAATTGATACCCGCAATAAACATAGGAAACACCAACCCCCCTTCGACCCGTGTCTCCAACACTCTATCCAGACAGTTCAGCAGATCCTGGCATAGGCACTGCATCTCAATCGACGCCGAGTTCATGCGAAGCACTGCCTGTCGCAAATGTAGTCGTGCAGTCAACTGAAACGTCTCGAACATCGTCAATTGCTGCTCCAACTCATCAGCGTCTAGCTGAATCATGTCCAGAGGATCCGGATGACTAGATTCAAGTTTACGCTCTAACGTGGCGCTTCTGAATTTGATCTCTCGCAGGTCCTCAATCTCGACTGCACGCTGACTATCCACGGCAAGCTCGCTGATTTCTGCCAGTATCTTGAACAGCGGTTGACAGCAACCAATCAATGCATCCAACCCGAACCCATGCTTCATGATCTTATCATACTCAATACTGGGGAAATGTGTATTCCTAGCACAAGTCGAGGATGCCAGTAAGTCGTGATACGCAAAGTTACTCGCCAACCATCGCAACGACCGATCATTCAGAAACCTGTCTATTCCCCCGTACTTTTTCATCATATTAGCAGTAGCTGATAGATGCTTATCCCAATGCATGACATCTCCACTACAGATTTCCGCTGCGCAAATCAACAGCATGCTCGCTAGAGAGGTGTGGGTGGTTACGGGTTTTACGTTTTGTAGGGCCTTATTGAGATAGAACAATGCGGTATCTTGTAGCTGGCCCTTATCCTTATGAAATCCCGCCCATGCAACTAATGAATAGAGTACAGCGCTGTCTTCCTGAGCCATTGGTACAAACACATTGAGAAAACTGTTGGAGTCCTCATTCGACACACAGATCAACTTGGCCAGCTTATCTCGGAAATAGTCAAACAATTGATGACCCAAAGGATCCAATTGTAGAGCATACCATGTTGTGGGAGAGGCCGGTATCGTGGGTGCAGCCGCTATCAGTTCGTGCTCTTTATCGGGCGCTTCCGGAATAGAAGCAAGCCCAAGATCAAAATCTTCAAAATGGCCGAATATCTGTTCGTATGTACTGGGAGATAAGGTGCTGATAAACTGGGGCGAATTCGGCCTTGAGCTGGCCAGAATCAACTGGTTGTTGGTGCTACTAGTGGTATTAGATTTCTTTGCCGTTGTGGATTTGTTGGGGTGTTGTTGTTGTTGTTTGTCAGTGGACGAGGACGACTCTTCGACAGCATCAGCTGCCGTTATGCTTTTCCTCCTTTTATTCTTACGTTCTGTACCTGGAGCTGGATATGTGCATTCTAGTTGTAATCGTGAACAAGCTCCACAGAGCGGTCGAACTTCATCGCAACGTTTTCTGTGCCATGGTTAGCTAAAGAACTACCAGTACGGTACTACATACTTTCGCTTTCGGCATGTAAAACATCCGGTCCTTGATCTGGGCCTTTTGGAACCAGAACTCTCGTGACCTCTTGATAAATTCGATTCCTTTGGCCCACCGGGTGTTGGTGGTGGTGATGGGGCAGCGACCGACATCATTGCTATCAAGTCGTTTGAATTGTCAAATACCATAAAGGTGAGTGAAAGAATGGGGAAAGAAAAATAATCATAGGGTATATATATTATGAGCTCGTGCATTATTACGTTTACACTAAGCGGGATTGGATGCCCACACCGAGGTGAGACAGGTTAGACTACTAAAACGAGTGAGTTAAGTGGGGGTGGAGGAGACTGCAGAAAAAAAAATATTCTAGATTTTGATAACTATATTGTCTATGTAGACTACTAGGACTACTGCTGCTTGAGACTTGATCGACCTGCCTTGAGAAGCTCATCACAGAGTAGTAAGTTACTGGCAATACCAGTTGCAGATGCAATGCTGTTTCTCAACACTCTGAAAGAGTCGTACACACCTTCTACCGATGGATCCATTGGCTCGCCGGTTGACAAGTCAATTCCGACCACATGGCCCTCAGCTTGTTCGTCTTGTGCAGATGAAAGAGTCTCCAAGGTATCGTAACCGGCATTGGCCGCAAGGGTCTTTGGAATCACCAACAAAGCATTGGCAAATGCCTCTACACCAGCTCTAGCTTTGCCTTTACAGTGGTTGTTGAACAGGTTGGCAGCAGCTGCAATTTGGAAAGCACCTGCACCTGGAACAACACAACCGTCCTTGACAGTATTTGAGACAGATCTCATACCGTCTCGGATGGCATCCTGGACCTGGGTCAAGGTGTGCGAGTTTGGTCCTTTGATCAGGATTGTTACAGATTTTGGCTCCTTGACTTGTTCCACAAATGTATACTTTTCTTCACCAAGGGTATTTTCGTAAACTAGACCAGCCCATCCAAGCACATCTGGGGTCAGGTCATCACACGAGTTTTGAGCAACACCTCCACATGTCAATTGTAAACGTTCCATATTTCGTCGCTTGGCTCTTCGCAATGCAAAAATGCCGTTCTTAGCCAACACATCCAAACTCATTGGATCAATGCCCTTCTGATTAATAATTACAAAACCCTCGCCGTTCTGACACACGGTCTTTTTCAATTCTACAATCTTGGCTAATTTTTCGTCCACAAACTTCCGTTCGCTGGCAACAAGCTTTTCTCGTTGTTCGGCAGAACTATAGTAGAACCCAGAGTTGATTTCACTCTTTTCGTACTCTAGTGATACGTTTAGAGTCAGAATGTGTGCGTTTTCAACACGTTTTGGCATGTCTGGGTGCCGGGCCCCATGGTCCAATACCAAACCTTTGATGAGCTGAGTATCAGCAGCAGTTTGATGCTGCATCTTTTGAATTTCAATCATGTGCAAGTCGATTGATTCATTGGCGTTCCAAATGGCCAATACTGCATCAGTGACCACTGGTACCAACACATTGGCAAGATCTGGCTTCAATTTGGTTGTAAGAGAAGATCTTGCCACTGCTAACAGCAATTCTCTATCCATCTTTTCCGGAGTCTGAACAAATGATTGCAAGAACTCGAGTGTAGCCTTTCGTGCAATCTCAAACCCTTCTGTCAACACTCTTGGATGTAGCCCTTCGTTGATGAATCGTTCTGCTTCTTTTAGTAATGCTCCAACGTACAGACACACGGAAGTTGTACCATCGCCTGTAATGTCATCTTGAGCAGTGGCTGCTCGAGCAATCATGACAGCAGTAGGATTCTGAATCTGCATCTCAGAAAGCAACACTTTACCATCTTTGGTCAATTTGATGTTGCCAGATCCATCCACAAGCATTTTGATGGTCCCTTTTGGGCCCAAATTCGACCCAAGGACGTTCTGTAGCCCCTGGGCGGCATTAATGTTGACATTCAATGCCTGAGAACGTCGCAATGATTCTGCCTTTGGATTGAGCAGTTGTACGGATGACATGGTTGTCAGTTGTGTTGTCGTTTGAGTGCGTGTTTAGGTGGTGTTTTTTGAAATCGAATCCTTCAGAAGAATATGATGAAAAAAAATCGACGCGCTGCGCTCCTTGGGAGCCGGGAGCAGGGAGCAGCAATTTCAATGCCATCGGTCGGTATCGGCACTGACGCCGATGAGCCGCGCGCGATTTGTATATTTTTTCAACATCAAAAAACTATGGCGAACTAAACTTCATAAGGTGCACTGACAATATAATGGATCAACTGTTTGATGATTTCCGGTCTCAGCTGGACGAGTACCATAGTCAGAGAGAAAGAGTCATCAAGGCCAGTCGTGACATTACTGCCAGTAGCAAGAAGGTGATTTTTGCTCTACAGCGAATCAAGAATCCTGATGAACAGAAAGAAGATATCGAGAACGACGCAGCAGTGGTGAAGAACTTTAAGGACATAGAGGAACGACTCCAGAGTGTCAAGGAAGATGTTACAGGAGATGTGAACCAGTGGAGATACTACAAGCAATTTACTGGTTGTATTCAGGAATGGATTGAAGCCGTGTCATTTCAACACTACCTGTTGCATCGTCAGGTTATAACGTATAGAGAGGTTCGAAGTTTACTACCGGATATTCTTATCACACGCGGGGATTATATTCTAGGTATTATGGATCTAACAGGCGAACTCATGAGATATGCAATTGCACACTTAAGCGACAACTCTGAACAACGAGGGGTTTCAACCATCGCCAATCAAATTGCCAACACAATGAGACAATTCAAGAGCGAGCTTCAGGCAATTGATGTTCATGAAGCTGAAAGGTCACTGGGAATCAAGGAATTCGGAAAAAAAATATCAGTATTTGAGAGTTCACTAGCCAAAGTAGAGCAAGCTATTTATTCACTACTAGTCCGAGCGCTTGATGTCAAATCATTGGCAAAATAAATATATATATATATCTGTATTAATTAGTCTTCTAGCATGAAAATATCTTCCTGTTCACTCTGGCTTTGCTGACTATGCTGGCTGTGACGACGGCCGGCTTTAGCATTATCTCTATGTCTATCTCTGACGCTATTGTCACTATCACCATCACCTTTATCGTCGTCGTCGTCGTCGCTGTCGTCATGATGATCCACAATAATCTCTCGCACAGGCAGGTTGCCGTCAAACTCGTCCTCATCATCGCTGCAGTAACGATCAAACAACCTAACATTCCAGTGAAACCCTTGGCTCTCCTTGACATGGAGCTTGAACCGCTCGCCTTCCTCAATGACTCCATGCACGTCACCGGTGAGCATGGCTTTGCTCAAGAAATGGCTCCGCTTGTGGTTCCACGGGGAGTTGATGTACTTATCAGGGGTGGCGGCAGGGCTTGGTTGTTTCTTACGCTGCATGGTGTGTCCACGTTGTCTATGGTTGGTCTGTCGTTGCTTTGTGTTATCGTACCGATAAGATGAGGACCAGGACGATGGCGGCGTGATAGAAGAGGAAGCGCTGGCAGTGGTCGCACTTTTTCTAGCGTTAATAGAGTCTGGGTCCATCCTTGTGTATGTCTAGAGCAGATCAAGACGGGAAGTATGATACAGAGAGAAGGGTTTGTTGGATTGAGTGGCTATCAAGGTATCGTGGGAAAGCACGGGACTGAATCAACGTGACTAACCCTGCGCGGCCTACGCCGCACGCAGGATGTCCACATCCTCCCCATCGTGCACAGTAACCCTCCCTTTGGTGTTCTTCTTTTTCCAGAAAAAGAAGCAAAAAGCGGTAGATGTCTGGCCGTAGGCACTGTTTTTGCTTCTTTTTTAAAAAAGAAGAACACCACCGGGAGGTTCATGTCTTCTTTTTCTGGAAAAAGAAGCAAAAAGCGGTGCCTGCGGCCCTGCTTTCACAGTGTCATTAATTAATTATTACGTTATATAGTGTCAAGGCTACTCCATGTCGGCAGAGGTGATGATCATGGCGGCGTTCGGCGTCTTCTCCTTGGGCTGTTTCTTGAACCGGCCAAACATCTTCTTGCCAATCGTCTTCTTGCCGCTGCCGCCGCCGCTCGACGCGGTGTCTATTGATGTAGGAGACCCTGGCTGCTGCTGCGTCTCCAGAGGCGGTGGAGGATCCAGGTCCTCTGTGTCTTCGTCAACAGCACCTAGGCTCTTGGTAGACTTGATCGTGCCCGTCGAGTCGATGTGATCACGTTGCCATCCATAAATAGCCTCTTCGTCAGCTCGCATGGTCGCGGGACTGAGCGTAATCTTCAGCGTCATGTCCCTTGGAACCATACTGATACGCTTCCACTGGTCGTTAATAGGCGAAATGGCCATCTCGCTCGTGTCAGAGTCTAGTGAGGTGTTGGATATGCTTTGCTTTCGGATGTTGCTGGTAAGTTCATAATCATTCTTGTCGCACACCACAGGGAAACCAAACTCTATAATTTCGTCGAATTTCGCGTCGGTGGTCGCCAGCAGTCGTAGCTTGGTCTTTGCATCTTCGTCGCTGAAATATTTGGCGTTGATGCCACCTACACTTTGCATCAGAGATGTAGCAGCTGGCATGTTGTAGTTATGTGATGAGGATCCAGTGGTAGCAGTGGTAGCAGCACTTTTCATGCTATTCAGCAGTTTATTATTATAAAATCCCGATTGCGTGGTTTTAATGGAAGATGCTTGACTCTGAATCGGTCGAATTCTTGCCGATCGCGAGTCTAGTGAAGTGGGCGACAGCGACTGGGAATGGGACTGCTGCTGTGTTTGTGATTGCGATTGCTGTAGGTATTCACTTTGAATTTGAGGAACCGGTGGAATGTCTCCTCTGTCAGTGCTATGATGACTACCCCTGTGTTCCTGGTTAGATAAGGTAGGTGCAAGTGGAGAATATGTTGGTGATGTTGGATAGTACAGCGATTGTACGACGCGTGAATTTCGCGGCTGAGCAGTAGTTGTGTTAATACCCAGCTTCTTCTTGTTTCTAGGTCTTGAAGAAATACTGTCGAATGGATTCTCCTGATGGTTTTGCATTGTATTTGTATTTGTAGCTGCTGAAGTTGTAGTTGTTATTGCGTTGGCAAATCCAAACGGCGGCGGCGGCGGAGGTGGTGAATTAGGGGATGCCGGTGAAGGTTCTGGTGTATAATAAACTGACAGGGTGTTGGAATTAGAATTGCTTGAGCTGGTTCTAGATTTAGAAGACTGTAGCGAAGTTCTATTGTCGTTGTTGTTTTCACTGTTGCTAAAGTTCATGTCCAAAGATCCTATCGAAGGTAGCGGTGGTAAAGGAGGTAAAGCAGGAGGTGGTTCCCTTCTAACAAATGAATTAGACAGCCTAGCAGTGGTTGGCAGTTCTCTAGAAGTTGGAGGTGCAGGAGGTGGTTGATTAGGTGGAGGTGGCAATCCAGATTGAAAACTTGTTGAATAGCTCCTTTTCGTTGGTGAACTTGTTGGACTTGGAAGAGTTGATAAACTACTGCTTGTTGAAGAGGATAAAGGAGGTGGTGTGTTAGGGGGAGGGTGACTGTAAGAGAAATTCGAAGTAAATGCTGCAGCTACAGGAGGCATCCTTGAAATTTATTTTTGTTTTTATGCAAGTCGAGGGGGGGTTTTAGTTAAATTGGTGTTTTTATGCAGGATTACACACTTTCACTTAATTGATGCAGCCAGACTGTTTTATACTTCCGAGGGGTGAATTTTGAAGTTGTTGAGTGTGGGTATATACTAGCAATTACAGGACAGGAATTGTATGACTTGTAATTGTAGTTGCAACTGTGGTAGTTGTTGACTTTGCTGATTATGTTTTGTTAATTATCGTGAAAGATTGTTTTAGCGAGATCTGACAATTCCGGAGGTTGTAGTTTGTAGCAAAAAAAATTTATCCCACAACAAGCAACCAATCAATTGTGTTTGCTTAGAGTGTTATAAAGAAAAAAAGGTTGAAGAAGATTAATTCAAGAGAGGAAAGCGGGGGGAAGTCAGATATAGCAACCAATAGGTAGATGATGAAAATGATGATCTACCCCCTTATTTGTTTTAAGTATTTAGTACCTTTGAAATAGTTGAGGAAGAAAAAAGAGAAAGGAAGCAAGTGTGTATATATAAATATCCAAAGGGGAGACGAAAAAAACAACTAGATTGAATCAAAACCTCATAAGATCTAGATGCTTGTCTTTTATTTTCCGAATAAACTCTTTTGCTGGAATTTATTTTAGAGCCCTTATAACAAGATAGCTGTGATGTGTGGTGTATGTCTTTGATTATCGTAGTAGACCATTACTAAATACAGTAATATAGACTGCATATCCCCTCATGATGTACCGTATAGGGCAGATCAAGGATCCAGGGGTGCAAGTCTTATACCCGCAGATTGGATCTTACAGCGAAGCCGAAGTGACTGCTTCTCCAAAACCAAGGGACCTAATATTTTATGTATCATCTGTATCATGTATATTTCATTACATATTTTGTTTTTAATGTGTTGACTATCCGGGCCAATCTATTTGGTATATATATATATACTTTGACCAACCTTCTTATAATTCCTTAACATCGAATATCAAGAAAACAACAAATCAAATCCCATACAAATAGAGCCCCCTTGGATCGGTAAAAAAATAAAATATGATAATAATACTCTGACAGGGGTACTAAAAAATGGATGATGCAAATAATATACATATGCTTATATAATTTAATTCAATCGTTTGACAGCTCCTCCTGGGGAATTTGGGAACCGTGCAGTAAGCACTTCACATCCGTCTTCTGTAACTAGCAATGTATGTTCGAATTGTGCACTGAATTTGCCGTCTGTTGTGACTGAAGTCCAATTATCGGGCCACATCTGATCTTTCCAAGTACCATTATTCAACATTGGTTCAATTGTAAAGGTCATACCAGCTTTTAGTACACCAATACCTTTGTTTTTAGCATAGTGTGGAACATTTGGTGGTCCATGGAACAATTGGTTGACACCATGTCCTACATAGGTTCGCACAACCGATGTATTGTTCTTTTTAGCATGACCCTCAATAATATCCCCAAAGCTTCGCACCAATGCACCAGGTTTAACTGCCTTGATAGCCAAATCTAATGCTTCTCTTGTAGTTTCAACCAAGTTTACAATTTTCGGATCAGCCTTAGCTTTGTCTCCAACGTAATAAGTTTCATTCAAATCTGAGTGGAATCCATCGTGATAGATTGAAATGTCAAGATTGATGATATCACCGTCTTCCAAGGGCCGCTTGTCTGGAATACCGTGGCAGATCACTTCATTGACACTGGTACAGCATGACTTTGGGAAGTTGTAATAATTTAGAGGACTTGGATAGGCATCTCGATCCATGCAAGCTTGGTGGACAACTGCATCAATCTCGTCAGTTGTGACACCTGGCTTTGCGGCAGCAGCTGCAAGATCCAATACTTCCCGTGCTAAAATGCTGACTTTCTTCATTTTGGCGATTTGTTCGTCAGTCAAAATGGTGAATTGAGTGTTTCTAGTCAATCGTTGTTCCATTTTTGGAATACCGTCGATTGCATGATCTGGCAGTACAATTCCGTCTTTAATCGGACGTCTTGGAGACAACGGATAGCATGCTCTCAAGTTGCCTGTGTAAACAGACGAAGGGAATGGATCGTGGAGCTTCTGAGGGTGAACAGCCTTGTGGGTGGCCCAGTTTCTCTTGAAGCATGCCTGGTCGCAGAACGGGCTGTTTACGCCGTTTTTCAAGCAGGTTGGGCACTTTAATGTAGATGCTTCGTTAGTACAGTCTGAGCCAGAGCACTGTGTCATTTTACAGTCAAGTTTGTTTATAAGAACGTGTATCAACAAGCAAATTTTTCGTGGTGGTCGTTGGGAGATCGAACGTAATAGCCGTCGTGCGGCGCATCATGACACGCCGTAGGCAATGTTTTTGCTTCTTTTTTAAAAAAGAAGAAAGTAACCCTGCCGGTGGTGTTCGTCTTTTTACAGAAAAAGAAGCAAAAAGCGGTACGCTAGCTAATGGTCGACTGTTTTTGCTTCTCTTTTAAAAAAGAAAAACGCAAATCACATGACTGGATCACCTGATGCGTCACCTGACGCCGCAAAGCGCAGAGCGTGAGCCTCTCGACACAAAAATTTTTCAAAATTTTTTTCCTTCACCTTTTCCACTGCAATCACAGACAACAAGAAAAAATGGCAGACTATTTGTTATTTGAAGAGGCTGCTGGCTATGCGCTATTTCAAGTAGTTGTCCAACCAGAAGACATTGGATCTAAGCTCAAGGAAGTTCAAGATGCCGCCAATGATCTAGCAAAATTCGGTAAATTGGTCAAATTGGTTTCATTTGCACCATTCAAAGGAGCCGCTCATGCTTTGGAAAACGCCAATGATATTTCAGAAGGTATTTGCAACGAACATTTGAAATCATTACTAGAATTGAATCTGCCAAAGGCATCAAAGAAGAAGGCCGTCAAGTTGGGTATTAGCGACAAGAATTTGGGTCAATCGATCAAAGAATCCATTTCCGGCGTTGAATGTATTTCCAACGAAGTAGTTCAGGATTTGTTGAGAGGTATTCGAAATCACGGGGCTAAATTATTAAAACAATTGGACGAAGGAGACATTGAACGGGCTCAATTGGGTCTTTCGCATGCTTATTCCAGAGGCAAAGTCAAATTCAGCGTAAACAAGAACGATAACCATATTATTCAAGCAATTGCATTATTAGATCAACTTGACAAGGATATTAATACTTTTGCAATGAGATGCAAAGAATGGTATGGATGGCACTTCCCAGAACTGGCCAAGATTGTGTCAGATAACAACACTTATGCCAAGTTGGTATTGCTGATTAAAGATAAGAGCAATGTTGACGAAGAGTTGACGCATGACATTGCTGCTTTGGTTAACGACGATGAAGCCATTGCTAAACGAATCGTCGATGCTGCCAAGACCTCAATGGGTCAAGACATTTCTGCCACTGATTTGGAAAATGTTACTACCTTTGCCCAACGGGTTGCCAATATTACAGAATATCGAGCCAAGCTTTCCAACTATTTGAACGAAAAAATGCACAACGTTGCACCAAACTTGTCTGAATTGATTGGAGAAACCGTTGGTGCCCGATTGATCTCTCATGCTGGTTCGTTGACTAACTTATCTAAATATCCTGCCTCCACTGTGCAGATTTTGGGTGCCGAAAAGGCATTATTTAGAGCTCTAAAGACCAAAGGCAACACTCCAAAATACGGTTTAATTTATCACTCAAGCTTCATCGGTAAAGCCGGAATGAAGAATAAGGGAAGAATCAGCCGATTCCTTGCTAACAAATGTTCAATTGCATCACGAATTGATAACTACTCAGAGTCTCCTTCCACCAAGTTTGGTGAAGTGCTGAAGAAACAGGTCGAAGAACGACTACGATTCTTTGACACTGGTGCCCCACCAACCAAGAACTCTGAAGCCATGAAGGAGGCATTGGATGAGGTCTATGCCAATGTTCCAGATGACGTAGCTGGCGCTATGGATGTCGACGAAGATGACGAAGAGAATACCCCAAAGAAGTCCGACAAGAAAGAGAAGAAGGACAAGAAAGAAAAGAAGGACAAAAAAGAAAAGAAAGATAAGAAAGAGAAAAAGCGAAAGAGCGATGTAGGCACGGGAGGAGACGACGAAGAAACTCCAAAGAAAAAGAAGAAGAAGAGCAAGGCTTAAATTATGGGTAGTAGTAAATATATACACAAGTATATGTATATAGTATAGTAATGTTTTCCGTTTGTTTAATTATTGCAAGACTAGTTCAATGCAGTGCGGCGTGCGGCTTAAATATACAAAGACCGGTCGTATTCGTGGGAAACCTTGATACCTGGAATATCTAGCGTTGATTGCAACACTTTGCAAGTCTCTGTTGAAACAGACTCCAAATCAAAACATTCATGGCCTTCTGGACCTTCTGCTCGAACGATAATTGCGTTAGCAGCGACATTAGCCCGTTCACATTTACCAAGTATTGAGGCACTGACTCCTGACAACATAAATGGGGGCTTGAGACTAGGTAATTCCAGCTGTTTGGAGCTGCTTGTACCCAGGGTATATACATCATGACTTACTGTGGAGGTCATGTTGCTGCAACAGAGTACTACGACCCTTTTAGGGTTAAGTTTCAACAGTTCAGTGCTGAATTCATGGCAATCTCTTGGATCAAGCAAAGGAGCATGGATGACAGCAGTTTTCCCACTCAACTTGATTGGAGTTTCATGAAGAATTTCCACTTTTTCAATAGAATCATCATCCGTGTCAGTAACTCCATCTTCATTATCATAGAGCTCTGACGATAGTTTAGGTAGCTGCTGTTTAGTCAATGGAGTTTTAGTTGTTCCACATGAAATTTTACCAATAACGGAACCAGAGATTGCATCAGCAAATGCCCCTAGCCTTGGAGCGATTACAAGTAATTGGTCTACTGTAGTGTTGTTGCCACCGGTCTGTAGATCCACCTTGGACCATGATTGATATTGCAACAGAAACCCGGCATCTTTTTCATCCAAGTCATCATTCTCATCAAGCAAGTGACGAGGCGTAGGTAATTCAGTCCACGGTTTAAACTAAAGAGAAAGTTTCACGGTCAGCATGAGCCCTTGATCATAATACATACCAGCATTTGTTGAGGTTAGTTTCTCTGGGTTGTTCATTCAGGTCTTCGGAGCCGCCACAACAACACCGTCCGATTCAGTTTTTGGGAAAAGATGTCGACACGCGGGAATTTTTTACTACACGAACATTCATACAAACAGAGGCAATGTCGAAAGAGGCCAAAGAAAAGTTTGATAAAGTGACGGAAGAGTTTAACAAGATCCAGCAGGGTATGTAGTATGTTCAGTCTCGCTCTGCGGCTCGACTGGACTGTTTTTTGCTTCTTTTTTTTTTAAAAAAAAGACACCTTCAAGAAGGTTCGTAACCGCTAACTTTCGTGTGAACAGAAATCTCCAGCTGGGTGTCGAATCGTCAACAGCTCGAAGCTCAGCTTCAAGAGAACAAAATTGTGAAGGAGGAGTTTGATGGGTTGAAGGAGGATTCCAAGATTTACAAGCTGATTGGACCTGTACTTGTGCCACAGGACAAAGCAGAGGCCGATTCCAACGTGGACAAGCGTCTGGAGTTTATTCAGAACGAGATGTAAGTTACTAGGTCGAGAAAGGTACTAACCGCCGGGATATAGCAAACGAACGGAGGCCAACATCGAAGCAGAGCAGAAGAAACAAGAGGCCAAGCGGAATGAATTGATCCAGCTACGAACAGAGATTCAGGGCAACTAGACTAGTGTGTATAAGCTAAACTAATGCAGATTTGGCTCCCTATGCAGCCAGGTCGTCGGGGCCAAAGCTCTTTGGGAGCAGTTGGTCGACAGTCAGCATTTCATACTTGGAGCAATCCTTGTTAAACATGTATAGAGGCATAGATAATGAAGCGAATTCACGAATACTGTAGAGGTTAGCACATGTACTGTCCACCGTTTACTGTTTTTGCTTCTTTTTTAAAAAAGAAGAACGTTTGTTTCCCTAGAAGTAGTACTTACAACTGTCGGCAGATGCCGCACGGAGAGGCAATTGTTTCGAGATCAGTGATGACTGCCATTGCCTTGAACTTTCTGTGAAATTCACTGACGGCCTTGACACAGGCAGTTCGCTCAGCGCAGATTGTAGCGCCATAGCTGGCATTCTCGATGTTGCCGCCGAGGACGTACTCACCGTCGGCGGTGAGAATGACTGCACCCACTCGAAACTTGGAGTATGGGGCGTAGCAACCGTCACGGGCCTTGACAACCAACTCTTTTAGCTTGGAGAACTCGTCATCGGAGATTTGAATATTGGACATATTGAAAGGGAGAGAAAGAGAAGGAAAAATTGCGTCCTACACGGCATTTATATACAGATAGCATGATACTATGATGATTCCTTGCTTTGGCCCTTCTCCTCCACCGATGCCGGCGCTGGTTTGGTGTGTGGCTTCTTTTTGGCCTTCGCTTGCCGACGCATTTGACGCATGTCTGGCGGCACCTCGATGCCCAGGTCCTGTCGGATTTCATCACAGTCTTTCTCCAGTAGTTCTTCCCAGTATACGTTTAGCAGAGGTTTGGACCGTAGTCCGTTCGAAATAGCCCACGGAATGTAGATTTCACGCAGACGCTGGCGCTCTACCTTGCCCAGTTTGAAGGGCTCGCTGAATGCCGCTAAGCCAGTCATGGGGATGCCGGTGTTGGCAAACTCAAACGCTTTAACAGGCACCTCGCCTTCCATGAACACTGGCAAGCCGGTGATGGCATGGTAAAAGTCGTGGCATTCACGGTATCGTTGCATCACGTATGCGCATTCCGGGTCGTCTATGTAGCGGACAGGGAGTCTGGTATCAGGGCTCACCCCCTCTTTATCTAGCCACTGGCAGTACACATTCCCTAGTGTATTTTTCGGTAGTGCACGTAGTTTGTTCAGATCTAGCGATTGTGAGGTGATTCGTGGTCGTTCTTTCAGGATTCGCCGCCCAGTGGGGTCTCGGAGCATCTGATCTCGCAGTTTGTAGATGAAGTATGGCTGCACTGACATCTCACCGAACGTAGCGATCAAGTCGCCCCTTCGCGGGTTGACTGCAGCAGCAATTCCTGAGCCTACCGTCAGAAACACCCGCTGGAAGAGGTTCAGAGGCACATGGCCCGGGTATCGTGGTGTTGTTGGCCCCATTGAGTGTTGAAGGGCAAAATCAGGTGGTGCAGGGTGATGTCTTCTTTTTTAAAAAAAGAAGCAAAACACAGTCGACACCGGGGGGTCGAACGGAGGGAGCCGCACAGATGTGTCACGTGAATTGTGGGTTGTACTTTTGGCGGTTTTCTTCTTTTTTTAAAAAAAGAAGCAAAAAACAGTAGCCAATGGGAATATGCAGAGCGCACTTAATCAGATGGAGTCTTCAATTCCTGCCTAGAGGGCCCGGAACATCGATTTACACCCCCCTAAAGGGTCACGTGCGGGTCACGTTATGACTACAATACCGCTACACCCACTCCAGCGTCTACCGCTTTTTGCTTCTTTTTCTGGAAAAAGAAGACATCCACCCCTAGGTGTAACCTTCTTCTTTTTTAAAAAAGAAGCAAAAACAGTGGACGGTGGGGTGGGCCGGCCGCTCACATAAACGCCGACACCTAAACACTCAACATCATCACACAACCCGACGAACATGGCGACCACAGAGATTACGACAGAGACCACAGGCACCGCTGCAACCAGCTGCTCCGAAGAGACCCTTGTGCGCCAGAGAGAGCAGCAATGGGTGCTGGCGGACATCCGGGACGAAATGGCGAGTTCTGTCAAGCACGGACTGGAAGAGTGCCTGGGGCGCCTTTGTGAGAAACACTCAGGGTTCAAGCTCGTCGTGTCCTCCAACAAGAGCGAGGCTGTCAAGGGAATCATTACCCGGGCTGGTTCGGGCCTGGAGGATATAGATTTGCAAGCGCGGATACACTCAATCAACAACAACAAGCCGTTCAACATCAAACTAGACCCGAACAGCGAGCTCCCGTTGACACAAGTGGTGGATGCCGCCAATTTCCTCTCAGAGGCACTCCAGGTGGTGACCACGGCGTTTGAAGCCACGTCTAACGGACAGATGGTGCGCGTAAGGACATGCCAGGTCCTCAGCTTCATTCGATCCGCCGTGCAAGCTCTCAAGGAGCCGCAAGGCACCATCATCTACCCGCTCAAGGTAACAGACAAGAACAAGTTCACTGAGCTGCCGCCCAACCTGGCAATTGATATTTACATTACAGACTCTTCGCTAATTACAGACATCCGGGCAGTTGAGTATCTCGACCAAGGGAGTGGCTCGTTCGGAGGACTGCTGTCGTTCAAGCGCCATTCAAACGCCATTCCGTACAACGGTGGACGAGTCGTCGAGCATGAGCGTATCCGTGTCACCAGCCAGGACCCTAATCTCATCTCGGTCAGTGCAAAGCTCACAGCGCTGGAGACCCATCTCGAGACCATCCGCAGCAAGCTGGACATATGCTTCCTGTAGACCGCAGACCGCTTTTTGCTTCTTTTTCTGGAGTGTTCTTCTTTTTTAAAAAAGAAGCAAAAACAGTAGATGCTGCGGGAGGGGTCTACTTCATTCCTCCAAACGCCATGCTCATTCGCACCTTGCGGCCCTTGAGGTTCAACCGCGACAGCGAATACGCCAACCTGTCGCGCTTCTCCTTGAGTTCCCTCAGCTTGTTCATCTGTTCAATCATCTCAGGAGTGTGCTGGTTATGCATGGACCTCGTGCTATCAGTGGCTTGTTGCAACCGAACCTGTTGAAGATCTGCCTTAGAACTTAACGACTTTTCCTTACGTTCCATTCTCGCGATTTCTGCCTCCGCTCGTTCAAATAGTGCCTTAATCTGTGGTTGTGTTTCTCCCGCTAACTCGCTCTTGGCTTCATTAATCTCGGTTTCTGTGACCATACCAAACACTTGGTTGGTCTGCAGAATCGTTTTCATCCGCTCGAAATCTTTACTGTTCTGCTGTAAATTTTCGTTGATAGCTCGCATTGAGCTCAGCGCTGAACCCAGGCTGCTCACTGAACTGGCCAACGTTCGGTTATAATCCATGCTCGTCGTGATGTTGAGAATATATGTGTTAAGTTTATTTATTTATTTACACTACAAACATTGGGAGTTTCACACACATCACCCACGCGTCAGACTCTTCAAAACGTTAAACGACGCAATAGTGTTGAACTTTAACCATTCCATAGTACTATCGCTTGCATAACCAGTAGCTTGAGCTTTACGTAGATAATGTCGTGCAAAATCCATAGTTTCTCGGTAGTTTGTGGATTTGTCTTGCACCATAAACATCTCACTAGAAGCGTATACCGACGATAATGCAGCTCGCTTAGTATACCATGAAAAGTCAGACGTTCTATCATTACTTAACCACCACATTTCATCGCTAAGTTCATGTAGCTGTTCCAAGCTGGTGGCCAGGTTCTTTGGCTGGGTCATGATAGAAAGTGCTTCACCAAGTCTAGGATTAATCGCATGATTCATCTCCAAACGCTTCACAAGAAGATGTTCTAATTTATCGTAGCTATTCCCTTTCTCTGGTAGCTCAATTGTGTTCAGCTGTTCTTTCGATGTTACTAAATGGTGTTTAACCAGGCCCATTGTTGTCAGGGTAGAATGTGCCGCATCTGAGTACCCTTTATCTCGAATGCCTAATGTCAATGCCTTTTCGAACCCATGCTCTGGCACATACTTCATGCAATGGTCAAACACTGACCGTATCGATGCAGCGGCTGCTGCTGTATGGTTTGCTCGTCTGAATATTCTAATCATGCGTGTTATGAGTAGAGAATAAGTGATGCTCAACTATCAGGTGAGGTGCTCTTTTCCGGTTGATCACCACCAAATTTTCTATGTCGGGTCGGGGTCGGGGACTGTCGGGGATGCCGACCCCTAGATATGAACATGATACGGGGAGGAGACGTCTTCTTTTTTTAAAAAAAGAAGCAAAAAACAGTTGACAGAGGGTGTACTAGGCGCTAGCACCGTTTTTTTGCTTCTTTTTTTTTTTGAAAAAAAGAAGAACCTCCCCTGGCTCTCTGTCCGCCGTCTTCGACCTTACATAACACATAAGAACCCACTTACATAAGCACGCCGACCGCCGACGCGGGCACGCTCGCAGCAAACAAGAATACGTCACAGCCGATTCTGGGCGTAGAAGGGCGTGGTGTGTGCCTCAATCACCAAATAACAAAAACACCAAAACCACTACCACCAAAACACCAGACAATAACTCCTGCACAGAAAATACCAAGCATGACAACGCTGACCATGCTAGCTAACAATGGCAACTCGTTAAATCACTATCCCAGAGAAAAATCCATGGATAGTGTAGAGTTGTTGACGGGAAAACAGCAGCTGAATCATGCAAACAAGAAGCCGGCTTCATTGTCATCTGGCAATGGAAATGCATTATCATCCAATTCGTCTTCTTCTTCATCTCCGTCCTCGTCGACCAATTCATCAACTGCATCTCTGCATCGTAGACGTAAGTGCGTTTTTTTCCGGTAGTGGGTACTAATCAAATTATAACTAAATAGGGTCTTCAAGTTCTAATCCAGGATCAATATCAAGATCACAATACGCGTTGGTGCTTGTACTGACACCGTTGAATGGCACATTTGAGAAAAAATCACTAATTGTACCTTTCCTGCCTCAAGTGTTGAAACTAGGGCGACAGACTAATCCAAAGACAATTCCTACATCGGAAAATGGCTACTTTGATAGCAGGGTGCTGAGTAGGCAACATGCAGAAATCTGGGCCGACACCACAGGCAAGCTGTGGATCAAAGATGCAAAATCCTCCAATGGTACTTATATCAATAATGAAAGGCTTTCGAGCGACAATACCGAATCACTTCCTCATGAGCTAAAGAAGAATGATGTGTTAGAACTAGGTATAGATATTAGCAATGATGATGGAACGGCATTGCTGCACCGCAAAATCAGTGCCAAGGTCGAGCGCATTTCAATGATGAGTCTAATGGCAAGTAATAACAACAATGGTAGTATAAATTCGAATAATTCACAGCATCAGCCTCAACCAAATGGCAATATTACATTTAGAAACAATCCGAAAAAGACTAACAACGGTAATGTTAACGGATTCGGTACATCCAAACCTGATTCGTTGGATGTAGCACTGTTCGGTGATGTAGATGCAAGTTTGGAGGATTTGGTAATGAACCATGCTAGAAATAGCCTAGGAGGCATGTTTGCGACTTCTGGTCTGACAAGCAGTGCATTTGAGAGTACAGTAAAGAAATTAATTGGCGAAATTCACGCTGCCAAAGTAGAAGGTGCAAAGATCAAGACAGTATCCAAACTCTTAGATCAGATCAAGAAATCGCAGTCAAAAACTGCCGTGTTGACTACTCTAACCGATAAATTACAACAAGCTAATGACCAATTGGCAGAAAAAGATAGCTATATTGAGTCGTTGCAGCAACAGCTAAAACAGCAGGAAGAACATTCAGAGACTGAAAAGAAATTGCAACAAACATTAAGTGAGTTAGCAGAAGCTAAATGCCAACTAGATTTATATGCATCTCGGGCCCAAGCTGCCGAAGATATGGCAATGAAGTCTAGCAAAACTATAGCTGAATTAGTGCAGGCACTGGAAGATAGTAAGCGAGACCATTCTGAAGATGGTTCCACAGATAACAGTAGTAACAACAGAGCGGTATCTCAAGCGACAGCAGCAACAGCAACAACACCCGCATCATCATCAACATCCTCCAATACCACCACCAATGACAAGTCGTTGATTACCAAAACCCAAACAAAGACTGGTACCAAAATAGGTACCAGTCCTACGTCTGTAGTGCCGATAACTGCAATTGGGGTGGTGCTTATTGGTTTTGGAGTCATGTCTTTAATTAATGCTAGAGATTAACACAAAAAACACAATTAATTTATTAGATTACAATGCAGATTGGATGCCATGTGAGATGCAAATGCTTCAGCGACCTCACCAAGATTTAGGTCACGACCCAAAATCTTTTGCATACTTGTGGTGCTTTTTTCAGGTAGACCACATGCTATAATTCTATCAAACCAGTACATATCAGTGTTGACATTCAATGCAATCCCATGGGACGTAACATTTCTACGAACATGGATTCCGATGGCTGCAATCTTGTGAGTATCGGAAACCCAAACTCCTGTATCTTGTGTACGATAGCTCGTAATACCATAATCTGCTAGTGTATCTATGATGGATTGTTCTAGTAGACTGACGTAGCATTTTGGTGATATTCCGAACTGTTTTAAATCGATGATTGGATAGACTACCAATTGGCCAGGCCCATGGAACGTAGTTTGTCCTCCACGATATGTTTCTACAAACTGTGATCTACCACCGTCTTTGAAATGCTCGACCATTTCATCAGTGACCTTTCCTCGTTCTCGTCGCCCACAGGTGTACACCGGTTCCATTTCAAACGACAGGATAGTAGGATCTGGCTTTGGAAGGGTCTGATCCTTTTTGTGATCCAGGTTCTGCCGGACCAACGCTTCCTGTATTCGTCCTGCTTGCTGGTATGGTATCAACCCGGATGGAGGTTGAACATGCTTGATCGAAGAGGGTTTTGTAACCAGGTTGGGGTTCAACCCGAACTTGAAAGGCGAGCAAACAGTTGAGTACCTTCGCACCACCTGTCGTAGCATTGTGTGTAGATTGAACGAGTGTAAGTACGGACAGACCCGAGTTAGTGATGTCGTTGGTGGAGGTAGTGCCGACCCGCCCCAGCCCCACGTTCGCCAAAAACCACCAAACCACCCCCAGCCTCTACCGCTTTTTGCTTCTTTTTCCAGAAAAAGAAGACAGTATCTCTCCCGGCGGTGTTCTTCTTTTTTAAAAAAGAAGCAAAAACAGTAGACACTGGGGTGGTTTGGCTGACTAGCGCCGCACCGGCTGGATTTTGGTGGGGAACACGATAAAAATTTTCGCCCGGAACATCAAGTTCACCAGCATAGCATAGACCATGACGCCTCTTGAGCAGTGGTTGCAGAACGGAGGGGCTTTCATCTCGAGTAAGGTGGGTGTTCAGGACCTGCCAGGTAGAGGGCGTGGTGTAATTGCCCTGCAGGATATCCGGCCCTTCGAGATAATAGCCAAAATCCGTCGCAACCAGTTGATCAACTTTGAAACCATAGGTCATCGTGGAGACGAGGAAGATAAGAAACTCAGGACAAGTGCGTGCCCAGGGCCTCTGTTGTTGACATATTATCTGTACAAGAACTACAATGACGAATCCAATTACTGGATTACCTTCATGAAATCCTTGCCTACTAACGATGAATTGAAATCCATGCCCTTAAAGTGGCCCCCTGCCCAGAGAGCAGCACTACCAGACAATGTTCTGGAAAAGGTGCGCCACCAGTATGACCAATTCACCAACGATATCAAGAAAATATCAGAATTGACGGGCAAAAAGATTGAAGACGAGGCATTGTTTAAATGGGCGTGGATGTGTGTCAATACTCGATGCATCTACATGAACATCCCAGGAACAACCAACAAAGTGGACAAAGTCACCTTGGCACCATTTGCAGATTTCCTCAATCACACGTGCAATACGGGTGATTCAGTGAAAATCGACATTGACGGCAGGGGACTCGTGATACAGTCCAGAGTAGCATACAAAAAGGGAGATGAAATCTTTTTATCCTATGGCCCTCATGATAACGCCACGCTGCTAACTGAATACGGGTTCGTGGTCGATCAGAACCCGTGGGATTGCATAGACATCAGCAGCAGTATCACTCCAAAGCTGAAAAAGGGTCATGTAGCTGCATTATACACACTAAACTATATTGGAGATCAATTCACCATAAACAACGATGGGTCGCCATCGTTTAGAACAGTTATGGCAATTGCTGCATTGCTAGAGCCAGGATTGGATAGAGATGTTGACACAATTCAGGTACCAGATCAAATGCAACAGATCGCCGACGCCTCACTCGATGCGGCTGACCTGGCAGGTTACAGATCAGCCCTTACGACAATCGTTGAGTCTGCATTACAGAAAATCAAAAAATGTGAAACAAGAATCAATTCTTCTACCGATCACAACGTGGCTATCTTGCTGGACAACTACAAACGTATCTTGCAATAGCCTAGAGTAGCTAGACTAATAAGAAATGCATCTTACAACTTACAGAAGTGGAACATACTTGTCATCTTGCGTTTTTTCGATCTGTAGCTTTGCCCTTACCATGTTCGCCAACATTTGGTTATGAAATGCTGGCTTGTTCTGCTTCTGTGCAAGCTTGACAATATATTCGTTGATGAACTCAATTTCTGTCTCTTGTCGGGTGTTAATGTCGCTCAGCATGGAAGAAATGTTCTTGGACGTAGATTCACAAACGTCCCACACAGTTTGTGTCATTCGTCTGGGTTCCAGAGCAGAATTGACTACAAACCATGTGTCTGGTGAATACACACTCTCTGCATGCTTTCTAAGTACTGATACCCCCTCGTTCACAACTCCATGAACAATCTTGTGAATGCCATCGAGTTCAGGAAGTGCTCCATTCTTGACCCCCAAAATCGCAGTCAACGGGTTGATTACTGAATTCACAATCAACTTTTCATACTGCGCAAGGAGCAATTCTGGATATGGAATCACCTCAGCACCCAGAATATCACAGTTTGTTAACGAATCAAAAATTTCGTTATCGTGAGATTGTGACACCCGTGAAGGGGATCCTGGAGTATAGTCTGACTTGGCAGCTTCCTCCGAAGCAGTAGGGATTGCTGTATTTGTGACATCTGGCTGTACTCCTTTCTTTGGAGGTGCAGGAAAATCGGCATAGTCTGCTTTTACTGATGCCTCTGATGAAGTTGGGTCTGTTGTATGTTTATACGAAGGTTGGGTCGAATGGTCAATTACATCCTTCATGTAATCAGCTCTGACATTCTCTTCAGCATCGGTAACCTCGTTATGACTTATTTTCAACAAACCGTCATACTTTGGAACCTGTGCGATTTTGAAAAACCCAGTGCCGACGTGATTGAAATTCCAGTCACCTGGACCCCGATGAACTGCATGACTGGTAATGCCCATCGAGATGTGGGGTCTTTCAGCTGGATTGGGCCACAGCTGTTTAATTACTGATTCATATACTCCTAGACCATTGTGCAACAGCAGAATATTACTTGTAGGGTGCAACGCTGGCATTACTTTAGTCAATGCATCACGGACCTGATGGCCCTTTGTTGTGACAATCAGATTGTCGATTGGTTCCGGATTTCCGTTCTGTAGAGTGTTAAAAGGAAAAGCAGCAGGGATCTTTCTTTCGATGGTTGCCTTAGCACCTGAGTGCTGAGACGACAATGAAATAGTACTGCCATTTCTCATGTATTCTCGAAATCGTCCTTCAGTTCTCAGCAAATATGTTACATATGCCGGTGGTACAGTTGAGGCCAGCGCTGTACCAACCAACGCACCAATATTACCAGCACCTAGAATATGAATCTTCGGTGAAGTCATCATTTAGAACTTAGACTGGACGTGAAGTTTGTTAAGTGTTTTTATATATTGTTCTTTTTTTGTTTTTCGGTTGCATTTAATGTCTGTCGAGCCCCAGATGGTCTGGGTTGCTAGCGAAGACAAGACAAAAGGGCATCGCTCGCGCAGCAAAACCTCATGCCGGGAACATCGCAATCGCTGTGGCAGCAACTCGAGCGATGTTGGGGGGTGGGGGGTAGGATGTGATTGCGGTACTTCCATTGCTCTTATGACGCTAGTAAATGTACGTAGATGTAGATATTGTTAAATTGTCCAATGATATTTGAGCGAAATGTAATATTACTATTCATTTCCCGGCACAGTGGCATCACGGGATAATGGAGCCTACTCGAAGAATCTTCATCGAAAAGTAGAGTATTAAAAGCCTACATTGTCGGAAGTGGTGGAATAATGGAACATTTACTCTTAGCTGGATCTTGCCATGCATTGCCCACCCACACAGAGTTGCCAGCCTTAGGGCATAACTGAAAAAACCCTTTAGGGCATACTCCCATTTTTGTAGTTACTGCGGGGTGTTTAAATGCCACCTGAGCCATCTCATACTTGGCTTTGTAGAATGTTTGTTAGTGGAAATTTATGCCCGAGAAAAAGCCACACAGCATGAGGCTCACCATACCTGCTATAGGCATAAATACCTATCATTTTCCATTACAAAGAACACCTGCCAAATTCAATTCGTCTTTTCTAGCTTTTAGTAAATGAGGACATAAAAATAGTATAGTGCTCACACTGAGAATATAATTTTATGTCTCATAGATTCTTCCGCCAAGAGGGGAAAATAATGTCTTAAGCAGCCGATACCCATTGCCTAATTTGTTAAATCTAGAAGTTCAAATCTCAGTTATTTTGTTTAGCCGTGAGTCTTGTGCCATATATAATTAGCCTTTTTGTTAAAACATTGTTAAACACGAGAGTCATAGGTTCGTTCCTCTACACGGTCGTCGTCATTTCTTGCCGTCTAGCGTCTAGCTTAGTGAGACCTCTGGGGTTTTAGTTTAGGACTCAGTAACATTGTTGAGTCTTGAGTCTTGAGTCTTGGTTCAAAAGACTACACGGTTTACCCCAGATTGGGATATATCCGGAAGATACCTAGAGGTAGTCACTTGATTTTGTTGAGGAAACTGTGTCAGGTGTAGCACGTACTGTTTAGAGTTATAAATAGGGTAGGAGAATACTATCCGTTTTTCTAGTTAAAAAAAAATTTAGACATCTTGGCCCTTAGCAGAAGGCGAATCATTTGTGGTTTGCTTCATTCGCCATTTCAGATATTTGAATGATCGAATGATCGAATGATTGTTGCATTGATGAATGGATAAATGGATGCATTGAATAGTCAGCAATTGTTTTGCAGTACTACATGACGTGTAAGTGTGGAATCGGAAAATATAGGAGGTCTCGTTTTCTTTGAAAATAATATGGCGAATTTGGTTTGGAACTCTGAATTGAAGGCTATGGATTTTAGAAAACTAGGAATTGCTTAAATTCCGTGGTATTTCAGACTACACTCTGAAGGAAAGTGCTATAATTTTTGCAGTTTTGAAAGCAGGACAGAGATATTGGTATTATTGTGGAAAAGTGGTTTGATAAAAAATTGCACATTGGTTCACCTATTGCGGAATTACAAAAGACAAATACAGTGATAGCAAAGCGAAAGAGTGGAGTAAGAGAGAACTTTCCCACTAACTAGTTCACCGGTTTATTTGTTCTGGGTAGAATTTTGAGCGTTTTCTCGATATCTATATCTGTTTGAGTATATTCATGCAAAAAGGTATTAGTTACGTTTCTATAAAATTACATTAAACAATTGAATTAAGGCGTACCACCTCAGCTCGCAACAATGAACTATCTTCAAGGCTTTGAAAGGTCTCATCAAGCTTAGTGGGTCTTCCGTTGGTCAGATTTCCGGCAACAAAAGACGAACCGTCAAGAGAAGCCAGCTTTAACGAACCAGGTCTTCGATGACTAAAGAGCCAATTCGCACTGGCCAATTCAACTACGTGATTAGAGACTCCAAATCCAATCTTAGGACGATTTGAAGAGGGCCAAATCCGTTCAACGACCCGCTGAACTGCTTCATAATCCGAGTTTACGAATAACACTGAACTTGAAGACGATAAATAATGACGAACCTCAGACAATTGTTGTAGCAATTCATTTCCAGTGGCGGTGCATATTAGACTCTGGATTTGATGGCGTGGATTGTTGTGTTGTTCTTGCGATTGCGACTGGCCATAATATGGATACCTATAGGTTGCACCAATTTCTGTTTCTATTTCTTGGTTACCACTAACAATACTAAACAAACATTCGTGGTTCTTGAAGTTCTCGTACTCTGTTCTTGAGCTAAAAATCAATGAAGTTTCAACTGGTGGATCAATATTACCCAAACCTCCCGCAATCAATAAAGCTAGTGGATCGCTCCCTAGGATGTAAATCTGTGGCCTTCTTGTAAATATCATAGTTTTAGACTACCACTAAAAACTTAATCAATAGTACCCTCATTAAAATTAAAGAGAGAATCTCCACTATCTTAAATGCTTTTTTTTTTCTTCTTTTCAATCAAGTACGATATGAGCTCGGGAATAAGAAAAAAAAATAAAAAAAAAAAGAAAGAAAAATCCCCTCTAAGTCTCTTTCCGGTCTTAGCAATTTCCAGCACCAAATATAATTAGGTTTCACCAGCTGCACAGATTCAGATCCAAGTTCAACTCATTTTCCTGAGACAATCTACAGATTGTCAGCCCCAGAAACGAGAAACTATGCCGATAAAGCATGCTATTCCGTTTTCCAATACATGGATTTTTTACAGTTTGTGTGTGATTTTTTTGTTGCATACCAAGATGTTAATCAACCCCTCTCCATTTTTTTAACTTTCTGCATATAGTGGGCGGCGTAAAGCTGATATTATTTTTACGAGCATAAATTGGGTTGAAAGGTGTTGAAAACGCATTGCATATCGAATTACTGAGATGTTTGTAAACATTATTTCCAAACTGATGCCACGCAATGTATCACCGCGTCCGAATTGGTCAACAACGGCATATACCAACATAATGGACAACCAATGCCATTACAATGGAAGAAAAGAAAAAAAAAAGCACTTCGGGAATTGTTTCAGATATCTGAGTCAGTTGGTCGTGATTGATGTGTCAGCCGGGAAGCATACAGTTTAAAAACCGCGGTGCTGCGGCGTTTGGTGCTTGGTGATGTAACTATACTCCATTCTAAACCACCATGCTACAGACCAATCATCTTGATTGGTAATTGGTCTGTTCTATTGTTGCTGAGCACAAGCTGAGCAGACATCCGCAAGGTACGAACATATTGTTCAACAATCAACGTTAGACGTGCAGCTGCTTGGTAGGTCTATATTGAGAGAAAAGAGATAACCAAGGAAAGCGGCAGACAGCGTCAAGTAAAGCGCTTATTTTTGTATCATATGCATAGCAACTGCATCAGTGACTTTGGAACGTATTTCGACAAACTCGATGGACGGGTCAATACGGCGAATCTCATGCATATACTGCGGCAGTGTCGGCAGTTGGATATGCGTGCAATTTCAGCTGAATGACTGTCTAGTGGGCAATGGTAATTTCCATCGTTTCATTTAATGTGGATGGAGCGTCGGTGTCCATGTCGGGTTTCCCACCTACCGCCGGAGTGCCTTATCGTAGCCGGTGGTTTCACCGCTCATAACATGAAGAATGCAGGACAATTATTATAGGTAACCAAGACATGTTTATGAATTGATGCAATAGGATAAATTGAACTATTGGTATTCCTAGGCGTCTTTCAGCTCCATGTGGCTATTTTATCCGAGATGCGCCGAACAGACAATAGCGGCGCTCGAGCCTAGCTTGTATTTACGTAATAATCCTATAATATCGTCAAAATCGTGGGTATGGACAGTTAAACCCTGTGAGTGTCCCAGCTATGCCATGGAGTGGCACAATGGAGACAATATGTACTATGTAGCTAGTAATTAACTGAGTTCAATGGGTTTATCAAATGGCAACGTTGCCAATGCGCTGGGTCCCCACCTACCCTGCAATTCCAGTCTTACATTTCCGCACCAGAGAGCTGGGCCATGAACCATATGAACCATCGATCTTACCCCATGATGAGTTGTGTGCCAAAGGGATTCCAAGACAATGGGTTTTGCTAGGGCATTAGCAGATCTCCTCCCGCTCTCCATTGTCTACAGTTGCCAATTCGAGTCGTATGGAATTTACCAGCTTAACAGGCTCATTCCACTTAAAACGAGAGCTGAATTTCCACTTAATGTCTTCTTTTTAATAAACAAAGAAGCAAAAAGACACAAAACGTTGGGGGCAGTACATGCTGTTTATTGCGCAATTAAGGACTGTTTGCGGGAACTCCAAATGTCCAATGTGGATGCATCTTCAAATAATTACTACAACTATCTCGCTCTGTGAAAAAAGAAAAATTGAAGATCATGAGCATGAGAATAATTGTTGATTACTTTTGTTGAATTCGCCAAAATATTCCAGCACTGCACGACTATTCTCTCAGGATCGCCAACAAGGTTTGCCCAATCTTGCCATTATTCGCCTTCAGAGATCTCAGATGACTTTTGAGAATAATTCAGTTCAGTTCAATCCACTTTTATTGCTCATAGTTGTTACGAGAATTGAGTGGCTAACTGGGTTGTAGCGGGTTCAACGGCATAAGTCGAATCTTTCTGGCCACTTTCTTCGCCACTGCTTTTTTGCTTCTTTTTTTTTAAAAAAAAGGAAGACAACCACCCTGGGTTTAGAAATCGTTAAAAAAGGGCTAGAGCTCCCGGCATGATCGACGACTCTCTGTTTAAATTGACTTTTGAGGTTCCAAGAATACTCAGCATTCGTTAATAACGAATAAGGCTCATCTGTTACGTTAGACGGCATCTAAAAGTGTATAATGGATTACTTGCTCATAATACTTGATATATGAGTGAATTTTATGGTCCTTTTGATGCAATAGACACAATTCCACCATCCACTGTTAAAACAAGCCTGTTGAAATTTGAATCTATTATGGTCAACTTTGTATTTCTTAATACAACATCCTCTCAATCTGGATTTTCCCGGACAGTTTAAGAAAAAGTGGAAAGGGAGACTTTGACTACTACCTTTCTCTACTAGAGGTCTAGTCATTAGTACCAATTTCGAAGAGCTCTAGAACTTTTCGACACAAGCAACATCAAGATTTTCTTAATGGATATATGTCAAGTAGATCGCAGTGGAATTCTAGTAGGGCTAACGATTCCAAGGAGAGTTCTACAAGTTGTTTAACGAACGAGGATGAGTTGACTGAGCAGATTCAAGATAGGTTCACAACATGGTTCCCCAAGTCTTCATATAAGCTGAGATTGGTAGATTTTCCATTGACATGTCAATTAACAGTTAAATTGAGCGTATGTTGTTCACTCTGGACACACTTAAACGAATAGAAACTCAGGAAACTCCACTGTTCCAACAAAAATATGTACTTTGCTTAGTTTATTTGGAATACTACGTTCTGGTTGCGAATTGTCCAATCCACACCACCTTTGATAGAAATAATGCTCCATTCACAAGCAGCAGTAGCCTAATAATCGTAGAATGTGTCTCTACTGTTTTTGCTTCTTTTTTAAAAAAGAAGAACGCTACCCAGAATGACCCTCCCTCCCCATACATCAAAGCGTCCATGCCACATGACTCGCCCCGTCATCCGACTGCCGACCCTGGACCGATTCTAAGCACCCGACATCGCAACGAGCCTGTGGACGTAAAGCATGCTAATAGTAGGGCTTACAGGCGGTATAGCCACGGGAAAATCGACGGTATCGAAGTATATTAGTGAAAAGCACAAGGTGCGGATTATCGATGCTGATGTTATAGCGAAGCAAGTGGTTGAACCGGGGACGTCCGGCTACAAGAAGGTAGTGGCACATTTTGGACCAACTTGTCCGGACTTATTGCTAGAAGATGGCTCATTAAATCGTCCTGCTTTGGGCAGGGCTGTGTTTGGCAATGAACCTGAGCGAAAAGTGCTGAATGGTATTATCCATCCCGAAGTTAGGTACGAAACATTGCGGCAGGTATTCATGTCGTGGATAACTGGCCACCGGATGATTATTCTGGACGTTCCGTTGTTATTTGAAGCGAAGATGAGCAGTATTTGTGGTGCTACGATTGCGGTTGTATGTGATGAAGCCACTGAGATGGAGCGTTTACTGAAAAGGGATCAATTTTTGTCCAAAGAGGATGCAGACAAGAGAGTTGCCAGTCAGATGTCGCTGGACAAGAAACGGGAGCTTGCTGATATTGTCATTGAGAATGATGGTGGCCTTGAGGATCTGTATGGCAACGTTGATCGTGTCATGGACCAACTGATGCCAAATAAGGTGGTTAGTACCGTGGAATGGCTAGTTCCTCCAGTTGGTCTAATCATGGCATTATATACTTATCTAACTAGAAGATCTAAACCGCCTGTCGCTAAACTATAGATAGACACAGAGGCAGATAAAATACAGCCGTGCCATTGTTATGTCGTCTGTACTTCGTATTGTCGATATGAAGAATAAGCTTTCTAGGCATGGCGACCCGGAAACTCGCCGACGGAGCCGAAACATGTTCCACCAGCTTACTGAACGACGTTTCAGAGTAAATATACGATGCATAATGTGGGTCACTCTTCATTCCAATGCTTTGGTGTGGAAATTCAGCCACACCATGGATATGTGGGTACTGACCATTTAAGCAGCATATTCTTTTCTTTACCCCTGGAAAGTTAACTTCAAATATTTGCGACTTGCTAACAACAAGGTCAAACCATGGTTAAACTGCGGACTAGCGAAGACCCAAGAATTCTTTGGGAAGTCAACATTCACGAAATTGTCAATGTAATTCGGAATAAGCCTCAATGGTGGGAAAAGTACCAAGACGAGGAAATATTCAACAGATGGAAAGAAGAGGTGCGAACAGAGTTCAGCGAGAATCCAAGTAACGGACGTTATAGATTTTTGGTAGACCAGATAGACGAGACTTTTGATGCGGTCGAAGTGCAACTGGACTATTACAGGGAATTGCGTGAAAAAACGCTGCCCTTTGTTACAGGTCCAGAAGACGACATTATGTTTGGCGATGACATTGTACCTAAGGATGTAAAAGAGCAATTGAGCACATTGGTCAAGGAAAAGCTGGAAACGGGGCCAAAGGACTGGCATCCAGGCTCTGATGAGAAGGTGTTGGATTTGGTGCACCCTTCGCTGTATCCGGTTGAATTCAGCAAAACTCCCCTGAAAGACGGCTCAATCGCCAAGAGACCCAAACACTTGTTGGATAGACAAATTGGTCCTCAATTTGCAGTATACAGCGGCAGTCAATTCCAGTGGATACCTGCTTTGTTCAACATCTCAAAAGATGACAACGACAAACACACTGCAGAAATCGGGTCTTATATCAACAACCTGCACCCAGAACAACAGGCAGAATTCTATCCCGTAGTTGCATCCATCTTCCAAAGAGCCATTCCAGGGCTTGAGATGGTATTGAGCAATGCCCAGATTCCTAACCATGTGTATGCCGAGATCCCAGACATGTCAGAATTGAGAACACAACAGTACTACGAACTTGAGGACAAGTATATGGACGGAGAAATGTCTGCGGACGACTGGAACAAGCTGAATGATGAACACGGCCCCGAGTATTTGGATCATATCGAGTTGAACTGGACCCCGAAGGAAATCCCCGACGTGCTGAACGAAAAGTTCCAAACTCCGGACCAATTGAAAGTGATTGTTAAACTAGCCAACATCGAGCTGACACCAGAGAAACCTACGTACGACGGAGGGACATGGCACTTGGAGGGTACCGCTTTGGAAGATATTTGTGCCACCATTTTGTACTACTATGACTGTGAGAACATTGCAAACTCACAGCTATCATTCCGAGCAAGCTATGAGCCCAACGACATCCCGTATGAACAGTATGACAGAGAGGGCACAATGATGGTATGGGGATTGGAGAATGACCAGCTGGCTCTTCGAAACGTTGGTTCATTGGATTGCATCGAAGACCGATTTATCGTGTTTCCAAACGTCTATCAGCACCACGTCGATCCTTTTGAACTGGCAGACCCCTCGAAACCGGGCCACAGAAAGATTCTGGCCTTTTTTGTGTGCAATCCGGACAATAGCAAAGTGATTTCGTCAGATCAGGTTCCTTATCAGCAAAAAGAATGGAACGACGAAGGCACCATGGATTGGAACCAGGCCTGTGAGACTCGGGAACGGCTGATGGCAGAGCGTGGGGCTGGTGAATTGGGCAAAGCGTTTGATGATATCCGGTTCTCACTTTGTGAGCACTAGGTTAACATGGTGCTTGACATCGATTTGCCTTTGCCAAATCAGTGCATAAAACCCAGGATAATCGATTAACCGAGCATCGGCTCCCACGCTTAGTTCCCCACCGGCCCGTGTCGTGCGGCTCAGCCTCGCGTGCCCCCAAAGATTTCGTAAAGTTTTGCCGTTTTTGTGCAAACAATTTTTGTAGGCGAAAGATATGATTTGTTTCTCCACTTCTACATCAAGAATTTTGTTCCCAGAACCAGCATACTATTTAAATCTCAATTGATATCCACCCTAATTGTGAAACTATATCCCAGAAAAAAATGTCAACCGAAGGAAAGACTATTACTTGTAAGGCAGCAGTTGCTTGGGAGGCAGGCAAGCCATTGAGTGTCGAAGATATCGAGGTTGCTCCACCAAAAGCTCACGAAGTGCGAATTAAGATCAACCATACTGGTGTTTGTCATACCGATGCATATACCTTGAGTGGAAGCGATCCAGAAGGCGCTTTCCCAATCATCTTGGGGCATGAAGGTGCAGGTGTAGTTGAAAGTGTAGGTGAAGGTGTAACCAACGTCAAAGTCGGCGACCATGTGGTTGCTCTGTATACTCCAGAATGCAAAGAATGCAAGTTCTGTAAATCAGGCAAGACCAACTTGTGTGGCAAGATTCGAGCCACTCAAGGTAAGGGTGTCATGCCTGATGGAACTTCTCGATTCACCTGCAAGGGCCAATCTTTGTTGCATTTCATGGGCTGCTCCACCTTTTCTGAATACACAGTCGTTGCTGATATTTCAGTAGTGGCAATTGACCAGTCTGCGCCATTGGACCGAGCATGTTTGCTTGGATGTGGTATCACCACTGGTTATGGTGCCGCTACCAAGACTGCCAATGTCCAAGAAGGCGACACTTGTGCCATCTTTGGTGGTGGTTGTGTTGGCTTGTCTGTCATTCAAGGCTGTGCTGCTCGAAAGGCTTCACGAATTATCTTGGTTGACATTGACGACAAGAAGGCAGAATGGGGCAAGAAGTTTGGAGCCACTGAATTCGTCAACCCAACCAAGATTGGAGACAAGAAGATCCAAGAACACCTTGTGGAGATCACCGACGGTGGTTTGGACCACACTTTCGACTGTACTGGTAACGTCGAAGTTATGCGATCAGCATTGGAAGCATGCCACAAGGGTTGGGGTCAATCAATTGTTATCGGTGTTGCTGCTGCTGGTAAGGAAATCTCAACTCGACCATTCCAATTGGTTACCGGACGAGTTTGGAAGGGTTCTGCATTCGGTGGTGTCAAGGGTCGATCTGAATTGCCAGGTTTGATCCAAGATTACAAGGATGGCAAGTTGAAGGTTGATGAATTCATCACCCATCGACACAAGCTGGATGGCATCAACACTGCTTTCCACGACATGCATGCTGGTGATTGTATTCGTGCAGTTATTGACTATTAACTAGCGCGGGCGAGGCTTTAGTTTTCTAATACGCAATTACTTTAAAGCAATTTCGGGTCAGTTTCAACACTAGGGCCGAGCCAAATCACGAAAACGCATGCAAAATTCATGAACCATCCATCCTCCTGCCACTGAAAACAGTAGCACACATGCAGAAGCCATTTTCCTCAAGCTACTTTTGCCTTTCTATAGATTTATGTAAAGAGATTAATCGTTCTTTCACTACTCTGACCGCTTTTTGCTTCTTTTTCTAGAAAAAGAAGACGCTTCGGAGTGCCTGCGGCCCTATGCCCTCCAGTATTGAGCCATTGAATGCAGCCTGTCAATCACCATTGGCAAAAACGCATTGACGGAATCGTTAATGAGATTCTGGAAATGCACCATTGCTTCCGCCTCGGTCATTTCAAGACAGAACTTCTCCTTGACTTTGTAGACTGCCTTCTCACGCTCAGCCATGATGTCAGGAATTGACGACTCCGTCATCAGTGCAAACAAGTTCAATATCAAATTAGCGTTCTTACGCAAGGAAGTGAAAGCTGTGAAGCAGTAGGAACGGAATCGTTCATAATTCGGCGATTGTGCGCCGCCCATTCCATCAATAATCTGGATAGGCAGCTTCATCATTGGAGGGAACGGCTTAGGGTCTCTTCCTAGAATATAACCAAAATCTGCGTGGAAAAAGTGGCCATCAGGACGGATCAACAAGTTGTCCAAATGTCTATCACCAACACCTAGTAAATAAGTGATGACACAGTAACCAGCACAGGACCTTACATACGTTTCCATAGCTTCTGGCTTGACCCCGAGTGCTGTAGACTCGTCAGGATTGTTGGTTCTAAGATATGATAGAATACTGTGGTGCTCTGTCAATACATCAGACAAAGTCTGGTTAGGAATGAACTGCAAAGCGCCATCTTTTGTTGAAGTAGCCAGAATTCTGTAAGGGGTCAATCTCAAATCCAAATTCTCGTTTTGCAACAGATTGTCCATTAGGATAATGATCTGAATTACGAGTTGATCCTGACGCAAGTCGTCCCCTGATTTGAACATTATAGGATAGTTGATTCCATCTTGAGTTTTGAGAACAACTTTTAGGGGAGACAAGCTACTCTTAAACACATTACACTCTTCAGGCACACATCCAACGATGTTTACTGAAGGATCCAATGGCAATGGAATAGGTGCAAACGACAGCATCCCATTCTTGTTGTCACCCAAAAACCCTCTCAGGTATTCCACCTTTTTTGGCCGGCTCGCTTTACTATTCTTGATCTTTGAGGCAAGCTCCAACATTTTGGTCACAAACTTGACCTGAGCTTTCAACGTAGCTGATCGTTCATCACCATCCTGTTGGTTGCCCAACGCAGTTATGAACTGAGAAAGCACTGGCTTGAATATTACAGCTGTAGGACCCTTCTCCTGCGCTTCAACGCTAACATACCAATAGAAGTAGGTACCAAGTACACGATTACGAGCGGCTCGAGCTATCAAGAACCTTGACAAATCAGATTTACCGGATTTCTTGTAAGCCATTGGCTCAAACTTCAACGCTTCTACCAGCTGCATCAAGTACAACTCCAGTTCATGATCACTGGCTTTCCGCAATCTATCTACTGCGTAGGAACGCACTTTCTGGTTAGTAAATGTCGGGCCAAGAAGTTCTAGTGCATCCGCAACGTCGATCTCGGCCCATCTAGGCAATAGTTCTACTGCCTGTTTCGATTCTACCACGTCTTCCCACGAAATCGCCTTCAAGAACTTGGTCAGGGCATGCTTATGTCGAGTTAGATAATATCTGAACTTCCACAGCAAGTTCTTTTCGTCATCGGTTAGCTCCTGAACTGGTGAAAAGCTCATAATCAAGTTCAGTTCATCTCTAATCTTAGCATTCGGTTTGAGTTCCTTATCCAGCGGTCCTGATTTATGTGAACGCACCAGTCGTCTATATTTGGATTCTATTGGATTCTCACGCGACTGCTCAGGGTCATGGACGACCATCATGCCGCTGCTTTTGCGATTCCCAGTGGCGTCATCAAGGACCGCAATTGGACCAGGCAGCTGTGCATGTGTTGAAGATAACGGGAGTATTGGGTATTCGTAATCTGAATACACTACAGGGAAATCAAACTGTAGCAAATCAATAAATAAGTAATGCTGGTTCTCTTCTGGCTGCTGTCGTTTGTTGATTCTTTCGATTTCTCTGAATGCCATGTTATCCAACCAGTCCACTCGCGTCATATCCCCTGACTCGTGCTTCTTGATCAGTTTCTCCAATCTATCCATCTCTTGCAAAGAAGTAAGTGCCGAGTCTGTTGAGCTGCCACTTAATCCATCCGCTTGTTTATCCAACCATACTCTACACTTTTGTCGGCCCCTTTTCAAAGAGCAATCTTTATCGTCAAACAACTTGACTGTAGTTCCACCGTAAGCTATCTTTTTCTCCTGGCCTGAAAAGTCCCATATCGTGATCGCCAGCTGGGAATCCAATGGCAGTTGGTTGTACTTGATGGGCAGTGTCACCCATTCATTCCACTTTCTATTTGACTTTAGAGGCTTGAACAAGGTCGACATGGGTATAGTCAGCGGCTTAGAGTCTGCAAATAGTTGAACTGACACCGAAAGATCAGAATTTGCGTTCACATTCGAAGCTCTAAGTATTTTCTCCGGGCATTCAATGAGCTCTGAATAAGGAACGCGTGGTTTTTCACCCTCCAACGAGCATCTAAAACAAAGTTAGTGATGGTCCTCAACTTCTATTGACTCACATCTTTACCCGGAACGGCAGGTCAATGTCCTTGGATAGGCAGAACGAAAACGCTCGTCCGTCCATCTTGCACTAGTACCTTTATCGTCGATTGATGTCGGCGGTGGAGAGTTCGTAGGCACCGCGAATGTCCCAAGGGCCGGGGAAGCGTGCGGCTGACCCGTCACGGCATTTGCGGCGACCACTTTTTGGAGTAGTGTTCTTTTTTTTTAAAAAAGAAGCAAAAACAGTGGACGATGGGGGGCGTGGACCGCTTTTTGCTTCTTTTTCTGGAAAAAGAAGACATCCTAGAGGTGGACAACATGCTCTTGTTCGACTAGCTAATTCTACATATCCATCTGGAACATGGTAGGGTCCCGCTTAGGTGGCTTCTGATGGCCCGGGAAACCCTTGCCTCCATAGATCACGTTGGCATTGGAATACCGCGAGGCGTTGGACGGATGCGGGTCTGCAATGGCAGCCGCAGACCGTGAGGCACCGCATCGCAAACAGAACATGTTCTTTGCAAAGTTATGGTAATTACAACCATCTTTGGCGCATTTCCAGTCCCCAGCTCGGAAAGGCACACCACTACCTCCGTTTTGGCTACCTCCAGAAGGCTTTTTGCCAGGTGTTAAATTGTCATGATGGTGATGGTTATTAACAGTATTAGAGGCATCAGAAGCCTGGAATGAACATCTAAAACAAGCCGTTCGGCGCTGGAAATTGCTGAATCCACACGAAGGGCAAATCCAATCCCCAGGCCGGGGTCTGTTCTTGCTTGACGGGAAATGGGTCAAGATGTTTCTAGCCCGTTCAATCACAGCATTCCCTGACGGAGATACTTCGATAGCTCGCTCATTTAGAGCCCTTCCGTTCATGGCAAGGCTCTCTGCTGCCTCTTCGTGGGTGCTAAATACTGCAAAACCTGCCTCCAAATTTGAATGCGAATTGTCAGGAGTTCTGAATGTCCAAAATGCAATTGGTCTACCGCCGTATTGAGTAAACCAGCTCTCTAGTTCACTTTGAGTAATGTCATGAGGTAGGTTAGATAGATGCACGACTTTGCTCTTCTCTTGAAGAAAGGCACGGACATCGGCTAGTAAGTCCATGGGTCTTGTCATGACATCTGAATGCTGTTCAAACGGCTGCGATTTTATAATTAATGCTTTCAAAATATTAGCTGCCAACGTAACATCCTCGATTGCTCGTCGAGGTCGCATCATCGTTGGCTGAGAAATGTTATAAAGATTGCCCACAGGGTTTTCCGGAACCTCCAACGCAGTACATATGCCTGAGATAGAAGATGCACTACATTGGACAGTTTCCGGATGATGCTGCTGCCATCTTGAATACTCCTTGCGAATATCATAGATTTTTGGGTGTTTTAAGTATGCTGGTAGAACCACGTTCTTATCTCGTGCTTCTCGTTGGATCTGAACCCTCAAATCCCACGAGTTCAGTGAAACAAACGAAATATCATTGCCATGGTTAATGATGTACTCTTGCACGGCAAGGTCAAATGCTCGAATGCAGTCACTGAACGACCCGGCATTTTTAACATGATCCCACGTCAAAGTGGTCAAACTTGCTGTAAATCAGTAGTTAGTTTGGGTTGCACCATAATACTTACTGCACAGGGGTGTTATAGGCGTGGATAGCGGACGGATCAATATAGACTGCTTGTGGATCTGATTATTCATGCTTGTTAGTTCGTTGCCACCTTGATTTTACCCACCTCTTGGAGCGTCTTTGAATGCATCATGATCCAAGTGAACTCTATAGTTTCTGAAGAATCTTTTGTGACGTACACTCCATTTTCATCGCAAGTTGTAGTCAGATGGACTACAATATACACTTCCACCATTTTTTACCTCTCGATGCCCAGCGAAATATCCGAAAAAACACTTCACAACTGGTCTTCTCGGATGTACGTGTGCAAAATATGTGATTCCTCAAGAAAACAAGCAGTGTTTGCGGTCCGAATCAAGAGTTCAAATGGTCGATGTGCGTCGTTACGGTATTGGTACTGCCAACGTGTGATTGAAAAAATAAAAATATGCGTGAGCCTGTGCCTATGCTTTAGTTTATGCTTGAGCTTGAGCCTGCAAATGCGGGGACCCAAGGCTAGCCTCGTGAGTGAGCCGCATCTCGCCCTTTTCCACAAATTATCATCAATTGTCTATTTACAGAATACTAATACCTAAAAATATATACAGAGATAGCCTACCAGAACATTCGCTTGTTACCGGGGCCATTGTTGGACCGTCTGTGCCTATTTCCGGACCCAGAACCAGGTCTGGATCGGGCACCACCACGGCTGTTGCCTGATTTGATTCTTGATCTCAAACCGGATGTTTCAGAGAGTTGTTCAAACTCCTCGTCAGAAATACCAAGCAAGGCACCAAAGGACTCTTGATCTCGAATGAACTTGTACTGAGAAATCTTGTACAGCGACTGAAGGTTGCTGTAGAATCTAAAAAGGGATCGAATGGCAGCCAATCGTTCTTCTGGTTGCAAAACATGGGAGCAAACCTCACTCATGTCGTCTAGAATAGAATTGTCCATGTCCTTTGGCTCATAAATGGTATTAGAAGCCAAAGAAACGTTGGCCTTTTCCAAAAGCTTGAGATATGGCTTTTCTTGTGCAAGATACACCATGATAGACTTGCCTCTGTTACCAATTCGAGCAGTTCGGCCAATTCTATGAATATAAGCGGCAACTTCACCTGGGGTTCCTAATTGAACCACGTGAGAAACGTTTGGAAAGTCCATTCCTCTAGCAACCACATCTGTGGTAACCATGATCCCGCTTTCGCAAGACCGGAAGTCGTCAGCCTTTCGCTGTCGTCGAGCCTGGCTCAATTGACCATGGAGCTCAAAGATCTTTGGCCCTTGGTACTTTTTGGACAATCTCATCATGCTATGGGCAAAATGGTTTACCAAAGCTACGGTAGGCAAAAATACAATTGCCTTGAATTTCGGATTTTCGTTGCATTCATCAAAGATGGCCCGGGCACCAGCTGAATAGACTTCAGCCCAGTTTCTGCACACAACTCCGTGCTGGCTGACCAGCTCTTGAGTTTGTGGCTCATCTTCTGGAACAGTATCCTCGATTTGGACGTTTCCATCTAGTTCCTCGTGTGCAAACTTCAGCATATTCTGGTCAGTGGTGGCACTGAACAACAGAGTCTGGAACTTTCCACCATGAACCTGCTTGATCTCGTCGTCAATGTTCAGCAATTCCTGCTTAAACCCAATGTCTAAAAGTCTATCTGCTTCGTCGAGGACTTTGATTTTGAGTCCCGCAAAGTGTTTGGCATACTCTGGTTCTTGTAACATGTCTAGCAATCGGCCAGGAGTACCCACAATAATGTCGGCAGGTTCTCGACCCTCAAAAGCACGTTTTGCTTGTCCTAGTTTTGAAAGTCCACCCACCATGCAAACAGTCTTGATCTTTCTCAGTGCACCAAAAGAGGTGATTGCGTCGATTTCGTCATGAATCTGCTGGGCCAGTTCTCGGGTTGGCGAGATAATCAGCCCCTTCACCCCACTAACATTGTTCTTCTTTGCTTGATATACTTTTTCCAGGAGTGGAATCGAAAATGCTGCGGTTTTACCAGTGCCGGTTTTGGCACGGACGACCATGCTCTTGTCAGAAATAATAGGTAGCAACGATCGTGCTTGTACAGGAGTTAGTTCTTCGTATTTTCTATTATGATACAGCGAGTTTACCAACACTCTAGATATCACTTTATGCTCTGCCAACTGCAGGGTCGAGATACCTGAAAACTTGGCCTCTGCCTCAGGAATGTTCACTAAGTCCTGCCAGTTCATGTTCTTCAACGCAGCATTATCAACCACGTAGTCCGGTTCTCCAAACAACCCGTTGCCTTCGGCTGATTGTCGCTTGACCGGGTTTCTATGAACGTAGTGATCCCGGTCATTTGGACGGTTGTTCCAAGCCTTTTGAGGTTTTTGGAACTTGTTGGACCTATTCTGGTAGCCTCCCTTGCCACCTCTAGCCTGCTGGCCCCAAAGAAGCGCTCGGTTGGTGCTGAATTGCCTGGCAATGACCAAACCGACTTTTCGATACATCATTGTGTGTGCGTGTGTGTGTGTCTGCAGCTTATCTCGAGATCTGGAAAATTTCTCCTTCACCTTGTCTCAAGCGAGCCTCATCGGGGGGTCGGTGCCACCACCACACACTCCACGTCTGGCCGTGGGTTCGCCTGGCTCAGCCCAACCCATCCCCAGCGTCGACTGTTTTTGCTTCTTTTTTAAAAAAGAAGAAACACCACCGGGAGGGTTAATGTCTTCTTTTTTTAAAAAAAGAAGCAAAAAACAGTAGACGCTGGGGATGGGCGATGAGCGATGAGCTGGGCCGGAGTTCCGACTCACCGTCGCCGGCGCGCACGGATGCTCCCAACACCAAGTCCCACCTGTGGCCGCTAATTTTTCTTAACTGGTCGACTTACACTTGTTTTAAGCGTTTAAGCGTCGATACGTCATTAGAACCTACGATAGAACTCGATATCGTTCTATATTCTTAGAAAGTCCTTTTTGATCCCGTTGTCAGGAAGGTCCCCCTTGTAGGAAATTTATCGTTAAAAGCTCTAGCTTTTGTTTTGTTGAACTAACGCAGCGGTAAGATAAGGAGTGAACTAAACTAAAGAAGGATTGATTGTTCCAAACGTCCGCTCTTTAGAGCTTTAATAAAATTTTCCGTAAGAACGAACTGAAAGGAATCCATTTGCTTTCAATTCACCCTCTATATAAGCCTAATCCTCTATTCCTTATCCTGTTACTTTAGTGTTGTTGTTTCGAAGGAAAGGATCTGGCACATAACCACTGGGCATTTGCACTTGCATTCAGTCGAAAACAATGTTTTCTGATCATACGAATGGTGGAACTGAATGGGGAAATTCAATGTATGGCAACAATAACTCCAGCTATCACCATCAGCAACAACCACAACCACAACCGCCGCCGCCGCCGCCGCCACCACCTCCACCACCACCACCGCAACCTAATACTATGGGTTTTCAACATCATCATCGACCCCAGCTTTCACCGTCATCATCCTCACAGCAAAGTAATAATGATCCGTTACAACATGACCACAATTTCCAATTTCATAACCAACCGCACCAAGGCACTGTGGACATGTCATTATTCAGCTCCCCGTTGCCATGGCAACAGCAAATGCAGCACCATCAAGCTCAGGTGCAGCCACCTGTTGTCCCATCGGCATCGGCATCGGCGTCGGCTCCCGGTCCGGCCCCTGCTCCCCCTGTGACTGGCCCGCCAACTGCGTTACAACAACAGCAGCACCACAACCAGAATGGTCAGTCGCAGTCACAGCCAAGTCAGCCGCAACCGCAACCGCAACCGATGTTTGGTGGACCTCACCAAAACAACCAGCAGCAGGCTACCCCTGATTTAAATATGCAATTGCAAAACCATCAGCAACATCAGCAGGGTCAGTTCATGGCAGAAAGAAATAATGGTTGGCATTCGCAATCAAATTGTAGGTATTCGAACAAGTCCACATCGTTGACTAACAAAAGCCTCATTTTAGCTTTGCATCCTCAAAACATGGCCAGACCTGCAGGAGATATGCATAACCCTCATTCCGAGTCTCAGAATGACATTACTTATTTGTCGTTTGAGAACCCCTTTAACCACCAACAAGCATTGAATCTTTCTTCAGATTCTACAGACTTCTTACCTCGACAAGTTCAGGTTGAACCTCCTTCTTTGCATCAACAACTACAAGACCAACAAATGGGATTTCCTTCCTTTGCTTCAATGCCTTCTAGTGTAAATATACTAGACTTGCAGCGACAACAGCTACAGCAGCAACAGCATCAGCAGTCTTCTCAGGCTCAGGCTCCACCACAACCTCAACCACAAAGAGCGACGGTTGACTTGAAATCGTTTTCTGTGTCCCGTAAACGTGTAAATAGCGACAGTGCGCCTAGTGCTACAGTCAAGAAGGTCAAGAGCTCAGAAGGTGCCAAACCAAAGGTGGCCGCCAAGCCAAAACCAAAGGTTCCAAAACAGCCGAAAACTCCAAACGAATTAGCAAAATCTGCTGTTCAGTTAATCTTCAAGAACAGTTCCAATACTGATGAATTGCGAAATCAATTCAAAGATTTGATGTTTTCTGTTGAGAAGACTGAGTATGGCAAGACAAACCCGGATAAAGTGGAAGTTATACTAGATACTGCGTTGAAGGAGCCAAATAATGGCCGGTTGTGGTTAGCGCTCGAAGGTGATCCAAAGTTTATATCTCGATTACGAAATTGGATGGCCCATTATATTAATGGAGCAAAATACGATAGATTGATTACCGCACTTCAGGTGTTGAACCGTATTCCGTTAAATGAGACTGAGTTGACCATCTACAAGCTGTCAAAGCCCATTCAGATGATTGTCAATAACGGTAGCGAAAGAGTAGCTACTTTGGCCAAACAACTCCGAGCGAAGGTTAATGCATCTAAATCTAAATCATCCACAGCTACTAGTACTAGCACTAGCACAACTACAGCATCTATTGCATCTACTGCTGGTCCTAAAGCTACAACGAAAAATGTCACTAGTTCCACTTCTGGTGCTGCCAATGCTTCCGCTGCTGGTGCTGCTACTGCTAGCAGTGCAACCGGCACAGGTAGTACCACTGGCACCAGCGAATCCAGCTTTTTCAGTAACCTGCAACGAGCAACGTCGTTGTCCCATGCATCATCAAACAAGCCAAAGGTGCCACCAATCTCGACAAAGGTACCACCAAAGAAGGAGTCCGAGCCAATTGAGAAGCCAAAGCCCACGTCTTCGTTTTCTGCTTACTTGGAAACTGTTCGAGGAACCAAGAGACAAGCACACGAATCCGATAAGTTATCCACCAGCACCGGTACAACCACCAAACCTAAATCCAAGAAGAAGCTCAAGACGGTTCATTGGCCTGAAGACGACAAGGATTTAGTTCAAGTAAAACTGTTCGAGCCTGATCCAAGTATGCTTGCCAATCGCAAGAAATCGGTAGGCTCAGCAAAGGAAATGGATCAAGCAGAAGCTACCTGTTTGCACCAAGCTGGTGAACACGAGGAAGACGTTTCATGGTTCACTCCTCCATTGTATAATATCAAGTTGTCGTCAAGACAGTTCGCCAAGACTGCTGGGTCCAGAACTGCTAATAGTCGGGCTGCTAAAGAGGAAGACGAGCGTCAGAGTCAAGTGATTATGTCGCTAGATGAAAATAGTTCCTCTCCATCGGAGCCTGACGAGCCAGTTATCAAGCCAACTGGCCCAACTCCCGAGATTAAGGTTGCGTCTGAAATCAAGGACCATCCAGCTGTCAAGAAGCTCTTGATACCCTCTACTGCCGAGCTTCAGAAGCTGTTGCTAGGAGTAAGTAACCTTCCTAAGCCGAACTCGTCTTCTACGATCGACCCATCCAAAGCCTCTGTTACAGAGGAGGTCATTGCATTGCGACAGACAGACATCCGTCTTCATGTCATGCAGAACCGTCAAGAGCCTGAAAAGTATCGTGCGGTTTGCAAGTTTGGTTTGACGGGATGCCGGAGAGGTGACGAGTGCACCTACATCCACCAACGCGGGTAGTGTCGCTATATTATGTATTATTTAACGATTTTTTGTATAGCTCTAATTCACATTGATCTAACGACTCGTGTACTGTTTTTGCTTCTTTTTTGAAAAAGAAGAAGGGTTGTACCTAGGGTGATGTCTTCTTCTTTTAAAAAAAGAAGCAAAAACAGTCGACTTCTGGCTTGCGAGTGAGCCGCACACGATGCTTTTGGTGGATATCGTTTTCTTTTAAAAAAATAAGCAAAAAGCAGTAGTCAATTGTAATAAACAGGCTCCGTCCTATATAATTATGCCCTCGGTGTATCCTAAAAATACCCGGAACATTGATTTACACCCCCCATAGGGGCACCACCTCATCTGGTGCCCGCCTTTTCCACAGCAGATGGTCCATTTTCTATGGATTACGCTTTTTTCCCAAAGACGAATCAAAACACATTTTACAATTGAGATATACAGACATTACTCTAGCTAAAGAATCTCTCCTTTCTCTTCAAAAGGGCGCGGAACACCGTTTTTATGACCCTAAACAGGTTCCACCTCACCCCTCTCTCCAGTGTCTATGCGCCGAAATGTCACGTCAAAAAACAGTAGACAATTGGAGTTAATAGACCGCTATCTATCTAATAACACACTCATTTCTCTTCAAAAAGGGCTGGAACATCGTTTTTACCCGGCCCAACGCCGACTGTTTTTGCTTCTTTTTTAAAAAAGAAGAACACCACCGTCAACAGCACCACAGTGCGGCGTGCGGCTCGGGGGCAAAAGTGCCGTCACGGGTCCCTTCGTTGCCACGCCCTAGGTTGAGACACACACTTTCCATCCTCACAACACAAAATCACATTCACATACTCACACTACACTTTTTTGTTGCAATCGACACAGCGATGAACGCAGATTCTGTTCATCGAACACCGCTGGCAATTAGCTCAGACCAGGGGAACCTCCCTCCCGGAGTGAACAATCACCGGGTGTTAACGTCGCAGTTGTTGCTAGCAGTGACATTGGGTTCTAGTGCTTTGTTAAGTTTTTGCATTCTCCGATACAAATGGCCACAGTTCTATGCGGCCCGTCAGGCCAGAAAAAGTACGTTGAGCAAGTTTAAATGTACTAACAAGACCATAGAGGGACTTCCGAAAATAAAAAACTCCATGTTTGGATGGATGAAGTCGTTGTACAATGTGACAGATGAAGAAATATTGGAACATGCTGGATTAGATGCATTTGTGGTATGACAAAAAAAATTTTGATCAGGGGCTAACAACAAAAATTTATAATAACAGTTTCTAGGGTTTTTCAAGATGGCTATTCAGCTATTTAGTGTGTGTACGTTATGTGCAGTAACAATTATAGGACCAATTCGACTGCATTTCACAGGCAACTTTGACCCTGATGATGATAACGACTTTCGCAATCGCACAATTCCGCACACAGCAATGGGAGGAAACAACAATGGCGAGCCAGACCCTTCAGTTCCAGAGGATTACGATGGCTACCTTTGGGTATATGTTATGTTTACCTATGTATTCACCGGTCTGACCGCCTTCATGTTGCTCAGCCAAACCATCAAGGTGGTAAAAGTACGGCAGGAATACTTGGGTAGGCAGAATTCTATTACTGATAGAACTATCCGGCTCGGTGGAATTCCTCGAGAGCTAAGAACTGAGGACACGCTCAAGGAGCACGTGGAAAATCTGAACATTGGCAATGTACGATCGGTGAAATTATGTCGAAACTGGGAAAAATTGGATCGACTTTTCGATGAACGAGATGAGGTTGTGGCTAAGCTGGAAAGAGCTTGGTGTGAATATTTGGGCCCCACGTGGATCGATGACCATCCGGGTGAAGGGCTGCCCGTAAGCCAATCGTCGCGTGTTTCGCTGCCTACTGTTGTTGAAGATGACAACAACCTGGGCGAGGATGAACAAGAACGTGTTTCGTTGCTTGCTAGTCCTCCTATGCGACGGGGGAGCATCCAATTGTCAGCAAGACAACCAAAAGTGTTTGACAGACCTACTGAAAAACGAGGGTTTTTGGGGTTGTTTGGAGACGAATTTGATGTTATCGACGAATATTCTACAAGACTGGAAAATATCGATGAACAGATTGAAGAAATTCGTCGAGAAGACCGGTTTGCGGCCACAGGAACTGCATTTGTGACGATGGATTCTGTTGCTTCTGCACAAATGACTGCCCAGGCCGTGTTGGATCCAAGACCTCACAAACTCATAGCTGAGACAGCCCCTGCGCCGCATGATGTGATGTGGCGCAACCTGTACATGACTACTAAAGAACGATTCATTCGAACCTACACAATTGCCACTGGCATTTCAATCTTTTCTATATTCATGGTGGCTGTAGTTACCTACTTTGTTTGGTTTTTGCAGTACGATGTTATAGAAAAGTATTGGCCAGCGTTGGCAAAGCTCATGATCGAGCGTCGATGGGTCTATGATGTGCTTACTGGTCTAGTGCCTACCTGGATTTTCTCTCTGTTGATGAGTACGGTGCCGCTGTTGTATGGATGGCTTTCCACCAAACAGGGATTCGTATCGCATGGAGAAATCGAATTGAGTACTATTTCAAAGAACTTTTTCTTTGTATTTTTTAACATGTTTTTGGTCATGACGACCGCTTCCGGGGCTATTTCAAGTTACTGGAAGTTTCTAAAGGATACCACTCAGATTGCGTATGAACTGGCGAGAACTTTGACCGACTTCTCGTCGTTCTATGTCAATTTGATTGTACTTCAAGGTATCGGCATGATGCCTTTTAGGTTACTACAAGTGGGAAGCTTGTCAAAGTTCCCAATCGTAGCACACAACTGCAAGAGTCCTCGAGACTACAGAAACATGTACAAGCCTGCCATTTTCAACTTTGGCATCACGCTTCCCCAGCCCATTCTGATCTTTATGATTGTGGTGCTGTACAGTGTGATTTCCACAAAGATTCTGGCATTCGGGACAATCTACTTCATCTCTGGCTATTTTACGTACAAGTACCAGTTGATGTACTCCATGGTGCATCCCCAGCATTCAACTGGTCGAATGTGGCCCATTATTTTCCGACGAATTTCGATGGGATTGGTCATGTTCCACCTGGCCATGGCCGGCATCCTAGCGTTGAAGCATGCGTACTTCTTGGCTACGATGCTGACTCCATTGCCATTCATGACGCTGGGCTATTGGTACAATTTTGAAGACAATTATCGACCACTGCTTCAGTACATTGCGTTGCGAAGCATTGAGACCACTGGGTCCGGGTCTGAGTCCAGCATGAACAACAGTGAGCGGTCCTTGAGAAGATCAGGGTCCAAGACGCTGGATGAGCAACGGGAGCGATTCCAACGATACGTGAATCCAAACATGGCCCGTTCGCTGGACGGACCCTGGATTGGGGTGGAGGGCAACGACGTGATTCTTGCGAATTCCGAGGGCACTATCCGCAAGCGAATGCGGTTCGAAGAATGGGAGTAGTAGAGCAATAATTTATTAGTTATAATGACCATGAACGAGACGACGATGCATATAATATTGATAATATACAACAGTTTATTCGTTGAGCCTGCGTCTACTGTCTGCTTCATTTTTAAAAAATAAGCAAAAAGCGGTACACTAGCTAATTGTCGACTGTTTTTGCTTTAAAAAAGAAGACAGTATCCCTTCCGGCGGTGTTCTTCTTTTTCCAGAAAAAGAAGCAAAAAGCGGTCTACTGGCCTGCGTAATATAGCAGCAGGTTGGAGATGCCCTTGACACACACGACATACCTGGCTATCTCTGCCAGCATGGTCATGAGCGTCGCCTTGATGTACCCACAGCCGAGTATCGTGGTCAATGCCTCGATTATGTTAAAATTCACTGCCCAGCTGACCATTGTGGCTGCTATGGGTATGTCGTACGACCATATCAGCATCAATATAGGAAACAGTTTCGACGAACTGGATATCAACACTGCGGTGGATAATGCATTGGGTCGCGTCCAGTGGAGCCAGTACTTGGCTAGCAGCCGAAGCGTAATATGTACAACAGCAGTGTCCATGACACAGTAGACCAAGAAGATCATGTATTGGGTTAGTACAGGTAGCGACAGAATGAACCGATTCAGAGATGACGACGAGGTTTCAGAGCCAGTCTGGAACGATTTTTCAGCCCGTGCCCACGTCAGGTACACGTCGAACAGTGTCACCAGCAGCCACATCCGTTTCGTCTTGATATGCAGTGAGTCTTCGCCTGAAATAGGCGATAGTACGTTGAAGACCATGTGTCGGTATGCTTGGGGCTTGAGCAGCATGAGGTCAATCACGATAATGACACCATCATGCTCGATGTATTTGTCGGCAAATCGATTGCAGTTCGGGCAGGCGGTCATCCGGATGTTATTGGGCGAGTACTCGGTGTAGAGCGAACTCACGGGGTGAGTGCACTCGATGCAAATCATGGTTGGTGTCGTTGGTGTCGGTGTCGGTGATGATGATGTCGTCTACCGCTTTTTGCTTTTATTTTTGGAAAAAGAAGACATCACCCTAGAAGTGGCTTTCTTCTTTTTTAAAAAAGAAGCAAAAACAGTAGACGCAGGGGATAGCATTTCTACATAAATAGATACACTTACATAAAATCGTCGTCGTCAAAGTCGTCGTAGTTGGTAGTGTCCTTGGCCTCATCGACCTTCAACGAGGCAGCCTTGGCGACAGGCTTCTTCTTCTTGCCTCGATTCATCCGTTCTTCTCGGATCTTTTCATTTTGCAATGCAGTTAGAGTACTGGACACCTTTCGGATTTGGTCAGTGGCCAGCGGCTTGCACACGTCTCGACACAGCTCGGTCACAAAGTTTGAGTAATGCAAACCGGACACTTCGTGCAATTGAGCCAGCAATGGGGCCAGAGTCTTTCGCAGGTTTTCGAATTCTTGCTTGCTGGTTGGCTTGAAGATCTGCAAATCACTCAGTTTTTGAGGCTGGGCAGCGGCGGCTGGACCAGTGGATATTGTGGCAGTCTTCTTGGATCGAGGATGGATATCTACAGAACTGAACAATTCTGCAGCATTGTTCAAATCGCTATTCAACTCGGCTTGTTTCAATCGCTCCTTTCTAGTGGCAGCATCTTCTTCTGCTGATGCCATGGCCTTTTTCTCACGTTCGGCTTGCTCTTTGGCCTCTCTATCAGCCTTTCGTTGCTCGGCGCCTACTTTGTTCTTCAATGGCTTCACTGGACCTTCTTCTTCTTCCGATTCTCCAGCTGCTTCCCAGTCATCGAGCAAGGCATCTTCGTCTTCGTCGTCGAAATCGTTTCTAGAAACCGCGGCGGTGGACACCTCAAAGTCTTCGTCGTCTGTTTTTTTTTTGGTGGTTAGCGATCGCCAGTCAGAGCCACTTCAAGCCGCAAGACACATACCCCAGTTTGACATTTCTTGTGTCGTTGTTGGTTGTGATTGTTTTTGATGAATGAAAAAAAAAATTTCCCACCACTCAAAACTCCGTCGCATGCTTTGGCTACACAAAAGTTCCAACTGGTGATGGAATGCGCACGCACTCTGCTCTCCGGCCAGTGGGTGGTGTGTGCCTGGTGGTGGTGTGAGGTGCGTGTGTGGGTAATAATAATAGTACAACGAGAACAATCAGCACAATATTCTATTCACAGATGAACACTGAGTTTACAGAGTGGCTCTCTCGGAGTGATATCGAGTGCAATTGCGTGCCGGGTCCTACCAAGCATGGAAATGGACTGGTGTTTGGGGATGAAAAGGTCAACCTGGTTAACGTGCCAAAGGACATGGTGATCAGTGCAGATATGATCGTGGAATACTCCAAAGACCATCCATTGCTGGACATGTTTTTGCACGTCACAGACCAAGGGGACATGACTGAAGACATAGAGCTAATTCCTAGAAAGATTATATTTCGCTTTTTATTGTACCAGATGCTGTCTATTCGGAGAGGCACACCAGACCTGAAATTTGCTAGTTGGATACGGTCGTTGCCTCCTGCAAAGGACATGAATCTGCCAATTGCATGGGACGATGAGGAGATTGAGACTCTGATTACCACATCTATCTACTATGCCACTGTTTCCAAGAAAAAGCATATCACAAAGACGTACTCCAATTTTTTCAGTGGCGGCGAAATCAAGAAGGCAATTGCGGAATATGTGGCTAGCGGAGGAAAGCAAGATTTGACAGTAACCGACTGTGAAGTCTCAATACAGGATTGGCTCCTGGTGGACCAATGGATCTCGTCTCGAAGTCTGAGTTTGCCCGTAGATGAAGAAACTATGCAAACGGTGATGGTACCAGTAGTGGATCTTGCAAACCACGCAACCGACCCTACTGCTGTATACGTTGCGAATGACGAAGGAGGAGTGTCCCTAGTCGGACTCAGGCACGAGAAAGGCGCAGAAGTAACTATAAATTACGGCCCAGACACTGGAGCCGGCGAGTTCCTGTTCAAGTACGGCTTCATACCTGAAGATGCGCAAGCCGCACGCACTGTCACGTTTTTCCACGACCTGATGGACCCCAAGTTCCGAACTTGTTTGGACGAAGAACACGATCCTAGCAAGCAGGTAGACGAAAACAGTGACGAAATTGATCCAGACTCGAGCTACGAGATTCTATTTGCGCTATACAACGAGCGGTTCAACAGAACCACCTTCACGTCGGCCGGCGGGGGCGCTGCGACATGGCATGACGACTTTATCTGTCTGCACTGCTGTGGGTCAGACCTGGAGGTTGTTCACGATCCAAAGACCGAGTACGTTGGTTTACATTTCCGAAATGAACCTGTCGATCTGTCGAATGTGGAGCAGACGCTGGTGTCAAGAGACGCCGAGTTTTTTAATACTGTGGTAAAACCCCGTGGGAACCATGCGATTATCAACCTGATCAACAAATTCTACCTCGTAGATGACACCAAGGCCTCGCAATACCACCCGCTGCACCGGCTGGAACAGCAGCTATTGGTGGCTGTTATCAACGAAGCCAAGAAAAACACCCGAGTAGATTAAGCACGTAAGTCATGTAACTTAGCAACGCCGGATCGGAACAATTTTTCCTCTCTCTTATCAGTAGGTTTTCCTCTTTCAACAAACAACAATATAAAGAGCAACACGCCCCCTAGAGGTGCATAGCGAACCAGCACAACACAATGAGCGAAAGCGAATCGTATTACAGCACGGGTCGTGGAGGAGCTGGCAACGTCAAGCCTGGAAAGGCTCCAGAGGTCCGTGAAGGCAAAATGGGACAAGAATATCCTCATCTAAAGAGCGAATACTACTCTACAGGTCGAGGTGGAGCTGGCAACATGAAGAAGAATGAACCGAACAGCAACGAGGCTCGTAAAGCACAGGATGTGGATGAAGATAGTTACAGCTCTATTGCACCAAGCTCGTCCAATCGTTCGGTAACGGGACGTGGAGGTTATGGCAACGTTCATCGAGTCAACAGCAATGACTCTAACTCTAAGGCTGCTGCTTCAGCCAACAACAATAATAATAGTGAACCATCATTGCTCAAACGAGCAATGAACTTTTTCAAGTCGTAGGTACTTTTCTTTTAATGTAGTAGATCATGATTTATTAGTGAATCGTTTACGCGGTTGATACACCACCTCGTCGTCGTCGTCGTCAGCGTTGTGGTTCATACCGTCGACCTTGTCACGTTCTTCGTTACCCCCGTTTCTTTCTATCACGAACGCCTGTGCACTGTAGTCAAACTCGAGCTTTGTAAAATCCAGACGGCTGAGCTCAATAGCGCTAAACAGAATACACTGGCACTGGAAGATGGCCACATTGTTGTCTGCGTGAGCCTCACGTGAGAGCCCAGAAGGAGTGTCGTTGAGACCACCATTAAAAGGCATTAGCGCTTTACAGAGCCTCTCTTCAAGCAGCGGATTGTCGCTGGATTGGCCCGATAACAGACCTACTGCGGTCAGCGGATCAAACTTGAACCCGTATTCTTTTCGTAGCGGTTCCATCACTGCTACAATTTCAGCAAGCGTGGGGGTGTTTTCATGCCGTTCCCATTCTACACTGTGGACAAAAAACTTGACAAACCAGTCCATATATATCCGTAACACTGGCAGTACGTGTTGCATGCCCTCGGCCAGGGCTCCTTCGGAAGGATGATTGGCGTTATGCAGTGCGGCTTGACGTACGGCATGGAACATGCCAATCGTGAGGCTGAACACCTGGTTTTGGTCGTTACCATGCTTGAAGGGACCTCGTTTATCAGAAACGAAAGTCAGCATGGGACCAATCAAACACAATTTGATCAGGGTTTTGCTTGGTATTCGGCGGTCTGACAGCAGCTTGCCAAACCGCTCGCATGCTTCGTTAATGTCGTTAAGCGACACTGGGCTAGATACACGCTTGTTGATTTGATACTCAAAGCACGTGCAAAATGTCCAGACAAAGTTCAGGACTACCAGTTTGACGTCATTTTCGGGGGCACCAGTCAGTTTGGCCGACTTGATCAGCTTTTCGGGTCCCATGCTGCTGAGCTTGTGTGTGACACGCTTCACATTATCTACCTGGAAAGGTCGCGACACTACTTGCGATACTAGGAACCAGTACAAAGCCTCGAAATAGTCTCCGTTAGTATATGCTAGGTTACCCAGTTGATTTGCTGGAGTCCCGTCGCTTGGGGTCACTCTAGACGCCGCCTGGTAATACACCATTGAATGCTTCGAATCATGAGGACTATCTTTCGAGTTCGCCATAGACTTGTAGCGAGAAATGTCTCCCAATCGGCACAGTGCATGCTTGATGGACTCTTCAACCCTCTCGGCGATTGAGGCATTGGGTTCCTGTACCTGGGTCTCCGGGATGTCCAACTGCAGTATTGGAATTAGTCTCTGGACCTCTGCAGATCCTCCATACACCTCAATCACTCGCTTGATAAACTCCTTGTATGATTTGGAAATGATCCGATAGAACAGTGTCATTGTCTCGACGTTGCTCTCACTGGTACCGCCACCACTCTCGAGCTTGGGTCGGTAATGGTTACAAACTACAGAGAAACACGACCACATGTCCCTCTCTAGACCCTGCGAATTAGCCAGATCGTCTATGATTTGCTTGGTATAGAACGACGATATCTCGTATAACGTTCCCTTGATTTCGTCTTGCTTGCTCTCTTCGTTTTCTTGTGCGTCTAACTCCTTCAACAGAGCGGACAAGCGTGGTTTAAAGCTCTCCACGTCACCCGCTAGGTTCATTCTTTAGGTCTATGGTGTATGGCTATTCTTGTGTGATGATATGATCTATTTATGTCTAGAAGCTCTGGAGTGTCATCGGTCGCATGCAGTGGAAAGTCCCATCGGCGGCTAGCCGATGGAGTGACAAACGCTTTGCCATGATGTCTTCTTTTTTTAAAAAAAGAAGCAAAAAACAGTAGACGCTGGGGTTGGTGCAGGCATTTTGCTTCTTTTTCAAAAGAAGTCCGGTTTTTGCTTCTTTTCTTAAAAAGAAGACAGCCCGTGATGCGACTGAAACTTCCGTGCGGCTCACCGTTCTGATAAATCGGCACGTCGGACCCGGAGCCGACACATCGTCAAATAAACTTTTTTCCACTACCACAGCGCCCAGTTTCAGCGACAGAAATGCCCCAAGTGCCGTGCAAATTCTATGAGAAGGGTACGTGTGTGTGGAGAGAATTGAATTGCTAACAGTTTTTGGGTCGTAGGGAAATGTTTGAAGGGTGATAAGTGTCCGTTTTTGCATACAAGGTCCTTCAGCAAGAAGGAGCTGGTGAGCCTGTTTGTCAAGGACATGAAAGAAGACCGGCCACCGTGGGTGCTATCTAGCTACTCGATTCCTGATAGAAAGAATGTAATTGTCGGGGATCTGTCCCCTGAGGAGGCGAGGTGGATGGCATACCAAGCCCGGGATTCCAACTCAATGCCACAATATGTAAGTACAACTACTGTTTTTGCTTCTTTTTTCAAAAAGAAGAACAATACCGGCAGGTTCACTAACATCCAATAGGAGCAAGAGATGGACAACCAAACGTCCAAGCACGAATACTGGTTCTCTACGGTGGCCAGAGATCCTGAGTCCGCTGTCAAGGCTCTTGAAACTGGCAAGCCGCTCAATGGAGACGATTCGAGCGCGCCTGGGAATTTTTCCACCACGACCAACACCATCTATAATAACAACACTAACAGCATGAGCGGGTTTGGACAGCATTCTTTTGGCCAGAAACCGGCTGGATCCAGTCCGTTTGGTCAGCTGGGAGCTGGCAAGAACGTATTTGGGTCATCCTCGGGAAGTGGAGCAGCTGCATCCTCAGGGTTTGGTTCCTTTGCAAGCAGTAACTCTACATCAGGTTTTGGGGCACTGGCAAACAGTGGCAGTGGAGGAGCAAGTGCCTTTGGCAGTGGGGGAGGAAGTGCTTTTGGAGGTGGTAACACCGGCAATAGCGCTTTTGGTAGTGGTACCGGAAGTGGTGGAGCTTTTGGAGGAGGAGGAGGAGGAAGTGGTGCCTTTGGCAGTGGAGGAGGAAGTGGTGGTGGCTTTGGGTCAGGTTCTAATGCTTTTGGCAGTAATTCATTCGGTTCAGGTTCTGGAAACAGCTCTAGTGCATTCGGAAGCAATCAGCAGTCAACTGGAACTGGATTTGGCTCGGGATCGAGTCCATTTGGTCAGGCAAACAGTGGATCCAACCCATTTGGAGCAGGAGCAGGAGCTTCTTCCGGTACCAGTGCTTTTGGAAGCACTAATAACCAAAGTCCGTTCGCTAGTTTGTCAGGTAACAAACAAGAAAACCCATTCGCTAGTATATCGGGTAACAAGCAGCAGGATACAGCAAACAAAAATCCGTTCGAAGTGCTGTCCTCATTGTCTAATGATCAGAACAAGACGAACGCCAATCAAAGTTCCCCATTCGGTCAGACACAACCAGCTGCAAACCCTTTTGCAGCCGCTAATCCTCAGCAAAGTCCGTTTGGTGGTAACCAGACATCGTCAAGTGCTTTCGGCCAGCCGTCACAATCACAGTCGAGTCCGTTTGGCCAGCAGTCGCAACCACAGTCACAGTCTAGCCCGTTTGCACAAAAACCAGCGCCTTCTCCGTTTGGTCAACCGGCCTCTAGTGCATTTGGACAACCGCCCTCCAATACCCCCAGTGCTTTCGGACAGACCCCACAGTCTACATTTGGCGGCGGTGGCAGTGCGGCTCAACCTCCTAGCAATGGCCAGTATCAGCTTTATGTTCAGGGAGCCGATGAAGAAGCACCGCCTGCTCTTGCAGACTGCACATCTGAAGCTTTGAAAGCGTTTGAATCCCCAAAGTTCCAGTTGGGCCAAGTACCTGAGTCCCTTCCACCAATTGAGTTACGCTAACTAGATTTGTTCTAAGAACACTAATTTATTGACTATGTATATCTATTATAACTGCATATTTATCTTCCAAGAGTTTCATGGGACCTACTAGGTAGTCATATGACATGGACTCTATTTAGTATATGGAATACAACCGTAAATTATAATTGGTCAATATTATTTGGCTACTTATTATACAGCCAATCGGAATCAGCTTATAAGGAGGCGTACAGAGGGAGAAATAAAACAGTGTGCAAGGCCCCATTGCCAATTTTTAAGGTTTCTCGGATCAATCACCAAAAGTTCCAGTTCCGGAAGGTAGCACGATGGAACATGCATTGCAGCGGAACTGCGTATTATATTATTCAAAGTGAAAGCAATAAGATAATTATTTAAGCCAAGAAATAGAAAATATACCACCCTTTTTCATTGCAACATTATTCACCAGATATAACGCCGCTTTTTGGAATCACGGTCTTTATCCTTTGAAGAAGAACTAGACCCTTTTGGACCCTTGCTCCTAGGGCCATGATCTGTATGCTTGTTTCTGTCATCAATTGAGCCGCCTGCGGCTGAAGACGGCGCAGATGAAGATCTTGGCTTTGATATGTTGCCCTCTTGGCTACTTCCTGAAAGCTCGAAATCATCATCATGCTCTGGCCACGTCATCCAAGTTCTCATCTGTCTTGCCAATTGATCTCTTCCACTCTTGGTCCATGATCTTTGAGTAATATTCTCAATCATTGCCAACTTATATCTTTCGGATTCTTCTTTTTCCTGGGGTGACAAAAGCTGTTTTGAATGCATTTCCAATGCTTTGTATTGCTCATATAGACGCTTGTTATTGATCCTCCAATCGTTATAGAGATGATCATACCCGTCTTTTAGTTTTTGCAAAGCATCTGATTCCTGGTGGAATGTAGGACTTGACCCTTCAGTTGACAAATTTTTATAACGGAATGATCTACCATACTTCTTTTGAGCATTACCTGATGATGATCCAGTGGCAGATCCAGAGCCTGAGGAGCTGGTACTATTGGATGCGGAATGACCCCTAACTGGTGAATTAGGAGAGCTTGGTGAATTTGAAGCCATGTGTATTAACGGTAAAGGTCGGGAATCATTTTTGAAAAGAACAGCTACCGGATATATATAACTGGTTAATACCATATTTGAAAAAGAAAAGTCCAAACTGTTGGTCTTAACATGCCTTATATCCGGGATGAGGATGATTAAGGTTAAACACAAAAATATTCCCAGACATACAGGGTCCATGTTCGATTACTACAAACTCTAATGATCGTCTGATAAATATCTCTGAGTAATTCCATACAATTGACAAGAATTGTCGTTAGCTAACTGAAATGTTTCCCGATATGTGCGTAATGTCTGCTCTACAAACACTTGTTTGGTCAGCGTACCATCACATATTTGCTGCAGTTTGGCCTCGGTATCCTTTCTTAAGAATGGTTTTGTTAAACTTAGATCAAAATTCATACTATCATAAGCTTCAACCAGTGCCATACCTAGCGGTGTTGGAATAATATAACTCGGTCCTCTACCAGTACCTGGAGTTTTGCCCACATATTGCCGGGATTGAATGGTTTCAATGTGATCAGCCATGGTAGCGTCAGTTCCAATACCATTAGCATCCATCAGGGCAATTAGTTCCGGTTCAGTTATAAACTGTGGTGCCGTAGTAGCACCTTGCTGCAGATTTGTCTCTGATAGATGAATCTTCTCATTTGGGGTAAAGTCACATAATTCACTATCAGTCCATTTAATATACGGATACACATCCAAAAAGTTCTTTGCAATAATACGAATACCTGTTGCAGAAAATCGTTCTCCTACCCAGTCTATGGTGACTTTGGTCTGTTTCCCAACTGCATCCTTACCACAACAGGCTAAGAAGTGTCTAGTTACAAACTCGTAAACCTTCTTCTCATCTTCACTTAGGGTGGCAGGAATTGAGTTGACCGGGTGAATGGGAGGATGTGCCTTGTCATCTTTGTTACCCTTCCGAGGTTCAGAATACTGATCTTGGTTTTCTAATCGATTGACGTAATCGTTCCATTTCGGGTTGTTGCGCTGCTTTGCAATCAACGCTTTCAAATCTATTTCAGGTGCAAACCGATTTGTTTCTGTTCTCGGATATGACAGATAGCCCTTATTATACAATCTTTCTGCTACATCTAGCACTTTTTTGGCGGTCATTTTTAAATTTTTTGAACCTTGTTTTTGTAGTTCCACAGTTGTCAAAGGCAACGGCTTCCTCCTGTTCGTATCCTTCGTTTCAACTTTTATTACTCTGGCTTCATATGATTGTAAGCATCGTTCGAATATCGCAACCGCACACAACCTGTCGAACAGCCTGTACCTTTCCCAGTTAAACACCACTGTCTGGTTGTCCCGTTTAAACTTCACTTCCAGATACCAAAACTTCTCTGGTTTGAAATTCTTCCTTTTCTTGTATCTATCAACAACAAATCCGAGAGTTGGAAACTGACAAGCCCCGTACGATACCATCTTGTCACTTAATGCAGCCAGTTGTTGAAGTAAGAAAGTCTGAAACCTAGTGTAAGCCGCACCCGTCCTCAGATCCAGTTCCATCCTGGCCTCAACTGCGCTGACCTGTCGAACATCCAAATTCACTGGCCTATTAGCTGCTTGAAACAGATGCCTAGTGTCTGTGTTATTAAATATAGCCCGTTTGATATCCCTATTCATTTGTAATCTACCGTTGGCTTCTGTTGCTACTTTGATGATCTCACCGCCGATGTATTCTCCCTCTCTATCACAATCGGTCCATATATATAATTTATCCGAATTCCTTGCTTCACTACCGATATTGTTGGCTACGGGCCTCATGTTATCCGGCACAAATTCAATGGTTGGAGTTCGGAGTTCCAGTAAGACGCTTGGTTCGCAACTCCTCCACCCATAAGCCTGCTTATCGAAATCCATAGTCCTTAGATGCCCGAGGACACTGGTAACTGTTACGTTACATGGGCCCCAGTTTGTGAATGTAAAGTCAAGATCGTAGTTCTTGACATACTGATTACCGCGAATGCTTCTCTATACGCTGAGAAGTTAGATAATTGCAAGATTCAATGAACCATACTTACCGTTCGTACGCCTTCCATTCCACCTGCTAGGGCATTTGCTATGGCTTTGGCGATTGAAGGCTTTTCAGCGACGCATAGTACCTTCATTATCGCCACAGCTAAACAAAATCACGGTACTAATAACGAACGCGTGTCGCGTACGTTTTTTGGCTGGGGATCGGAGCCGTCGGAATTCCGATGCCACTCAAAAAAAAAGAAAGAATCAGGAGAAGCAGCGCCCCGGAATATAATAATAATAAAAATACATTAATGATTATATATAATACAGATGATGGAATAAATAAATGAAATAAATAAATAGCATAGACAATTGTTAATTAGGCGAGCGAAATGCATCTCGTCATTCGATGCGGATGATTTGCCGCTTTGAGCCGCCGCCCGTTGTGGCTATTTTCAGAATCACCATGTGAGGTGGTGGTACCATGGGTACCATTCTGCGGCTGTGCAGATACTGGTAGTAGCAATTGCGGTTTCTGCGTCTTTGGCTGAGGTGGCGAAGATGGTGGAGACAAAGTTGGTGCAGTTGCAATTGAAGAGGTTGATGAATTGGATCTTTGGTGGTAGACGTAAAAAGGTTCATCTTCGGATTCAGATTCGGATGTGCAGGAATCTCGTTCAAAATCGAATGAGTTTTGGTCTGTGTAGTCAATTGTAGGAGCTACAGCGACCACTAGCAAAGGTTTTGCTTTAATCGGTGTGACTTGTGAAGGCATTTTTAGTTTTTATGCTTAGAGAGATAAAAGAGGCGGGGAATAGCCATTTTATATAAAAAAAACTTTAGCTAATTGGAGTGGCTGCTTAAAAATAGAGATGCGATTAGGCTGAATGACGCACAAAAGCAACTCAACTCACTATGACTATGCAGCTGTCAAGAGACTGTCAAGTACTTTTTTTTTTAACCCAAAAGAGATCGGCAAACGGTTATTTTGCTACTAATGACGCATGTCATCTGTTTCAACTACCAGAATTGCGGGACTTTGAAACGTCGAAGTTCGGTCATATTGCCCTGCCTTCCTCGATTTTTGTCTCTGAAAGGTCTTTTGCAAGACAATTGGCTGGGCAAAAAACCTTCGGTTTTAGCGTGTCAGACAGCACAAGCCGCACTTCCGCCAGCCTATAGCCGTGATGCGAAGTATGCCGCGACATGACGTGGCGGCGTTGGTCCAGGTTAAAAATAGCATAAAGCTGGGCCCATCCGGCAGGTTCATCCACATTGCATATGACGTTAAACCTGCAGGCTGGCTTTTTAGTACAGTTCTGGCGACAGGCGACAAACTCAACATGGACAGTCCACTCTAGAGAAAAAGTCACGGAATTCTCCAAGTTTCTGCCTCAGCCACAAACTGACCCCCTTTTGAGGTAGAATAGCAGATCACCCTATATTGCGATTTTATACACTATACCTCCCTGAGGAGAACCTTATGTAGATCATTGGCTGACCCTGTGCATCCTCTCCAGCCGGTAAATAGTCATGATAGGCGTATTGGCAGCTACACTTCCCATACTTGCCCCCTTTACCTCGCAATATGAACCCAACGAGCCTATCTTTCAGTTTCAACGGCCCTATTTAAGCTACGATCAGCATGGTATTATATAATAAAATACGATCGATCGCAAGAATTTATCGATAAATACCGTTGGGATCGATCGCACAAAGTTTCAGGGTTGCTTCAAAAGTCACATTTATCAGTCTATATGCAGAAGTAGTCTATGCTCGGATCCAGTTTGCAGAAGAATGTGGTGGGGGTGTCATATCACGATAGATCACACTGGTCGGTCGTACATCCTGAATCTTGCTCAACAGGAATGCACTATTGGCTACGAATTCAGGAATCCTGATTCTGTACGACTGGCTCATTTCGTTATCGTAATCCGGATCCATCTTTTCAACTTTTACTTTATAAGTGCATTCTTTGTTGTGGACCAAATATTCGTCACCTTGCTCTGACCATGTACGGTGGATCCTTTGTGCCGTTTTGAATATTGTGGTTGGATGGTTGTTGACATTCAACCCAACCATCAAGTACACTTGAGTAAAGTCGAAATCGTTGTCTATCTCTACAATTGCTTCGTTATTGTTCGCACCGGTGTCAATACACAACATTGACTGAGCGCTGAGATCATGTTTATCTTGCTCTGGTGGTTCTTCGGGTTCAGGAGACTGTGATCTTGAGACGGGCTGTGACGAATAATGGCTTGGGAACATGTCGTAATGGAAATCTCGGTTGTTGTTATTTAGGACTAGCCCAGGTTCAAACCACCGAGCAGAGTCTGTTTCATAAACAGGTTGGACTCCCAGAATCATCTTATCACCAAGCCCTCTGGTCATGAAGCTGGCTAGAGCATTTTTAACAAAGCAGTTCATTTCTCGATTAACAAGCATCAATCGTGCCAATGAATGTGCGTCGCAATGATCCAATACTAGATATCGGATTTCTGCAGGTAATTCATCAAATTTCATAATTTTTTGGTAATATTGGTTGGTCCGCAACCCATCCTGTGCTGGGGTACAAGTTTATATATACAACGGTGTAGACAAAAAAAGTTGCGTGACAGGTACTGGAGATAGCTCGATTAGTGGTGTGAAACCGGATTAAAAAATTACCTGATGTTCCACTAATTAAACAGAGTGCATAATCAAAGGAACACAAAGGGTGTTTTAATGTCTCTGACAGGTTATGAGCCTCATTTGAGCCGCTTTGTGAGCCTGTTTTGGGGGTTCGGTTCCTTGCCACGGGTACGTACCGCAAGGCGCGGGTGATTGCTCAGAGCTCTTCTCTATAACTAGTGAACATTAATATCACCGGCTGCACGATCCTTCCGTATTTATCAATTCGCTGGCGATCTTGGACCACAAGATTCCTTGGGGATTGGCAGGATCAGAGGATCAGGTGGATGTTAATACGTGGTAGCAGAGCCAAGAGAGATCAAGTAGCTTCAGGTATACAATATTGACGACTAACACGAGATGGATATATCGGGATGAGTGTCTCTAAAAATTTAATAACATTTCGAAATATTCCGCCGCACGGAAAAATTCGGGAATGGGCTAGCCAGGCGCTACGAGACACGCTAGACAACGGCGAAAAGGTGATGGGAATAATAAATATCGCTGTCTTATAGCTATAAAACAAAGCAGGTGCAAAAATAAACGGAAAAGTGGACAGTAATAGAAACTGGACACTAACGGGGCGTGCGGCTTACTGGCTCTGACGTAGTATTTGACTCCAGGTCAGATATTACAAGACTCAACTACTCAACAGCTCAGACACCATCCAGACGATACATTGTAGACTCATTAGAATAGATGCATGGTTTTCTCTTATGTTGTAGAGAATGTATTTAACAAGCAAGTAAATATTGAGACACGATTAGATACGGAACAAATGGTTACAAAGTTTTCGGCGCGAAGCTTTGGGCAAAGGGAGAGGTGCCAAGTGGTGCGAACAGGCCTCCTTTTGTACTATTCGGAGTCGTCTAGACATGTAGAGCGTCTACTGTTTTTTTGCTTCCTTTTTTGAAAAAAGAAGCAAAAACACAGATATATTATTCTACCTAAAACCTCGTTGCTTCAGAGCTTTCTGGGCATCTTGTTGTTGCTGCTTCAATTCGAGATCCTTTGCGATACGACTGGCTACCAAGGCGAGATCTTCACCACACTCTACCCCAATTGTATGTTTAAGACGAAGCTCCAGTTCAAGGTATTTGCTGATTTAGCTTTGAATACCACGTAGGTCAGGGTATTCATCTAACAACTTGCTAAGTAATTCAAACTCATACATTTCAGCAGTGTATTTATATTTATTGCCAAAGACTTTTTGAATTTCTTCAAAAGTATCGGCATCTGCCACGTGCGCATCTTCTGAAAAGCAGTTTTGTTTAATGCAGTTGATGATACAGTCTCTGGCACGTTGCCATTGTGCGAACTTAACACATTAGTCCACGGTCAAATTTAATTCGATCGTAAGTACCATCAAATAATGGAATAAAATCATCCATTCTAAACAATTTGCTCTTGATATTCCATAACCACCACAAATAATTTTGGGAGGACACTTTCACCACATATCCACCGGATCTTGGAAAATTCGATAGAGTCGTTGATTCGAGTTCCCCCCAGTTAAGGACTCCACCTTTCCATTGCTCTAGGGTAGTACAATCAGACTCACAAGGCTCGGTAGGGGTTGGAGGTTCCGAGTTTGGGGTGGCTATTTCATGAGTGACTGCCCTTTTATATTCTTCCAATTGTGCAAAACCTGATCTTTGCAACTCAGTAGTAGCCCCAGAGAGCCTGTCGATGTCCTGCTTAACAGTAGCAGAGTGCTGGTTGATGTCTTCCTTAGCAGCGAGTGGTTGTGAGCTGCCCAGGTTATTCTATTGTTGGATTGTGGCCGTTGATGTGGCTGTCCAAAGCTGAACCCTGCACTCCTAGCGTGTTGTTGATAGTGTAGGATATTACGACAATGAGAGTCCAGTCCTGTCTTTTTATATTATCTCAACGCTGCTCAGCGCCCGGCGGAGGTGATGCGTTCTTTCAAAAGCGGTATGATGCATTGAGAATTGAGTTCTGAACTCAAACGGTGATTGTGTTTACGTAGTGTTATAATACATGATTATTTGGATTTTTTAAGTTCAGCCAGTTTCTGTCGCTTCTTGATGGTTGATGGAGACTCAGTATTGAGACAGAAATCCCACCATCGGAAAGAGGAAGCATAATTGCCAATAAAATATTGATGGTGATCATCATGATGATCAGCACCGGACCAGAATGGAACAAAGTGACGCAAAGACCAAGGGAAATCGTATCCTGAGTGAGAGTCGATAGCTTGTAGCAATCGCAAGACAATCCATAGTAGTACTGTAAACAGGTGCATGTTGCCTGTCATGTAAGCAATCAAAAGTGGACTGCCTACAGTACCAGTTCCGGTGAAGGCAACTTCGAAAGGATGAGCATATTCAGCAGTAAGTCCGAATGGAGCAGCGTATTTGTGATGCATCTTGTGAACTCGTTTGTAAAGTAGCTTGGAATGTAGTGCTCGGTGTCCCCAGTAATGCCAAGTATCCTCCATCACGAAGAATAAAAAGATATGTCCAGCCATTGTCTTCCAGTCTGGGAAAGGAACACCAAAGCTGATGTTAAAGATTTGGCAAAGCGGGTGAAATGCAAAGATTGGAATTGCTTCAATGAAAATGTGGGAAATCAAAACTTCCTTCAAGCATTGCCAGTAATCGTGGTTTGAAGGGATCTTTGTATCTTGAATCTTCCATCGACGAAAGTATGGAATACAATCCACGAAATACCATGGCAATGATCTGCCAAAATAGCAGATTTCGTGGAATGCCAATAACATAACCCCAGTCGCTAGCATATCATTATCCATATACTGATACCATTGGGCCCAAGCTTTTTCAATTGGATTCAAACCAACAACTGAAATGTTAGCCAGTGTTGAATCTGTGCCTGATAATAGAGTCTGTGTGAAATTCCTGCATTGATATGATTTTTTTGTGTTAGTCCCTCTCGCTGCCATATATTATGCTTAATGATCTGCATACATTGTTGAAAATGAAATTTTACTTTAGTTTTGAATTTCAGGGATCAGTAAATGGCTACCCTGGGGTTACATTTATATTTATATCCATATTCACTACTAAAGTTCTCTCTCCCTCTCTCGTCGTAAACACTTGACAATTTAGGAAAAACATGGTCTGATAAAAATTTTTGCTAGGGCCTGCAATCGCATTGCTCGTATCCAAGCCTTTGAGGCTTGAGGCTTGAAGTTTTGAGCCTGAGGCTTGAGCGATGTGGCGTGGGCCCATCATTGCAGTCCTTGGCTGAGAATTTTTTTCCGTTCGCCCTGCCTAACTTCTGATTGATCGAACAAGTTTTTTCCATGTGCAAAATGAGATGCATACCTACCTACCCTAAAATGTGGAGTGCAAGCTTGCAAGCTTGCGGCAGCCCCATTGCCATTGTATTGTCTCCTTGCCCTCCCTGAAATTTCTAAACACGACGGGACCGAGTGGTACGATACTACGTCTACGGCCAGACCATCTCATCGGGGATCACAGGAACTCGCCGAAATTAGTCCGATGTAGAACAACTCGGCGAAAGAGCCGGAAGACGTTAAATAGTGCTACACATCGCCTAATACTTCGCGATATTACGAGTCTGAGTACGAGCGCAACGATGTTTAGACAGTTTGTAAATAGAACTTGTAGACACCAGCTCAGAAGGGGGGGTTTTGTCAGATTCAGTTCGACAAAGGGAGGTTCTAGTTCTAGTTCTAGTGCGCCACTTTTTTCAAGGTTCAGCACCGCAGCAGTTGGAGCAGCGGCTGGAACTGTATTGGCAACAGTCTATTTCAACAGCAAAAATGGCGCCAGTGTAAAACAACAACAGAGCTCAAGCACTTCCAGTAGTTTGCCATTAGCTGATTTAGTCAAACCTGAATATGCCAGTCATGAGGCACAGCAAATAGCATTTAGCGAAATTGAAAAGCTGGTTGGATCCAAAAACATTTCAAAAAACAAGTCAGAGTTGGATAATCATTCAGATACCTATTGGACTACTCATCATGCCAAAGAAGATGAGCGACCTGCAATTATCGTCTATCCAAAAGATACCCAGGAGGTGTCAGAAATCATGAAGATTGCGCATCGATATCGAGTGCCTGTAGTTCCATTTTCAGGAGGCACCTCGTTGGAAGGACACTTTTTGCCTACATTTGGCGGTGTTTGTATTGATTTCAGTCAAATGGATCAAATTCTAGAGTTTAATAAGGACGATTTGGACGTAGTAGTGCAGCCAGGACTTGGATGGGAAGCATTGAACGATTATCTGTCGGACGACGGATTGTTCTTTGCTCCAGATCCTGGACCAGGGGCACAGATTGGAGGCATGATTGGCACATCATGCTCTGGAACAAACGCAGGCAGATACGGTACAATGAAAGAGAACGTAGTTAACCTCACTGTGGTGCTTGCAGACGGCACAGTGATCAAGACCCGGCAGCGGCCAAGAAAGAGCTCTGCCGGTTACAACTTGACTCAATTGTTTATAGGTAGCGAGGGTACACTCGGTCTAGTTACGGAAGCAACGTTAAAGTTGACTCCACGACCTCAGCAAGAGTCGGTTGGAGTGGTGACGTTTCCAACAATCGCCAAAGCGGCAGATGCCGTTCGAGATGTGGTACAGCAAGGGTTGATTGTTGGTGCAGTAGAATTGCTAGACGATGTTGCATTGAGGGCGATCAATCAGGCAGGTACAACGGAACGAACTTGGCAAGAGATGCCCACGCTTTTCTTCAAGTTTTCGGGCACCCAGACCAGTGTGGACGATCAAATCCACACGGTCCGAGAAATTGCAGCCAAGTACGGTTCCAAGTCGTTTGAGTTTGCCAAGGATGCAGATGAACGTGAAGCATTGTGGGCCGCACGGAAGCATGCACTTTGGAGTGTGATTGAAGCGGCTCCAAAGGGTTCCATTTGCTGGACCACTGACGTAGCCGTGCCAATTTCCAGGCTACCGGAGATTGTTGCGCATTCGAAGCAGGATATGATCGATAACGATATTAGGGGAGGTATTGTGGGACATGTTTTGGACGGCAATTACCATTGCTTGATCCCTCATATGCCAGAGGACCATCAAAAGGTGTCTGATCTGGTGGACCGGATGGTCCACAAGGCAATTGAATTCGAAGGCACTGCCACTGGTGAACACGGCATAGGGGTCGGCAAGAAGAAATACCTCGAAAGCGAGGTTGGTGAGACGAGCATTAATGTTATGAGACAGTTGAAAAAATCCCTGGATCCGCTATGCATTCTGAACCCGGACAAGGTGATTACGATGAACCCCTTTAAATAGAGAACAGTAATCCAAAGACAGTAATCAAGCATTCTATTTCGGACTAAAGTACGGCCAATCATGCCTTCAAATACACAAACACAGAGGATAGCAGGATCGCCGCTAATGACCCTGTCAATACGTTTCTGGTCCACAGAACCGTAGGCAACACACCAATCATTGATACACCCATGACGATGAGACCCTGCCCAGCTCTGAAGACTCGAACACAGTTCCCAGCATTGAATGCCGCCCCATCCCATGTACATATCTGTTTGACCCATCCCTTCTAATCCCAGAACAATGAGGCACATACACACAAAAAGCTGGCCCTCGGTGGAATAAGCCAGGGTGACAAGCGCATTCTTCCAGCCACCAGCTTTGCACAACATAGCTATTGGTTCAGTGTGAATGTGGTGTAGTGAGTAGTTGTCAAACGGCGTACTCGGAAGCATGCTGACTGTTTTTGCTTCTTTTTAAAAAAGAAGAAAGTGATCCTAGGCGTATGTTCTTCTTTTTTAAAAAAGAAGCAAAAACAGTAGATGTTTGGCGGTGCGATGCTCATTACTTATTTAACTTGATCAACAATGACCGTATTTACTGGCCTGTCAGCTAACGAAACTCGAAAGTATCATGGTTCTGACAGTCTGATGCAAATGATAGTTCCAGCTGCTGGTACTTATCCCAGTTCTTGTGGAAATAATAACCCGATACACATCCATTCACCTGGTCAAAGCAGATGTAATAGAACCCAGCATAGGAAGTTCCAGGGCCCAAACTTACTCGATGGTCTGGCACCAAAAAGCACTCTTTCCATCTCATATAAATATGATCCTTCTCTTTAAAATTCTCGTGACAATAGCCTGGTTGTTTGACCTTGTCAGATATCAGTCTCCAAGGCGCGAATCTGGACCAGTGATTCAAATCGGTTGCTCGATCAGCGCCCCAGTCCCTGTGTTTCGTAAAGAACGAGCACTGCTCACTGACCATTTCTCCTTCGAAATAGGTGGTTAGTTTTGGATGGTCCTCTGTCAATCCTTCAATCTTTAAATAACCACATAAAAATGCATTCTCGATATCCACCGTCTTCAATATAACCTCAACGTCGTACGTGCTCTGGCCGGACTGCTGTGTTCCAATAAAACGGCTGCCGGACCTTAGGTACGACGAACAGTAGTTCGATCCGCTGCCTATAAGTTTATGCTCTAAGAAAAAGTCGTGATCGTTTCTATGATTTATTTTGATTAGGTTGGAGTCATCATTCACGTCAAGCTGAGAGAGGTGGGTTGGTTGTTGTTCATCGTCGTCTGCGTTAGTCGGATCGTTGTCGTCACGATCTGGATGGTTACTTGATCTATCGTTCTTGGTCAGGTTCATGGAGTTACTACGGAGCTTCCATGGCTTTACTGTACATTGTAGCGGAGGGATATTCTCTTTCACTCGAGGGTCTTCGGACGGCATGCTGAATCTGTAGTTTGCGAATGTTTTTTTCTCTAGTCCCTGTCTACCGCTCACTGTCCCGATAAGGCACAAAATCCGTGTGCGCAATGCAAGCTCTAACACAAAAAAGTGATGCAAAAATTCCACTGGCGGGTTGGGAGGGACTGATAAACGCTCCGACGCCGATGCCAATGCCAACATCAGCCCGGGCCCAGACCGTAGCTGAGGGACTACCACCTGATACCCCCAAGAGACGACTGTTTTTTGCTTCTTTTTTTAAAAAAAGAAGGGGCCACCTCTAGGAGTGATGTCTTCTTTTTTTAAAAAAAAGAAGCAAAAAACAGTGGGCGCTGGGGATGGGCTGGCGGAAGGACGTCGCGTCCGGGGTTGATTCGGGTTTATCGCTATCGGCGCCGTTACAGGACAGGATGGCATAGCCGTGGCGGTAAATTTCACTGAGTCAAAAATTTTATTTCAGTCTGACCGGTGTAGAAATCAGAGTGGATCAAGTGGTGGATTCAACGCTAAATTAGACTAGTTATCCCACTAACATTCTTCTTCTCCTCATTGCTCATCGTTAGAACTCGCCTCGCCTATTCCCGAAAGGTTTATATAAATATAGAGTGGAGCATCTACTTTTAATTCCCGCCAGAGCACAATAGACAAACCACGATGACTGATTTCGATGAAAAAAGAGAGAACCAACAGTTGTCTAATCTAGACACCCACTTGGTAGATGTTCCTCAGGAAAAGGAAAGCGAAGCCTGGAAAGATGTTCTGGCTGGTACTTGTGGTGGTATTGCCCAAGTTTTGTCAGGTCAGCCTTTTGATACCACCAAAGTTCGACTTCAAAGTGCTCCAGAAGGTACCTACAACGGTGCTATGGACGTAGTTTCCAAGCTGCTGAAGAACGAGGGCCCAGCTGGGTTCTACAAGGGTACTTTGACTCCACTGATCGGTGTTGGTGCCTGTGTTTCCATCCAGTTTGGTATGAACGAGTTCATGAAGCGAACCTTCACCGACCGAAACAAGGCTGCTGGTCTGGCATCCACAGAATTGACCAACTCTCAATTCTTCATGTCTGGTGCCGCAGCTGGTGTTGCCAACGGTGTTTTGGCTGCTCCTATCGAACAAATCCGTATTAGATTGCAAACCCAAACTGCAGGAAGTCCCTTGCAATTCAGCGGTCCTTTGGATTGCATTCGACAAATTTATCAGGCCTCTGGTGTTTCGGGAATTGGCAGAGCCATGACCCCAACATTGATTCGAGAAGGTTTGGGTATGGGGTAAGTATTATGCACTATGCTACGATAATTTTACGGAACAGCTACTAACAAAAAACTTTTATAGACTTTATTTCCTGACATTTGAAGCATTGGTATCATCTGACCGATTGAGAAACAAAATTGATCGATCCGACATTCCAGGTTGGAGACTTTGCTTGTATGGTGCTGCTTCTGGTTACTCCATGTGGGGTGTTGTGTATCCTATTGATGTTGTCAAGTCTAGATTGCAAACCGACAAGTTGGCCAAGTCTCAACAGGAATACAAGGGATCCATCGACTGTATCCGAAAGGTGTTGCAAACCTCAGGCATCAAGGGATTCTATAGAGGCTTCTTGCCAACAATCTTGCGTGCTGCTCCAGTCAATGCTTGTACATTCTATTCATTCGAACTAGCTAGACGTGCATTGGGTTAGATAAGAAAAAAGTTTATTTATTCTAAACGTCGTAAAAGGTAGTCTACTTCGACCTTTTTGGTCAATGGGATTACGCATTTTTTGTAAAAGTCCATCACAACCTCTTTAGTCACTTTTCCCTGCACTTTTTGGCTGTACTTCAATGTTGGAGCCGCATAAGACTCGGCTTTAGAACCAATTCGCTCCAGCACCTTTTCCTCCACAGCCGCATTAGTAATAGCTTTATCAATGCCATCAGCATCTTTATCCTGAATCAGTTTAGTGAATCGTTCCTTCTCTGATTGGAACTTGGATTCGGCTACGAATTTTCCAAAGTGGATACGTCGAGAAATGGCCTGGAGGCAGTCCATGTCGCACAATGCACAAGATCCAAAGTTCTCTGCCTGTTCGTCCTTCGAGGCAGCTACGGCGGGAACTACGTTCTTGATATAGTAGTCCATGATTTCGTCATTGACGTTGATTTGTTTGTGATATGGGGCTAATACCTGTGGGTAGTTGTTTGGTGGAAGAATCGACTCTTCGAGGTCGTTCGGGAAAAATGGGACCTCGTCAGGAGCTTCGTATCGACGAATCTTAGAATGGGTCTTTTCAGTCTCGCGGATGATCCACTGCAAGAAGTTGCCATCAAAGTTGGGGATGCTGAGCTGTGTTTTGTCATAAACAGATTCCGAGAGGAAGAACTGTGCTCGTTCAATGAGCCCGAACACGATCGTGTCCTCCATTCGGATCAGACTTTCTCGGATGTTATCCAGATTCAGCACTGTTTCAGGTTTCGTAAAGTCCATGATGGTGGGTGTGAACTCAATGCCCATGCAAATCGACGAAGTGTTAGTGTTATTTGTGTTCGTATTGTTTTGTGCGACCTCCGGCCACTTATATTTGCCGAAAGCGGCGTACGACAGGACAAAATGACTCTACGCATCGAGAGCATGCGCCGCAGGCACAGTATCCCTTCCGGTGCTGTTCTTCTTTTTCAAAAAAGAAGCAAAAACAGTAGACGATTAGCTGGTGTACCGCTCTTTGCTTCTTTTTCTAGAGAAAGAAGGCATGACGCTCCCGGTGGTGTTCTTCTTTTTTAAAAAAAGAAGCAGAAACAGTGGACGATGGGGTCAATTGATCAGTAAGTATACTATCGTCGACCGCTTTTTGCTTCTTTTTCTGGAAAAAGAAGACATGGCCCTCCCAGTGGTGTCCTTCTTTTTCAAAAAAGAGGCAAAAACAGTAGAAGGGTGCTATTTGTCCGCTTTCGGTGCCTCGATGGCTAGCTGTCGCTCGGGTTTGTAGTAGTAAGATCCAGTTTGACGAGTTTGCAGAAACCGTGCAATCCTCTCATCCTGCATGCTTCCACGCCCATAATTCGTCTGTGCATTCATCTCGTCCAGCTTAGTTCGGAACGACAGCTCGTTTTCTTGGAACACCCGCTTTTCTGACATCTTCGTGATTGCAGATACCTGCAGGTACCCCACCACCAACACTGCTCCTAAAATCACAACAGTCAATTGGTTTCTGTTCTTACGTAGTTTTTCCTGGAAATCCTTGTCATTCTGTCGTCTTCTAGCCTCCTCGTCTACAAAATCGTCAAACTCAAATCCATCCGTTGACCTTGATGCTGTTGCTCCAAACCCTACAGGCCCATAGAATTTGCCATTCTGATACCGCACCTTGCCCATAGACGGATCAAATGAAAACCTGCCATGCACCATATTCCATTCCGCCCGTTTTCTATCGTCCTTGAGAATGGAATAAGCTGCTACAATCTTTTTGAAACGTTCTACCTTGGCAGGTGTTGAGATGTTTAATTTGATCTTAGAGTCTGGATGGTATATTCTTGCCATCTGCATGTACATACTCTTGACTCTGGCCTTTTCAAATTTGCTCTGAGACGTGCCAAATATCTCATACGGTGTTGGATTTGGCGACTTGGGCCAGGGTGGTAGAGGATGGGACCCTTGCGTAGATGCGGTGTGTTTATGCCGAACGCAAGACCACCCAAGGCCCCTGGCCATACACGCTACCCTCTGGGATCTCTGGTATATCATACTGTTTTGTTTACTCTACAGAGAGAGTGGATTCGTGAGGAGACGATGCTTGTGTCGCAGTTGCAGTCGCAGTCGGAGTCGGCGAATAGGCTGTGCCGGTAGGCAGGGTAGTAGCATGAGCCGCACACCCTCCCCAGTGTCTACTGTTGCGTCTTTTTTAAAAAAGGAGAACATCACCTCTAGGGGTCACTTCTTCTTTTTTTAAAATAAGAAGCAAAAAGCAGTAGACGATGGGGTAGTGGTGGTGTGTAGTGGCCTGAGCGGCACACTTGTAAAAAAAAGAAAAAAAGCTAATATATTAAAGAGCATATCTAAATTCTGGGTTCTGGAAATCTGTCAAATCAGCAAACTCACTGTTCTCAACGTTGAGCTTGACGTTCGCCTTGTCTCTTCGTTTGTTCTCCAACCAATTGATCAGGTATAACGTGCATAATAGACATAAAGTGATACAAGAACTAACAACCATGGCGATTTTGGCACTAGTGTAATGAGGAGCTTCTTGATGCTTGAAAGTCAGTGGGCCAATCATATTGCCAGTAGCATACGCAACCATGAACAATCCCTGAGTGACTACCTTTTTTGTATATCCAGCAGTATTTGAGGCAATCACTGATAGTAAACACACAAAGATGACGGGTGATGCTTGGAACATGTAAAGCCCGGCAAGTTGAGCATGTGTAGATTTGGGGAATGCAATGAGACAGGTACCACCAATCAAAAACGCTGCGCAACCAAAAATTGCAACCGGCATTCGCCTTTGAGTATATTGTGCAACCAAACCCAAGAGAGGTAAAACCACGATTTCTACTGCTCCACCAGGTGTATTCATCAGGAGGGCATGAATTGGATCGTAACCCAGAGAAGTCAGAATAATGTTTTGGAAGCTGGTAAGCCCACCATTTGGAATTAGCTGGACAATACCAAGAGAAAACATGATATATGTTCTAGGATCCATGGCCACTTCTTTTAGCTGGTCTTTTCTGAAATGTTTATTACCAAACCCTTGTTTGTTTGATCTGATTCTCTCCACAACCTGTAGCCGTTCTTCTGGGGTTAGAAACCAAGCTTTAGATGGATTATCAGGAATATGAAACACGCAGAGGATACCGAGGACAATTGTTATAATTCCAATCACAATGAATAACAATCTCCATGATTCAATTGGAGTACCAGAAGTTTGTTCTCGATGCAACAGGCCATAAGCAATCAACGCACCCAAGATAGTGCCAAGCCCGTTGCAACAGAACCACAATGCAGTCCGCAAGAATTGTTCTTCTCTTTTATACCATTGAGCTGTAATCAAAACGAATGCTGGTGTTACACCCGACTCCAAAACACCTAGCAACGTTCTCAATGCTTCAAATCCTGGATAGTTATTGGGGGCAGCACTTGCTGTCAACACTATTCCCCATAATATGACAAAAGCACCAGTAGTTTTTCCTAACGGGAACCTTTGAAGAAGTAACGACCCGGGGATTTCAAACACCAAGTAACCAAGATAGAATGCTGTACCGGTCCAGCTGTATTTGTCCCCGTCCATATGCAAATCTTCTCGGATGCCCATAATTGAAGCATAAGCATTGGATGTTTTGTCCATGTATTGGATAGCATAGACCAAGCACATCAAGGGTGTTAACCACATGTCAATTTTACGCAGTAATCTGCGGTTTGTTTCTTCATCAATCACAATGCCTTCGGTTTGCTTAGCAAGTGCCATGGCATCGTCTACGGCATTCTTATCATTGAGGTGTTTTTCCACAATGTTTTCGTGCCCGCAGCTTACTCTAGGACTCAAATCGTGCGCTTCAACATCTTCTCGTGACATTATTTCTTAGTTGAAATTGTAGGATTATGGAGGAGACTTGGGCATTTAAGTACTGGATACACAATAATATCATTGATATTCCTTGTGCGCATTTTCTGAGAAAATTACAGAGATCGATATGAATGCTTAATTGGTAAAGATAGACATGCGAGATATTAAGGGTCGCCGCACAGAATCTTAAAGAGGATAGATCATTTCGACCAATGTCTTTTCATATCGACATGTTATCGTAGAAAAGTTGGGTTTATTATCAGTAAGTACACTTATAATTAATGTCGAAGTATAGATAGGGCAAGGCTGCCCGTTATATGCGAGTTGATTTACCCGTTGCCCGCCGCACTTCCAAATCTCTTGGCTCGATTAGGGGGGTGATTCAAGGGATCGACAACTGCAGGCTGCATAATACCAATTTTTCATTGAAAGCTTAGCGAAGTGAAAAATAGACTGCCGATGAGAAGAACACGATCCTCCTCGGCAATTAAGCAAAAACACGAAGTGTCAATCTATTTCAGCATTCTACGTTCGCATGCAGGATTATACTGTTATGCTTCCAAAAGGAGTAGTTTGTTATGACCTGGGAAGCAGTTGCATGGGAGTGTGTGTTCCGTAACGCCCTGTCTAACTTCCCTGAATCACATCACGCTATCGTTAGTTCCGCACCAAGCATTCCATGCATGATAGATTTTCGGCTAGTGTTATCTTTGCAGGAGTGGTCGGTCGGCAGGGCAGGGCTTGAGCCGCATGTACACCCCAGCGTCTACTGTTTTTGCTTCTTTTTTAAAAAAGAAGAACACCACTGGGAGGGATACTGTCTTCTTTTGTTTTAAAAAAGAAGCAAAAACAGTCGACGATCAGTCGACGATAGGGTGGTGGCGGCGTGTCGTCGTGGTCGTCGGATCGGCGCTGATAAAAAGCGATATGCGATGATGCTTGTTTATCGACATTCATTCACACCGTCATCCAAGCAGCAGTAGTGTCCTCCATGGTAGCCAGTAATGTCAGAGCTAAACAGGCGTAGTGTATACGAGTCGTCGAAGTTTGCTATAGATAAAAAATACCATGTAGACCAGATTCTGGGAAAAGGCACCTACGGGGTGGTATGTAAGGCCATAGAAATCGGATCACACCAGTCACGCCCAATTGCAATTAAAAAGGTACAGAAAATCTTCAACAACGAGATTCTCGTAAAGAGGGCCTTTCGTGAATTGCGCCTGATGCGCCAGTTTCGTGGTCATAAGAACGTAAGTGTCGTAATAACATCCCCTGGCAACCGACTAATCAACAAACATTTTACAGATCATTTCACTGCTTGATCTGGACATGATCAGCACCCAGCCTTACGACGGGCTGTATTGCTACCAGGAGCTCATGGATCATGATCTGTCCAGAGTCATAAGCGGCCCAGTCCAATTGTCGGAAATGCATGTACAGAGTTTTGTGTACCAGCTACTTTGTGGACTGAAATACATCCACTCGGCAGATGTCATTCATAGAGACCTGAAACCTGGTAATTTGTTGGTGAATTCGTTGGGCCAGCTAAAGATATGCGATTTCGGATTGGCTCGTGGTGTGGCACGAATTCCGAATGGTTACCATAACCAACGACTGCGCTATACAAAATACGTTGCAACTAGGTGGTACAGAGCTCCGGAATTGATTCTACAAATCAAAAACTATACAAAGGCAATAGACTTGTGGTCCGTTGGTTGCATTTTATGTGAGCTGATCGGTAGAAAGGCCATTTTCAAGGGTACTGACCAAATAAATCAGCTGATTCAAATAGTCGGGGTTCTAGGATTGCCCAAAAGAGAATTGATATTGGAAATGAGCACCGAACATGTATGGCAATCTTTGGTGTGGTGTCGTGAACAGGCCAAGAAATCTTCTCTAAGAGACCTGTATCCAAAAGCTTCGAAATTAGCGTTAGACTTGATTCACCATTTGCTAGACTACGATATTACCACTAGGTATACCGCTCGCCAGGCTCTAGAACATGGCTACTTGTCAAATTTTCACAATCCAGAGGAAGAACCGAGCTGCGAATCCATTGTTGATTTTAGTTTCGAGGCATTGAATGGCCATGATTTAGAACGTAAGAATATTTACTGCCTTGAAGTCGTTGCTTACTAACTAGTTATAACAGTTGCATTGTATGATGAAATCAGATCCTTCAGACACGAGGTCCGGCATGGACCCAGGACTAGGAGACCAACCGGCGTTCAACAATATCCGGTATTCCCAAGGGACTAGAGAGACTAGCTGAAAATACGTAAAACATTCTAGAAATCCCATTCGTTTGAATCATTCTTCGAATTGTGGGCACTGTGGCGTTCCACGTGACCTGAGCCGCACCGGCGGCGCGTGTTTTGTCCCAAATGTCGTAGATAATGTGCACCGACTATGGACATCGTCCACAACGGCAGCCATCGCAACCACTAACTAGACCCCTCGGGAATTAATAAAAAATGGGCGGCCAACTCTCTGTGAACGCACCCCAGGCTTCGACGATTGCTCTAGAAGCATACTTGTCGGAACTGGGTGATGTTCAGTATGAAAGAGCCATCGGAAATGCTCGTTTCATGAAGACTTTGAAGGGGATGAATGTGGATGGATATGTGGTGATTAAAGTATTTATTAAGCCTAGTCAGGGCTTGGATTTGACAAGGATAGAGAAGGAGCTGAAGCGTAAGTGGGTGTTTTTTGTGGATTTGGTTGCTAACAATTGCAAATTACCAGGAATCAAAAGATGCTTGGCTAATGTGGGGAATGCGGTTGCATATTCGAGAATTGTACAAACAGATCGTGCAGGTTATGTGGTTAGACAGCACTTGAAATCGAATCTTTATGATAGAATCAGTACAAGACCGTTTTTAGAAAATATTGAAAAGGTGTGGATCACTTATCAGCTTTTGAAAGGGCTATCACAGTGCCACCAGCAGAGTGTATACCATGGAGATATCAAGTCGGAGAATGTACTAGTAACAAGCTGGAATTGGGTTTACTTGTGCGATTTTGCACCATTCAAACCGGTGTATATACCAGAAGACGACCCTGCATATTTTTCATTTTATTTCGACACTTCGCAAAGGCGATGCTGTTACTTGGCACCGGAACGATTTCTAGCATCCGGGGACAAGGACCAGGACAAGCAACGACGGGGCAAGTTAGACGAAAAGATGGACATATTTTCATTAGGGTGTGTAATTGCTGAATTGTTCTTGGAAGGAACTCCGACTTTTACGTTGGCTCAATTGTTTAAATACAAAAAAGGCGAATACACCCCGCCGATTGAACTAATAGAAGATGAAAATATCCGTAGCCTGGTCCAAAGTATGTTGAGTTTGGAACCAGAGGAACGGTTGACAGCTGATGAATACCTCGACCAGTACCGGAACAAAGCATTTCCAGACTATTTTTATACCTTTTTGCATGATTATCTGTATCGAATAACATCGCCCATCACTGGGCAAGACTTGTCTATCGACCGAGCAAAGCAAATTGAGTCTGACTATCGAATTGATTCAATATGGGACGACTTTGAGGCGATTTCAAACCACCTGGGGTTCGATTACCCTGAATCTGGTGCAGGAGTCGGTGGTAGTGAAGACGAGTTTGAACAATACTCACATCCGGTGTGTTTAAACCTGCCTGGAATGGGCCATTGGGTTCCTAAACTACGTAAATCTTCCACTACAGATGTAGACGATGCTGCTTTGATGGTGGTAGCGGTGGTTTGCACTGCTCTTCGAAACACTTCTCGGGCACAAGCCAGGGTCAAGGGTTGCGACCTTTTGCTGGCTCTAGGAGAACGTATTCACGATGAAGCAAAGCTAGACCGGTGCCTGCCGCATTTGGTTGCGCTTTTGGATGATCCATCAGAGAACGTTCAAGTTGCGGCTCTGAGGAGCTTAACACATCTGCTGGAGCTTGTTGGAGCAATCACTCCGGTAAATGGTAATATCTTTCCTGAGTATATACTGCCCAGATTATATGCATTGCTGGGGCGGGAAAGCATAGTGGTAAGATCAACATATGCCTCGTGCTTGTCAAGTCTCTCACAGACAGCATCCAGATTCTTGGATATGGGTCAAGTGTTAAAGACTGCTGGCATGCTTGAAGAGCAAGATCCAGAAACCGAAAATGGAGTATCGCAAGAAATAACTGCGTTCGATACTCTGAAACAGAACCTGTCGATGATGATTCAAGACCATGCTATAGCTATATTAACCGATCCAGCATCTGCTGTAAGACGGTCACTGCTTCAGAATATTGTGCCGCTATGCCTGTTTTTTGGCAAGTCAAAAACCAATGATATTGTTCTCAGTCATCTTATTACGTACATGAATGACAAGGATCCGTTCTTAAGAACGGACTTTTTTGAGGCTGTAGTGGCATTGTCGCCTTATTCAGGCACAATGAGCTTGGAGCAGTACATACTTCCTCTAATGATCCAGGCGTTAACAGACCCATGTGAATATGTGGTGGAAAAGCTAATCCAGTGTTTCACGTCGTTAACGGACCTTGGAGCAATCAGACAAGCTCGATCATGGGAATTGTTGAAGATTACTGCCAAGTTTTTGATTCATCCAAATGCATGGATTCGTAACGGGACAGTGGCCCTGTTTGCATCCACTACGAAGACCATGACACCTGCGCAAGTGTATTGCATATTCTTGCCAATACTACGGCCGTATTTGGAGTGTGATATCAATGACATGTCTGAGACTTCGATTCTCAACAATCTTCTCCCTCCTTTCTCGCGATCCGTATACAATCGAACGCTGCAGTGGGCCAGCAAGGCGCAGAAATCGCTGTTTTGGAGGATGGACAAGTCATATAGGCGAATGAGGACTAACCGCAGCAGCGAAGACGAACAATGGATTTCGCGGCTGAAGGAGATTGGTCTGAGGGAAGAAGACATGTGGATGTTAAATGAGTACAAAGATTACATCTACAAGGTGGCACGAGTAAACAATGGGGCAATCATGGAGAAGGAAGAACAGGAAGGAGCAATCAAGATTCAATCTATCGGGGTGCTCCCCAAAAACGTCTTTTTCGACGCTGAACCTAGTCCTACTGCTGCCAAAAAGGTGGTCCCACGAATTGTCAAGAATTCCACGCACACCACACAGAGCACCCAGCCCATCAGAGTCCCCAGCTCCAGTTCTAGAGTATCCCCGCCCGAGAGCATTTCTTCAGCAATGCATTCTCCCTCTCCAAATGCGTTGATTGAGCCGACCAGATTACTGGGCCTTTACGACGACGAGAATGAAGGCACTGCTACTCCGAATTCATTCAAAAGCAGCAGTCCAGGATACATGGCACAGCCTCTAGCCGGAGCTGTGACTACAACCGATGTATACGGAGAAGTTGGAAATGGATCAGTTGGTTTACGTAGAGAAGGAACGCCACTGTACAGGCATTCGTCTTCTGAGACACCATCGGAACAACAGCCGCACAAGCCGCACCAGGAGGTGCATGACCATCGTTCTATTAGAAACACGTCCAGTTACGCAGGCGATGACCCATACATATGGAAATTGTTAGAGAACATGTACACAGAAAGCATGGCATCCGAAGATCCACCACAATTGGGTCCGAAATGCACTCCATACACTCGATTGTCTGCTGCAACTGCTGCTGCTAGGCAACAAGATGGAGGATCGGGCACAGGAACAGGTGGCATAGCCCCTAAAAGACGCCGTGGGAAACCGTTGGGTGTGCTTGTATCCAGTTTCGAAGAGCACCACGGTGCCATCAATTGTGTGGTTGTGTCACCTGACCATCTGTTTTTCATTACTGGTGGCCAGGATGGGTTAGTTAAAGTATGGGATTGCTACAGGCTAGAAAAGAACGTGATCAACAAGAGTGTACAAACGCTGGACCTTGGCAGCCCTGTCAATCATCTAACGTTCATCGACAACACGTACACCGTGGCCTGTGCACTGGGCAACGGTGTCATCAAGCTGATCCGAGTGGAGATTAGTTCGCGCACGGAATCGCTGGGTCCACGATACAAGAAGCTGGCCATTGTGAGCGAACACCAGCTAGTCAACGAGTCTGCCATGTGGATGGAATACATCAAGACAGACAACGCAAGCTTGCTATATTTGGCAACCACAAGGTGCCGGCTGATCGCTATCAATGTCAAATCGATGGCGATTGTTGAGAGCCTGTCCAACCCGTTTGCACACGGGTTCCCCACCTGTTTTGTTGTAGATAGACGCAAGAACTGGCTGCTGTTGGGCACCTCGCGGGGCATCTTGGACCTGTGGGACTTGCGGTTCGGGATCAATGTCAAGTGTTGGGGAGTTCCTGGAGGCAGTTCAATCAACCGGATTAGTCTCCATCCAAGGTCAGACAAGTATGTCGTGATCAGTGGAGGCACTGCCAACAGCGACATTACTGTCTGGGACATTGAGACCACGCAGTGCAGAGAAGTGTATCGCAGCTTTAGCAGCAGCAGTAGCAGGAACGACGACATCACTGCTTCGTCCTCCTCTACATATGCTCCCCAGCAGGTGGATTCGCTGGATGGCGATGTCGACCTGGCGTCGGTGGCCGATGAGCCGCACGAGCCCAAGCCGCAGGTCTTAGCGCTGCTCACAGGGGTGGAGTTTGAACAGGGCCCCACCACCGGTCGTCGAGGGTTTATCATTAGTGCCGGCAGCGACCGCATAGTGCGGTTCTGGGATCTACATACGGGCGAGTCGTCGTCAGTGGTGTCTGGTATGCGGGCTGACCAGGGGCGGACTGCCTACGTTACGCAGCACCCTGACCACAGCACGAAGCTCATCAGCGAGCGTCTTGTAGCGCCCAGCACCAAGTCCGGCAAGCCGGCTGCCAAACCAGAGCGGCTGCCCAGAAGCACTGTCATCAGCGCCGACCTGCTCGACCTGGGGCGCAACCACAGCGCGACGGTGCTGGACGTGGCGCTGCTCCTGCGGCCCTACGAGATGGTCATCACGGTGGACCGGGCCGGCGTCATCAAGGTGTTTCTGTAGTGTATGTACGAACAATCGACCGCTGGTAACCTGCTGGTGGTGTTCTTCTTTTTCAAAACTAAACGTAACGTTCTTTTTTAAAAAAGAAGCAAAAACAGTTCCTACGGCAACATATCCTGGGTGTAGGGGGGGGGGGGCCGGCGCGCCCCTCCCAACTACAAAAAGTTTTTTCCGCTCTCAAATTTCACTTTTTTTCACTACATTCGCACCTGTAGACGCTATATAGACTCAGTTCCTATATAGAATGTCAATAAACGGGTATTACCATCCAATCGACACCTATTCAGTACAGTGGTAATGGTCGACTAGGATCAAACCACTAGCGCTCCCCTCCCTACCCCCTGGGAGCCTCCTTCAAACGCACTTGATTTGCGGGTATACTGCTATTGTATACTTTGCTAACTCCATTTCCCGATTCACAGGACTGGGGTGGCAAATTGAGTGCGAATAACAACGGTTTTCTCCACCCTTGTATCGACGGATCAATTCGATGTGAGGACTAAATCACTAACCGACATTCCATGACTATGTAACTCCAATAGAAAAAAAAGCCAAGCTAACTTCCAATGAGATAGCGACTCACGCCTCTTGACGCCTCTGGGCAGTGTACGCCACTGACCACCCGCACTTGCACCGCTTGTGGTGCTTGTGGTGCCGGCACAGCCCCCCGATTCATCCTCCTCTCAGTCTCCTGTCGGTCGTGCATCGCAGTAGATATTTCTCCTTAAAATAGCAGCTCCATGTAGAACGCAGTCATCCAGTGCGGTTATGTTTCTAGATATGCGTTGGACCTTAGTCTGATACTCATGATATGCGCTGGTTTGTCTCTCACGGCTTTTTTCTTCTTGGTGCTTAGCGCTTAGCCTTAGCCTTAATCATATTCTAGCGCACCACATCACAACTAACCCACCACCTGAGTTTGGAATTTTTTCTTTCCTCACCCAACCTTTTTTTCTTTCCACTCGACATTGTTCCTGTCTTTTTTTGTTTGTCAAATTACTTTGCATTACACACAAAGTTCGAATTATTTGGCATTTAGTTAATAGTCTACAAGGTTTTCCCGTAAACGCCTCGCCTCTCCTCGCCTCCTTCAACACACAACATCGCTTATCGGAGCGCACAAGTCTACATTCATTATTCATTTATCGAATTCGGATTTAGAAACTAATAATGAGTTACAATAATGTAAGTTAGTTGGTTCCTCCATGGTCGAGGGCCCTCGACCTGATGGTGTTCAGTTTGGGTTCGGATTCGGGTACTGGAGAGCCCACCCTTTTAATAGAAGTTTGAAAAAAAAAGGGGTGTGTGTCTTCATGAGAACACGAACCATGAACCACGAAGCAAAAAACAAGAGCAGAAGAATCTAACATATCCAAAAAATATAGTACAATAACAATTACGGTGATAACTACGGTGGTGGTTACAACAATAATGGTAACCCATATGGTCAACAGCCACAATACCCTCCACCACCTAACCAAGATTCTTATGAAATGCATTCTTATCAACAACAAAATCAAAATAATGACGATATGATGGGATTCTTTAGAGAAATCGACGAAATTAAACGTCAGTTGGTTCAATACGACGACAACGTTGATCGTATTGGTAAACTGCATACCCGGTCATTGAACGAAGTTGACAGTGAAAACGAACAGTGGACTCAAAAACAAATTGACAGTATAATGGGCGAAACCTCGCAATTGGCTAATGACTTGAAGTCCCGAATCAAAACTTTAGAATCGAAATCACAGCGAGACCCAACCAAAAAAACTCAATGTGACAATGTCAAAAACCAGTTCAAGTCGTCAATTCAAAAATATCAACAAGTAGAACAACAGTTCCGAGCAAAGTATAGAGAAGCTGCTGAACGTCAATTTAGAATTGTACGACCAGATGCAACTGATGCCGAAGTTGCTGAAGCAGTTGACAATGCAGACTCTCCAGTGTTTGCCCAGGCCCTGATGAGTACCAATAGAAGGGGCCAAGCTCAGACTGCATTGACTGAAGTTCAAAACCGACATCGAGAAATTGAAAAGATTGAAAAGACCATGACTGAATTGGCCCAGTTGTTCCATGATATGGAAGTGCTGGTTGCTGAACAGGAAGCTCCAGTTCAACACATTGATGAACAAGCCGAACAGGTACAACAAGACATTGAACAAGGTGTTGGTCACACTAACAGGGCAATCACAAGTGCCCGAGCCGCACGTAAGAAGAAGTGGATCTGCTTTGCCATCTGTGTTGTTATCATTGCCGTACTTGCCATTGCATTGGGTGTACACTTTGGTAGCAAGTAGTGTTGTTGTTTTGTAGTACTTTATCTGTCCTGGTTGTCTAAAATTTGTTTTATTATTACTTTTTTATTATCGTCAATTAATTAATTAATCCTATTTGCTAGAACACTTTGTCGACCGTTTTTTGCTTCTTTCGATCTTCTTTTTTTAAAAAAGAAGCAAAAACAGTAGACAATCAGCTAGTGCACCGCTTTCTGGAAAAAGAAGAACACCACCGGTAGATGACTTCGGGCACGTGAACGAGTCACGTGAAATTGTTGTAAGTGCACATGTTCTGATATCACGGGAAACTGTCGCAATTGCACATGCTTGTTGAGTACTTGTTCCGGCGAGCCCTTCCCCTTCCCAAGATCTCGGAGTTGTCGGCTTCCGTATCGGGTCGGAACTCCCTCCGGTGCCCCCCTCCCCCTTCCAATGCCAACTCCACCTCCTCCTGGGTTTGCCCCCTCATAGCTGATCGTCGTATTCATCGTTTTTTTGAAGTGAAAAAAAAAATCAGCCCATAAAAATTGCAAGTCATCATACCCTGCTAATCCATTAATTGTTTATGACCGATGCGCGTCACACATATCTCAAGAAAACACACTTTAATATTCGAACTTGCATATCGGAGTAGCGATACAATCAACAATTGCATACCAAAAAAGCCTTACGTTACGAGGTGGGCACGCCCACAAAAAAAATTCGTTGGCCCATTCTCGCTTAGATATTCTTAAAAATTTTGACTTTCCCATTCGCTCAAACTTACATACAACTCCCCCTTGACTTTTAGACATCTCCAATCTAAAGTTTTTGTGAATAATTGTTGGTTGTACTGGATAATTGGGTGACTGGAAATATCGGATCATATTGAATCATTTTCATTTCCTAAACGACCTAAGAGAGAGAGAAGAAGGCAGTTTGTCTCAAAAAGCACACAACGACCGCAGCAACAAACATTACTACACAATTTAGAGTATAATATAAAGGAGTCTTGAAATATTTTTTTTATTCTCTTTAGCCAAAACTATCACCATGAATTCATCTTCAGCTGAATATTTTGTTTCTCAACAAGAACAGCAACAACAGATACCATCATCAGCTGTCATTGCAGGGTTATTTTGGGCCAAAGAAAATGTTAGCATCTGGTCCGCCTTGGTGACATTGTTGTTGGCTTGTATCGTTTACGATCAAATTTCATATATCTCCAAAAAAGGTAGCATCGCTGGTCCAGCATTCAAGTTGTGGCCAATTATGGGTCCATTCTTAGAATCAATGAACCCAAAATTTGAAGAATATCAAGCAAAATGGGCTTCAGGTCCATTATCTTGTGTGTCAGTGTTCCATAAGTTTGTTGTTATTGGTTCAACACGAGATTTGGCACGAAAAGCTTTGAATGCCCCTGCTTATCTCAAACCTTGCGTAGTAGATGTTGCAATTAAGATTTTGAGACCAACAAACTGGGTGTTTATGGACGGTAAGGCCCATGTTGATTATAGACGAAGTTTGAATGGGTTGTTTACCAGAAATGCTTTGAAGATCTACTTACCATTCCAAGAAGAACTCTATGACAAGTACTTGGATAGATGGGTTGAACGATCAAAGGTTGAAGGCCCATTGAAGCATATGCCAGATTTTAGAGAAATTAACTGTGCCGTTTCTTTGAGAACCTTTTGCGGCAAGTATGTTACTGAGGATCAAGTCAAGTTGATTTCTGACAACTACTACAAAATTACTGCTGCTTTGGAATTGGTCAATTTCCCTATTATTATTCCATTCACCAAGACTTGGTACGGTAAGAAGATCGCTGATATGACTATGGACATCTTTGAAAACGCTGCTCAAATGTCTAAAGATAACATCAGCGCAGGAGGAACTGTGGAATGTGTCATGGATGAATGGGTTAAATTGATGATTGATTCAAAGAACAACTCTAAGGAATTGAATGAAGAGACCAAAAAGCAGTTTGTTCGAGAATTCACAAATAAAGAAATCTCTGAAACCATTTTCACCTTTTTGTTTGCCTCTCAAGATGCTTCGTCTAGTGCTGTGACTTGGTTGTTCCAAATTCTTGCTGACAGACCAGATGTTATGAAGAAGGTTAGAGAAGAACAATTGAAGGTTAGAGATGGCGATGTTACTAAGAGACTATCTTTGGAAATGATTGATGAAATGACTTATACCAACATGGTTGTTAAGGAGACTCTACGATACAGACCACCTGTTACTATGGTGCCTTACGTTGCCAAGAAAGACTACCCAATTACTGAAAACTACACTGTACCAAAAGGTTCAATGTTTATTCCAACTCTATATCCTGCATTACATGATCCAGAAGTTTACGATGATCCAGAAGAATTCATCCCTGAACGATGGGTTGAAGGTTCCAAGGCTTCATTGGCTCACAAGAACTGGCTGGTTTTCGGTACTGGACCTCATGTGTGTCTAGGCAAGACCTACGTCATGATGCATTTGACTGGCCTGATTGGTAAAGCATGCATGTTGTATGATTGGAAACATACCATCACCCCATTGTCAGAACAAGTGCGAGTTTTTGCCACTATTTTCCCTGACGATGATTGCATTTTGGAGTTTTTCAAGCGAGAGCATCCAGAAATCATTGAATAAATATCCCGTAATCCTTAATTAATGTTCACTTCTACGCGATGTTCTTCCTTAGTAGCCAACCCATGCGTCGACTGTTTTTGCTTCTTTTTTAAAAAAGAAGAACCCGATGACCCGGGCGTGATGCGGCTGTTCAGCCTCATCTTACCAGGAGGTCGGAGATCGTTGCGGTGATCGATGTTTGAAACAAAGGGCTTTTTGAACATTGGTTATTCACAACGATCAAACCATAGCACATTACATGACTTGGCTGAGCAAGGTAGTGGCTAGCAGCCAGGTCTCGGAGTCGACTCGTTGGCGGAATAAAGATATTATACCACTTCCTCCTTCGAGAAGACGATGGGGCAAGGCGGCTTTTGGCGGGTTCTGGAGTATAGCCAGTGTCAATGTTTCGTGCTGGATGAGTGCATCGAGTTTGTTGCCATTGGGGCTATCATTTGGTCAAGTGTTGAGCATTGTTGTTGTGGGCAACGTAGTAATAGCTGCTGCCTGTTTGATTAACTCGCACCAGGGTGCGAAATGGCACATAGGGTTTACAGTATCTCAAAGAGTAATATTTGGAATCTACGGATCCTGTGTACCAGTTATTCTTAGAATTTTGCTCTGCATAGTTTGGTATGCTTCACAAGCGTGGATTGGTGGCCTGGCCATTGCAGCAATGATTTCGTCTTGGTCGTATTCGTATCTGACAATGAGAGATACCTTTCCAGAGAGCATGGCGGCAACTCCAAGAGACATGATCGGGTTTGTAATCTTCCACGTTCTGTCGTACCCATTGATGTGGATTCCTCCGGAGCGAATCAACAAACCCACCATCGTCGCAAATGTGGTTACGTTTATTGCCATGATGGTGGTGGCCATCTGGTCAGGATGCGTATCAGACGTTTACTATAGAAATGATACACTACTTGCGCCTGGTACGTCGGTTGCATTCAACTGGATCTTTGGCTTTACAACATGGTTTGGGGCACTCGCCACAAGCATTGTATGTCAGAGCGATTACAGTCGATTCTCGAAAACAAAGTATTCTGCAATTCCGGGTACAGTATTTGCATTCGCCGTACCAGGCATCTTGGTTCCGATATTTGGAATTATTACTGCATTTTCTACTGCCAATTTATACGGCTCAGGCTTCATTTGGAATCCCTTAGATTTGGCATTCCATTGGATGAATCAAAACTACTCATCCGGGAATCGAGCGGCTGCGTTCTTCTTAAGTCTAGCAGTGCTATTGTCGCAGCTCTGTTTAAACATTCTCAACAATGGCTTCACCGGAGGAATGGATCTTAGTGGACTTTTCCCCAAACTCATCACAATCAAGAGGGGCACAATACTCATCACGTTATTGTCGTGGGCAACTCAGCCGTGGAACTTTTACTCCACCAGTTCTACGTTTCTGGATGTCATGAGCTCGTTTGCCGTGTTCTTATCTCCATTGATAGGGGTCATGTGTTGTGACTTTTATTTCATTCGTCATCGAACTGTGGCATTGGTAGATTTATACAAATGTGATCCAGAGAGCTCCTACTATTACACCTACGGTATTAACTTTCGAGCACTGGTAGCGTGGAGTGTGACAATGGCCCTGGCATTACCTGGAATGATCAACTCCATTACCCCTTCGATATGGGTTCCACGTGGCCTACGTAATTATTATGCCGGATCGTCCATCCTAGGAATTCTGGTTGGTGGGGGTATTTATTTCGTCATGTGTCTAATCTTTCCGATCCAAAATGCTACGAAGACGGATGATGTGGATTACTTTGGCACATTCACCACTAATGAGGCCCTAGCATTGGGCATAATACCCCATGAGCCTACCCTGATCATCGATCATGATCAGGCTCACCAGCTTACAGAGTTGCCAGCAACCACAGCGGACGTCAACGAATCTCTCGCAAAAATACCATGAACCTCGTCATCTCGGAAATCTTGATAGTCGCTGATCATCTCATAGATGCCTTGTTTGTACTCAACGCTTCTTTTTGTGTCTTCGTTGGTTGAGGCTGTTCGAACTACCATGCCTAGTGCTCTTGAAATGGTAAATATCTTACTTTCAAGCTCAGCACGTTCTTGGTTCAACTGTGTGTAAATGTCCTGTTCGGCTTCTGTTTTGGCAATGTAGTCTCTGTGAATCTTTAGAGTGTCTAATGTCCTTTCATGCACGTACTGTCGCAGCATTGTTAAGCATTTCTCGTAACTAAACATGCAAACTTTCAGAAACTTGATGTTAGTATTACACTTGGTCCTCTGAGCCGCAATCTGCTTTCGTAGTGATGAGTTTTCGAGTTTCAGACTGTTAAGCTCTTCCTCCTGCGCATCTCCATCGATTGTTTTCGTGTCATCGTCTTCTTCGTCAATAAAAATCTGATCCGCTTCTCTTAACAGGTCTTCAGTCGCTGTTCGGTTAGATTCCAAAGCATCTGACAGTTCATCTATCAGTCCTGACAGTACTTTGAGGTCCTCTGTTTGTGAAAATGACAATAGAGGATATGCATTAGCAGCGGCTGCTGCTGGGTGTTGTTGTCTCTGTTGCTGTTGCTGCTGCTGTAATTGCTGTTGTTGTTGTTGCTGCTGCTGTTGAGGCGATTGGTTCTGTTGTGGCGAACCATCATATCTTCCATTTGATAGCCTTTTTCCCCCGCCTCGTCTACTGGCTAACGAATCTGCGAAATCTGGCATGTTGTTCGAACGATGGATGGTGTTGTCGTGTTTCGACCTGAGTCCGTCTCACGCTTTGTGGGCGCGGAGGTCCGACTGCGGCCCTGGTAGGCCATGCGACATTGTATGGTCTGGTGGATTCTTCTTTTTTTAAAAAAAGAAGCAAAAAACAGTAGCCAGATCAAGTAAGCGAGTGCGGTTGGTATTCGAAGTATCGACTGTTTTTTGCTTCTTTTTTTAAAAAAAGAAGAAATCACCCTAGAATTTACAACAGCCGCATGCGGCGCACACCACAGCGCTTGGCAAACCCCTAAGCACGATCAGGATGCGACTCCTGGTTATTGTTGACGGTTTTGGACTAATATCCTCGCCAATGGCCCGCTCAAAGAGATTGCCAGGAACAAGCATATCTTAGATGAGGAACATGCATCAAGCGAGCGAGGCTGTGTAGATATAGTGGTATTAGATATGCAACAGACGCACATACCGTACCAATAACCCCTTTTGTTCAAGATCTGCGCAACCCCATGAGTAATGAGTGCGTTGCCAAATTTCGTAGTGTTCTCGGAATTTGGTATTTCCAACTTGTTCGTCTTCACTACCACAGCAAAAATGGGCAACAGTCATTCTAAATCCTACGATCGAACCAGGAAGAACCATATAAACCGGGCAGGTCATTATCCTCAAATGGCGCCAAAGAGACATGATAGTTATAGCCCTCACAGAAGAAACCATCGTCGTTATTCTTCTCTAGATGACGAAGAAATATGGGACCATCGTGAAGAAACCTTTGATAACGATCCGTTTTCACCATATAACGACCCGTATACGCCATACACTGGTCAACAGCATCAGCATTACAGTTCACGGTCATCACCATTTATGAGGCATTAGGAGAAAACAATAAGTATTCATTTTTATATATATACATACATAGAAAATAATCTATTGTTGAAAAGCATTAGGTGGTAACGACCCTTTACTTTGTTCAAACAAGACCATACTCTGCTGTGCGTTAAATTGAGCTTGCTCTGCACACATTCTTGCAAACTGTGCGTTTAATTTAGTAGCCTGCATTAAGTTCTGTACGATCATTATTTGGTCCGGGGTTAGTCCATTCAATTCTGGAGGGGGAGGAGCACCTTCTTGTGGTGCACCCGATGCTGGTTGTGTTGGTTGTTGTTGTTCTTTTGAAGTACCTTCTTTCCAGGCATCAATGCCTGACCAAGGTCTTAGTGTTATCATGTCAGATGCTACAATCATTTGTCCATTTGGCCCAACCAATACAATAAAGGTTCGGTCAAATGACCGCAGTTGATTATTTGACTGGGGCTCGGTAAATTCTCCATGTAACGAAATAACAACCCCGTTATCATTGGCTTGTCTAACGTTACTGGTTTTCCATACATCTATTGCGAATTTCTCTGGTGCGAAATCGTGTCGAGATGCTGGTATTTTTCTAAAGGTATTTCCAATAACTTGCGTGCCAATGTACAGTCGAGATTGTCTCGAGTTGAAGGTGGTGATTTTATGCAAATTTCTGGACATTGGAATATACGCACTCCACGATGGAGGCACACCATTGAGAACTCTAGGCGAGGTGGCATCCACTGCTATTGACAGTGTCGACATGTCGTCATACAGCTGTAACAATTGTGACCGATCAGAGTCGTACAGTTGAAAATACGAGTTTAAAAAGCCATTGGCTGCTTGTTGAATATCTTGATTTTCAAAAAATGACTGTTTCATTGGGTTTGGCAGTCGCATTACTGCAATCTGCGATTCGTCTCTTATTACAATGCCGTCCAGCATTACGAGTCTTGAGAACATTTTCATAATGTCATCTTTATATGTAGGTTCGGTGGTGATTTTGTTACCAGTCAAGATAAGTTCTCTCAAATAGGGAAACTTGTGCCGCCAATTCTCCAACGACTGGATTCTATTGAGGCTGTTGTTGGCCAGTGATAGATTCTTCAAATGCGGATAAGTCAGCGCCAGCGAAGACACTGTTGCAATATCTTGAATGTCATTGTTCGACAAATCCACAGTGTCTACCTGCAGTTTGGCCTCATCTTTTGCAATCTTCATCAACGCTTGAAACATTTTTGACGGTGTGAAACTGCCCAGCGATGTCAACATGTTGTCTTGTTTGATGGCCGACAAGTTCAACATTTTGATATTTGGATCATATCGCGACTTTAACACGTTTCTCAGTGCTTCAATTGATTGATTTCCACCACCTGAAGACTGTTGTGGGTTGTTCTTGATAAAGATACTCAATGATTTGCCCGCAAATTTGACTCCGCTGAACTTTGCAACCTGGTCTGCCTCTTGCGGTAGTACAAACCCGTGCAAAATCTTATTAGGAGCTACCCATATGTTTCTCAATTCTACGCCTGTTTTCCTTCTAATGAAACCAACCAGATCGTCTCGTGAGGCTTGATCCCAGTTCTTGAACGTCAATTCGGCCAAATTAATGTCCGTTTCCATTGAATAACCCGCACCAGGACCACCGCTAAAGTTTCTTCCACCTCTGCCGCCTCTAAAACTCATGTTTATTCTGCTTTTTTCGTGCTATCGAATAAATTCTAGTAGTGCAGTACAACTGCCTCTGCGACGACTCACGGTTTGAACAAGGTTGTGAGGTTGAAATTTTTGGGAGAAAAAAGACGCGTGGGTGCTGCGCTGCGTACTGGCTGGTGTATAGTGTACAGTGTACACTGGTACCATCGCAGATCGGATCGGAACTGCTTTCATGCACTGTGCAATATCCGGGTAACTTCACAGTGGAAAATGGTGTGTGGGAATCGAAACACGTCAACCCCTAAAATTCACATACATATTCGTATTTCTTGTACACTCTTTTTCTGTCAAACCGAATAGATCAGTAGGTATTCTAAATGAGCGACTCGCGGTATTCCTACGACGAAAAGGCAGAGGTATGGCCTTATTTCGCCGTAACTCTGGTGGGCGTAGTGTTGGTGCCTTCAACATATTTTTCAGTGAAACGATATTTGAAACCAGATGATGATGGAGTCAAACTGAGTGCCAAATATCGACCCGAAAACCATGATCAGATTGCCAAGTTCAGGGCCAAAGAGAAGCGATCCAAAATTTTGACAAAAACCAATGTGGCTATTGCAATTGGATGGGCAGTCATGGCATTTTTGATATACGTCATCATGAATCAAACTATTAGTGAAGATAATAAAGACATGTTTGATCCCTATGACATCTTGGGTGTGAGCTTTTCTGCAACTGAAAAACAAATCAAGAGTACTTATCGAAAGCTGTCGTTGCAGTTCCACCCGGACAAGCTGCGAGAATACGGCAATAATACCAAGGAAGAAATGGAAGCCAGATATGTCGAAATTACCAAGGCTTACAAAGCATTAACTGATGAAGTTACCAGAGAAAACTTTTTGAAATACGGACATCCTGACGGTCCTCAGCAAACATCTCACGGGATTGCTTTGCCGAAGTTTTTGGTTGAAGGAAAGGGTAGCCCAATTGTTATTGGTGCTTATGCGTCGATGATTGGCATCCTGTTGCCTTGGATTGTTGGATCATGGTGGGCTGGTGTGCGGACTTATACAAAGAATGGCATTCACCAAAAGTCTGCTGCCATCTTTTTTGAAGCTTGTGCAAAGGAACAGCCTCATTTCATCAACTATGAAAAAATCTTGAATATGCTATCCAGAGCAGAGGAATTCAACAGTTTGATTCCTAATGCTTCTCCGCAGTACGTTCGAGAGCTGATAGATGCTCACTTGAATCGAAAACCTGTAAAGAATGAAGTAGACAAATTGGTGGTTGTTTCTAGATGCTCAAAGTTGTTGGACGGTCTGTTGGATATTGCATCTGCCTTCAAGGACGCTGGGCTGTGTCAGCGGATCATTGAAATTGAACGATGTATTGTACAAGCAGTTCCAATCACAGATCAAGCATATGGCGAACTGTTGCAACTACCAGGAGTTGGTTTGTCAGATGTTGGTCCAGAAATCAAGACCAAATTGAACGAGGACGCCGAATACATTGCACGAAAGACTGTTCCAAAACTTCATTTATTGAAAGCATTTTTCCGAGTTCCGGGTGAAGAAGGCAACATTCCTCCACAAGCACAAGCCCATTTGGTTATCAAGTATGTTGTATATCCACATGGCAAGAAACTACCTCACATTTCTGAGGAATTGTTAGAAGACAATGATGAAAACGACCACTCTATTATGAGCGAACCTCTAAGTACTAATGATCTACCTCCACAAATTCCAAACGTCCATGCGCCATATTTCCCAACTTCGTTCAAGCCAAGTTGGTATGGATTCATTGTCAGTGAACGAGACAACAAAATCATTGATGGCCCACAAGAAATGGATAAGGTATGCCTTGACAACTTGAAACTGAGCGACAAAGACTTGGCTGATCCAAACAAATTAAAGATCGGTTCATTCAAGATCCAGCTTACGTCTGTCACTCCACCTGTACCAAATACATACCAGTTCAAGCTCAATCTGTTGAACAGTGGTTATTTTGGATGTGACATTGTTGACACCGTTTCAATGAAAGTAGTCAACGCTCCACCACCACAGCCTTCAAAGATCGAGGAAATCGTAGATGACGAAGAAGACGAATTAGAAGAGAAAAAGACAAAGAGTACTAATGGAGCGGCATCTGCCACAGAGAACGATGGCGATGGAGATAGTTCGGACGAAGAGGAGGAGGATTTAAGTGATATTGACACTGATACTGATGCAAGTGATGATGAAGAATAATTATAATTGTTATTTGTGCATATATATAATATATATAACAATATTTATATAAAAAAAATAAATCTGAATCGAATGTTGTGCCGCACTGCGTGCGGCTATGTCATAATTCGTTTGGACTTTCTTCTTTCTTAAAAAAGAAACAAAAACAGCAACATTTAGGTTTAGATTTCGTGATAACGTTTCGGTACAAGTAGCCACCGGAACCTAAACCTTCGATAACTCAATTCATTGTCCGTTGTTCGGAGAACTCTAGCCAAAACGGGCAAAAGTCTGTCATAATAGGAAGACGTTTCATAACTCTAATGCTATTGTTCAGCCCCTGAGTGAACAATATATAAATAGAGCATACCACATCTTCCAAAATCTCTCAACATATCACCAACAGGATGTACCTAACAAACGCCATTTACTTAGGGCTCTCCACTATCGCCATTGCAGCCTCGATTCCAGTTCAAAAAATGCCAGAACCAGCTGCCCCCGTCATTCTTGAAACCCGTTCATGGGACATGTCAACAATGTTGCATGATACATATGCAAATTTGACTGATGCTGAACAAATAGTAACACAAGCTACCCAGGCTTTCTTGGCCAATCCTTCTCCAGACAGAGCTGATACAATGACTGATTGGATCATCGATCTCGACTTTTAGCATCGCTAATCTTGCTACTCCTCTCCCACATTTGTAAATACTCTTCTCTGTATATTTTGTATATTGTTTTTTACTCTTACGTATTATGTCGCCTATTTCAAATCACAGTGGAATTACCCCTGTAAAGCTTCAGCCGCACCCATGGTATTTTTCGCATCACGTGGCAGAAAAATAAACTTTAGCAAGTCCAAGCTCAAGGTTCTCTCGCGTTCCGGTGATGGATTCCGGACGTGAACACTGTGAACACATACCCTCTCACACACCATACGTACAACAATGAATAATAGCACGATACCCCTGGCCATGCGAATAGCAAACCAGTTAAGAGTTCTAGATGATTTAGAAGTTGTGTGGTCCCGGGTACCAATTGCTCCTATTTACGTAACTTATGGGATCATGTTAATTTTGGCCACAGGTATAGTATACTTTTCAAGCGTGGCGACTCTAGAACAACCTGCCAACGCTTCTGATCCAGATAGAAAATCCGACTTGTTTCATCCTCTAGATTTCGAAAAGAGTATAACAGAAGATAGGCTAAGCAGCAGCGAAGCTTATTTAATGCCGGTGATGGGAGCGGTAGCGTTATTATCATTGTATTTTGCATTCAAATATTTAGACGGCGACATGGTGCAAAAGTTGTTGAAATACTACTTTGTAGTGGCAAGTTTTGCGTCAATGTCAAGCGTAGGTTCGATGTTTATTAGAGGAAATTTACGTGTTCTGTTTAACACTTGGATCCAGAGATATTCTCTTGTTATTAAACCAATCGATGAAAAGAAATCCGACGAACAGAATGACAAAGATGCAGAGGAGTTGGTGTCCACCAAGTTTGACCATCTTTGGTTGTTAACTGTGCCATTTGCCGCAAGTGTTTGCTACTTGCAATGGCATTCGCCTCACTGGATATTGAGTAATCTTATCGGGACATGCTTATCGGTAAGCGGAATCCAAACTATTAGATTGAGTAGCTTCAAGGTTGGACTAATTGCGCTAGCCGGGCTATTCTTTTACGATATTTATTTTGTGTTTGGAACGGACGTTATGATGACAGTTGCAACAAAAGTTGAAGCTCCAGTCAAATTGGAAATTCCCAGACCGCAACTGGAGTCTGATGAAACCCGACGAGCAATGGCCATGCTTGGCCTGGGGGACATTGTGGTTCCATCCTTATTCCTAAGTCTATGCTTACGGTATGATTTGTGGAGATTTCATGAAACAAACCCAAACACACCTTTCCATTTGAAACGAGCCTTTCCTAAACCGTATTTTTTGGCAGGGGTAGTTGCATATTTTGCAGGTTTGGTGGTTACAATTTCTGTCATGCATATCTTCAAGGCTGGTCAACCGGCCCTGCTGTACTTGTGTCCAGCAATTGCATTTACAGTGCTTGGAGTAGCCGCTTTTCGAAACGAATTGAAGCTATTTTGGGAATATGATGAATCACCACCAGAACAAGAAGACGATAAAGAAGAGAAAGAGAATACAGAAGAAAAGAAATAATAAATTAATACATTAGAATTCCTTTACAAGTAAATATGCATCAGTACCGTCTTTATAATAGCCTTTTACCAAGTCATTTTGTTGGAAGCCCTGTTTTTTGTACCATTCCAATGCTTCTTCGCTGTCAACCGAGACATGTGCCGATATTTCGTGGACGTATTTTTCTTTGGCCTGTTCCACAGCATGGTCCACTAACATTTTCCCGATTCCCTGTCCTCTGTATGGCTTTAGAACTGCCAGAGTCATAATATATATTCTAGTTTTTGGGCCAGTTTCTATGCTACACCGAATAGCACCCACTGGCAGTTCGTTGTAAAAAGCTAGTTTGACCAATTCTCCTAGTTCCAGCGATTCGTTGTACCACTGGTCTGAGTACGTCGATGGCAGTACGACGGAATTGATCTTTTTGAGTACACCCAGGTTGTTTCTGGTCAAGTCATCCAATTGAATCGATGGCATCTTAGTGTGATGTGGTGAAAAATTACGTTGTGAGCGTGAGTGGTGGGTGGGTTGGGATGTTGTCCGTCGTCGCAAAAACCGTAGAATTGCGCCGCAGGCACCGCTTTTTGCTTCTTTTTCTGGAAAAAGAAGAACATACCCCTAGACGTGACGTTCTTCTTTTTTAAAAAAGAAGCAAAAACAGTGCCGAATTCGGCAGTATATTTAGTGGTCGAGCCGCACGCGCGATCGGAGATCCGACGCGGTTGGGTTAACCGATTTCCGGCGCCCTAAAATCCAGGTTTTCTTTTGCTCCTTTAGCTTAGTGGTAGAGCGTTGCACTTGTACCGACGTCGGCATGCAAAGGTCAACGGTTCGACTCCGTTAGGGAGCAGCACTGTCCGTTTCGTTTTTTTTTTTTTTTCGCTTTTCTGAATATATCGATCACGAATCATGATCAGACGAACGAGAGGCAGCATAGACTATCAAACACTCAAACACGATTTGCCCAATGTAGTGGTACAAGGTTCAGTCTTTGTTCACCAACAACCAGGATGACAGTGATTTTCGATGAGCCCGATCGATAAAAACAAAAAACACCCACTTATGCAAGATTATGTAATAGCCAATATCCCTCTCAACCGTGCATGAAGTGTGCAGCAACGCAAATTTCTCGGCAGGTTTATTGGGCGGTTACGTAGTGTGCGCTGGTTTTGGGAGGCACTTTCCCTATTTGAGCTGCGCCCGCCCCGCCTTTCATCACCAAAACTTCATTTGCCTCTGCGCCGGTAGTTGGAGACCTGGACTGGACCACGAACGAGCATCACTCTACCATCACTTTCTTACTTTTCTTTATTGTTTTTTGGACTTCAACAGTTGCCGTATTTTGCCCCCAAAAACTAATAACAAGCAAGCACAACTGCAATACTCTTTAGAGTGAGAGAAAGGTAGTGGAGATAAAAACCACAAAAATGTCTTCATTCATCAGCTATCATGGTATATCACATACTCCTCCGGATTTCGAAGAGCCATCAATAAATGTTCCGTTGCTGGTAGGGTTACTGTCAGGCGTAGGAACGTTGTTGTTGGGTCTGTTGTGTGCAGTGATATGGTTTGCAATCATAGGACAAGGTAGAATTCGACTAGGAAATGGAGAACCGGGAGACTACGACGATGAACAAGAGTTTTTAGAACAAGAAGCAGAAGCTTTAGAGCATATGGATGATCTGTCAAGGCAGAGCTATTATCAAGCAAAGGCATTTGTTGAAGCTAATCCACCAAATAGTGCAAATACCGACATTTCGTTATCGCAGTTTATGAATATTCAAGAAAAAGGAGTTTCGGCTTGGGAATTTGAACCAGAGTTCCCAAACGCAAACTGTTTTGTTGAAAGTAGAACAGAGATTGAATTCTTTGATTCAATCTGCTGTGTTCAGACTAATTTACCATTACCAAAGCAGAACGATGTGTATTACTGGGAGGTCAAAATTTATGATAAGCCAGTTGATACACTTCTGAGCATAGGGTTTAGTACTAAGCCGTATCCAACATTTAGATTACCAGGCTATCATCGACATTCTATTGCATACGATTCTACCGGAGTGAAAAGACATAATCAACCATTTAAGGCTCCCCATTATGGGCCACCTTTGCAACCGGGAGATGTGGTTGGGGTTGGATATAGAACCCGGTCAGGTACGGTGTTTTTTACAAGAAATGGCAAGAAACTAGAAGATGCAGTCCATGGAATGAGGTTGAATCTGTTCCCGACGATTGGATCAACAGGACCTGCCACTACCGTAGTCAACTTTGGTCAAGCAGGGTTTGTATATATTGAAGCCAATGTCAAGAAATGGGGCTTGGCCCCAGTTCATGGTTCATTGGCACCGCCGCCACCGTATGGAGCAGAAAACGAATTTGTATTGCTTGAAAGTGGACATCAGACGCCGGATGTGAATCCGCCACCAATAGATCAAAATGATCAAGACCAAGAGGGCGAGCCTTCAACTTCACAAATGCATTTACTAGATGAATCAACATCTACGACCCCAACGTTACCTGATAGCCACCAGGATGGAATTAATCTAACGACAATCAACAGACATCATACCCCTGTAGCATCTTCACCGCCGCCATCATATGTCGAGGTGGAGGATGACCATGATGAAGATGATGAGAATGATGAGGAAGAGCATAGTTAAGATTCTTTTTATTGTTACAATAAATTATTTATTATTTTTTACCACCCTTCTTTTTCTTCTTTGACGACTGTTGCTGTTGCTGAGGCTGCTGCTGCTCTTGGTGCTGTTCAGGTTCTGCTGTTTCTTCAGTGTATTCCACATCGACGTTGGCCATTGTGTTGGCAAACCCTTTGACTTTTTGGTTATTTTTGTTCAGTACAACCCCCCGAGGACCCAATGCAGTCATGATTCGTGATAATTGGTTAGCTTTGGACACTTTGTACTTGAAACAAGCGCCTGACACTGGATCATAGGTCTTGATATTCAATAATGCTGGTTTGGACGATGCTTTTACGGTGTCATCTTTGGCAGTTTGAGCCTTTTTGTGTGTGTAGGTGGTGGATATTTTGGTGGTTGCAGGCCGTGCGACGAGCAGGGTGTTGGACAGCTCTATGAATGTGTCCAGCGAATTAACAGACCCGGCCATTGTGTTCGTGGTGATGTCGATGTTGTCGCATGGTTTTGTGACAGTAAAATTTGATTGGGACGACGGCGCGCCGGCGCGCCGTGCGGCTCGACCACTAAGCATACTGCCGAAGGCACTGTTTTTGCTTCTTTTTTAAAAAAGAAGAAAGCCACTCCTAGAGGTATGTTCTTCTTTTTCCAGAAAAAGAAGCAAAAAGCGGTAGACGTCTGGCCGAAGGCACTGTTTTTGCTTCTTTTTTAAAAGAACGTTACCTCTAGGGATATGTTCTTCTTTTTCCAGCAAAAGAAGCAAAATGCGGTCGCGTCTAGATGAGAATAAATAAATTATTATTACTATTACTTGACAAATTACTCTTCTTCAGAACTCTCGTCGCTGGAGTCGCCCCCTTCGTCATCAGACGAGTCACTGTCGTTGAGCTGAGGCGGTGGAGGAACGTTGCCGATGGTTTTGGCACCAACTTGGCCGCTGGACTCGTCGAACTCTTGCAGCTTCTTGGTCAATTGCTCGATCTGCCTCGTCTGTTCCTCTTCCGTCAAAGGCTTGTTCTTCTTTTTGGTCTTGGTATTTGTGGATCTAGGCTGTTTCTTCTTTGGAACATCCGGCGCCATAACATAATTATACAATTTCAGAATCACTGGTTCTTTTAGTTCGTTAATATCCAATTCGATTTCTTCGTCATCACTCAAGTGAGGCATGTTTTCTTTGATGATCTCGACCACCTTTTCTAGCTTGGCTTGGGTCAAATCGCCGGTACTGATCTTTTCTGACAATTCTTCCTTCATGGTGTAAGTCAAAACAGTTGCGTTTGGAGCAGCATTCTTGGCACCAGCCCCTGAGCCTCGTCTATTCTTCTCACCCGCCGCTGGACCAGCTGCACCACCGCCAGTACTCTTGCGTTTGGTTGTAGAGTTCTTACGACCTCCTCTTTTGCCAGCCGATCTCGATCTTTCACGCTTCTCTTTGAGAGCCTCTTTCTTGAGATTTGCAACTTGTTCTTGCATTTGGCGAATTTGCTCTTCAATGAATTGAATAGTACTGTTGGTGACCTGGCTTTCGTCCATGTCACTGAAGTAATCGTCAGAGTCCTCAACAGACTGAGGTTGAGGTGGAGGAGTTGGAGGAGCAACAGGCTTGTCCACCCATTTCTTGTCAAACACAGACTCTAGTCGATGACCCATCATATTCACCGGAGTTCCTTCTGGATTGAATGTGTAGCAATTTTGAAACATTAACCGAACATCAGCTTCAAACTCGTCAGCATTGGCATACTGAGAGTCGTTATACTTTTGCTGTATCGTACTCAAATCCATTGGATGTGTGATAATCTTTGGGTAATCAGGACAGTTTAAAGCCACTGGATCTACTGGCTGCAAAAATGGATAGGAATAAGCTCCATGTTTCTTGCTCTGAAGTTCTTTCAACACCTGACCACAGAATTTTAGTTCTGCTTGGAACTTCTTCTTACGTGGTTTGGCATCGCCATACATCAAATCCTTAGGCTTTGGAGGGTGGATCTCCCGTTTAGGACGATTTTCCGCAACCGAATCTCGTCGAATGGTTGGAACTCCATTCTTAATGGTGCTTGTAGGTGCAGTCTTTTCGGTACTACTGGTCTGAGCTACTGCAGCATTGGCAGCCACTGCTGCAGATCTTTGAGACTTTGCTTTGGTGTTAGTTGATGGTGGCGGTGGCTGAGGCTTCTTCTTTTGCTTTGGTGGAGGAGGTGGTGGCAGTTCATAACTAGGCATGTTGGCCATGTGCTTCTGGAAAGATGTCCTGACCGATCTTGCCATGTTTGAAATGATGGACTCGACGCCATTGAAGGCCTCACAGTTTGCCACAATCAGATCCATATCTTTCGAAATGTCACTAGCTGCTGCGTATTCCCCGCCATTCAACTTCTTTTCCATCTTGGCAATATCCATAGGATTAGTAATTACTTCATAGTACGTTGGAACGTTCAACTTGACCGCATCAACAGGTTGTAAAAATGGACCAGCATCTTTCAACCGCTTGACGGAACGCAATACCTGCTGAGCTGCCTTGAGTTGGTGTTTTGGTAATCCGGGTTCAGCTCCTTCAGGAGGGTCTATTGATTTGCTTGGTTCCGTTGTTGTGCTGGTTTCTGCTGCTGGTGGGGCTGTTGTCATTGGAGAAACTGCTGCAGAGGACTGTTGTTGTTGTTGCTGTGATTGCCGTTGTTGTTCTTGTTGCTGCTCTTGTTGTTCCTCAGTCTTTACACGTTTCGAGTCTTGTTCCGTCTGTGCGTCTTCTAGTTCGTGCTTTTTGCTGTCTCCCTCAGTACCTTCAGTAGTTTCATCAGTTACCGGCTCCTTCTTAGGAGTATCCTGGCCATCCTGCTTCATTTCGACGTCGGCATCCTCATTCACTTCTTCGGCCTCTTTGTCTTTGTCGTTCCCATTACTACTGCTAACAACTGCAGGCGAAGGCGATGGAACTGGAGGAGATAACGGCACTGTAGCACTAGCACTAGTAGTAGTATTATTATTACTATTATTTTCGGTATTATTAGCAGTTTCACTAGACTCTTCAGGCTCAGGCTTGCTGCTATCCTCCGATGGAGTCTGATGCTGCAATTGTTGCTGTTGTTGTTCTTTGAGTTTTGAAATATCACTTTCGCCATCGTTATTACTTCCAGCTAACGGCATAGTCTCTTGAGCCGCCTCAAGCTTCTCACTCTGAGGTTGTTGTGGCTGCTGAGACTGCTGCTGTTGGTCAATATCGTTAACTGACATAATACTCTAAAAAAATCACGTGAACAAGATGACAAATCAATTAGCTAACAACTCCCAAAAACGGAAAAAGAACAAAAACAAAAAAACAAAAAGACAATAAAATTTCGGGGGCAAGCCCTCGAGTATATATAGTCGCGTTGGGACTTTGAGTCAATAAAAGAACAACACAGAAACAAAAAAAAATTTTTGTGGAACCCGCCTCCCCAATTAAAACAAAAAAAAATTTTGCAAACGAACTGAATGATAGATGATGAACGATGATGAACAAGATGCTCTTTCTAGCCAACTAGTCCGTCTTCCCGACCTATACTACTAGTTGTTCTACGATGTAGTATGAGATAGAGATAGATAGATAGATAGACAGATAGCTAGTTAGCCTGTAAGCCTACTACTGCTCCTACTCGGAAGTAGGGGCAAGTAAGCGCGGAAGGGAGGCAAAGCAAGGCAAGGAAAGGAGAGAGGAGGAGGAGATAGGACAGGTTTACATGCGACGACTTGTGTGTGCAAGTGGTTGCTGTAAGGCATTGCTGTGTTCGCTCTTCGCTCCTCTCTTCGATAAGGCAAACACAGCGCTTCACACTCGACGACGACGGGTATCTGGATATCTGTGATAGGTGCTGTTGGGTTGGGTATGTTTTAGTAATAGGGTATTAATAATTAATTCTTTTCTGGGTTTCGTTTCTCATCTGAAATTGAATTTGAATTTGGAACAGGAAGCTGCAACCTTTTGGAATTGCGACTTAGACTGGTTGGCTGGGTGGCAATTTTGCATTAGAATAGCGACTGAACGCGCGGAAGTTCGGAACATATTTCTGGACGACGATCAGGATCAAGAACTTTGAGCGTTGTTGGTTGACAAGACCAAATCAGGTAGAGCTGCATCCGCTCCTCTTTTTTTATTTCTGTGTGATGCATTCCACCTAAACCTTAATCAATAGCATGACACTCATAAGATCAGTTTCCTATATAGGAATATCGCTTCCATTTTTTTCTCCCCCTCTTCTTTGCTCTCCTTTGCTCCCAATTAGCATAGCATGGCTTAGGACTGAGACTGCTGTGAATGTAGGCTGGACCAAGCGCTCAGCGTCTATTTTGTTCTCGTTTGGTTACCTAGCGTCTGTAGCATGTGCCCTGGGATCTCAGACGATAGTTCGTGTTTTTTAAACAACCATAACGCTTCTTTGCTGCTTGTTAATGTCGTTGTTTCCGCCGAGTGTGGTGGGAAAAGTTAGAATGTGTTCTGTGTGTGTAAAAAAAACTTTTGTACTTCGTCCGATGACCGGTCGCCGGTGCCCCCCTCCGCCGCTGCACACTCTCCGCCGCATGCCCCCATCGTCTACTGTGTTTTGCTTCTTTTTTAAAAAAAAAAGAAGATAGTAACCCTCCCGGTGGCGTTCTTCTTTTTTAAAAGAAGCAAAAACAGCAGACGAGGGGGCCTGGCAAGGGTGGGTGTCGAGTCACGTGACCGGTGCCGGTGGTGCAGAAAAGTTGTTCACTGATCGAAATTTTTCACCACTCGAAACCGGACTAAACGACAATGAACAAGAGGGTGACGTCGATCTTCCAGCTGGGCTTCAGAGCTTACTCGACTGCACAGAAGCCCCCAAGCTATGTACTGGCCACGGTCAGATCATTCCCATCAATGGAGCCTGTACGGTTTCAACCAGTGTGTTCAGACATCTTGAACCTTCCAACAAGACGAGACTTGCTATGGTCTGCAGTTGTGTACGAAAGAGATGCTGCACGAGTCGGGTCAAGACACACCAAAAATCGAACCGAAATGGGCTATAGTGGTAAGAAATTGCTGCAACAGAAGGGATCCGGTAAGGCTCGAGTGGGTGACAGAGGATCACCAATTCGACATGATGGTGGTAGAGCATTTGGTAGAAAACCAAACTTCGACTGGAGTACTGGACTGCCATTCCAGGTGTATTCTAAAGCAATGAGAACTGCATTATCATATCAATATCAACAAGGTAATTTATTAGTTGTGGACGGCAAAATTGACTTCTTGACGGCCCATCCAAAGGCTGCCGATCTATTTATGAATGGTTTACAATGGACAAATAAAAAGATCACTGTCGTATGCCGGGAATACCCTGAAAACTTTGATCAATCAACAGCTGCAAAATACGGTCAAAAAGTTGATATTGTTACATTGGATGCATTAAATATACGAGATTTACTAAAACCACAACGAGTCGTCATTGAAGCCGATGCTTTGGTCGAACTAGCCATTGAATATGGGGCCAAATCTCCTGTTCGAACAAAACAGCCTCAACCTATCTTATAGAGTCCAATCACGTAATGACAATAAATTAGAGATACATTCCTTCTCTCGAGCTGAAGGACTTTTTCCACCATTTCCGGTCTGTTGTTGATTAAGTAGTGAAGACTTGACTGGAGACAATGGTAATGATTTGATTCTACCACCTTTTCTAGTTGGGGTTTTTTGTGCAGTGATTACTGATGCTTTACCATTGTCACCCATGCTGAGGCAGATTTTTTCACTTTTGTTAGCCTTTCTGGGCAGTTGATGCTGTTGTTGTTGTTGAAGTTTAGAAATTGAACTTGAACTGTTAGATTTTTGTGCCTGTTTTCGAGTAGCCTGGCGTTTGTTTTGGAACCAGATTTGGACTGCCTTTTCAGTCATGTCGACTCGTTTGGCAATTTGTTCTCGTAGTTGTTTACTTGGTTTTGGGTCAATGAGGAACTCCTTTTCAAGAACATTCAATTCCTGAGGACTTGTCCGTCTCCTTTTACGACGTGCCAATTGCATATTGTCAATGGAAGGAGTCTGTGTTAGGTATGTTTGTTGGGAATGTGAAATGAACGCGTATCCCGAGCTAGAAATGCTCATTTGCGTGGAAGCAGGCGTTTTAAGCTTGTCTGAGCCTTTATTAGAGGGTGGTGGAGTAATTGTTGCAATGGCTGATGCAATGTTTGTTGAGATGTTTCCCTTTCCATTTCCATTTCGTACAATTGACGCTTTATTTGGCGTTGCAAACGACGTCGACGGTTTGTTTGGAGTCACAACCGAAGACGAATCTTTTGATACACACTTGGCTTGTGGTGAATCTGTATCGTTGGGCCCTGACATGGTTTATATATCAAGAGGGAGGTTAGTAGTTAATAATTAATGAATGAATGAAGGAAAGAAGGAAGGAAGGAACCACTTTATGTATTGTATTGTAATGGCATGGGATGGGAATTTATAAATATGTTGCGCCAGCGGTGCGGTATGTAACGCGTTTTTATGCGCTTTTGCAAAGTATTAGCGTTTTGGCGTGGCGTAGCGCGGTGCGTAATCGCAATCTCGCGCACACTCCACACGTCGACTGTTTTTGCTTCTTTTTTTTAAAAAAAAAGACGCTACCTTTTGCGCACTGGCTCCGACCATCCAGTTATGCTCAATCTTTTCAGCTGGCCAATTGGTACATAGTATTATCATCGTCAGGCGAGACGGTGCGGCGCGAATGTTGGCGCGCGGAAACCGCGAGCCGCGCGCCGTTATATCGTCAAATTTTCGCTAACGACGGATAGTATCATCACGATGATGAGCAACGTTACCGCAAGTTACGAATCGCGAGCGGCCAAGCACCCTAGTCCGGTGGCCAGAAGGCTACTTGAGCTTATGGCGGCCAAAAAGACCAACCTGTGCTGTTCGCTGGATGTGCAGACCACGGCTCAATTCCTGGATTTGTTGGACAAGTTGGGTCCGTACATCTGCCTAGTGAAGTCGCACATTGACATTATCAGCGACTTCACCTACGAAGGCACCGTGGTCCCAATGCTGGAGCTGGCCAAGAAGCACAACTTTATGATCTTTGAGGACCGAAAGTTTGCAGACATCGGCAGCACTGTGGCGGCCCAGTATGGTGGTGGCATCTACAAGATTGCCAAATGGGCCGACATCACCAACGCCCACGGAGTGCCTGGTGGAGGAATCGTGACCGGTCTAGAGGCAGCTGCTAAGGAGGCCACTGATGAGCCAAGAGGCTTGATCATGCTGGCAGAGCTGTCCTCCAAGGGCTCTCTGGCTACCGGCGACTACACTGCCGGTACGGTGCAAATTGCACGAGAAAACAAGGGGTTTGTGTTTGGGTTCATTGCACAGAACAGAATGCAAGAGGTCGACGACGAGGACTGGCTTGTGTTGACCCCTGGGGTGTCTTTGGACGACAAGGGCGACGCAATGGGCCAGCAGTACCGGACCGTTGATACGGTTGTGGCCAACGGTACCGATGTGATCATTGTCGGTCGAGGATTGTATGCCAAAGGTCGTGATCCAGAGGTCGAGGCTCAGCGGTACATGACGGCCGGATGGGATGCTTATACAAAACGGATTGAGTAACCCTGCCGGTGGTGTTCTTCTTTTTTAAAAAAGAAGCAAAAACAGCAGACGTAGCAGTGGAGCCGCAGGCACCGCTTTCTGCGTCTTCAGGAAAAGAAGACACCCACCCTGGAGAACAGGGCCACAAAGAGAGTTAAATAGTTCGTTAGTTAGTCATAAGTCATAATACGTATCGTCTACAAACGCCGGTTTTTCCTCTATACTGTATCTGAGCCGCATGATCTCAAACACCACCAGCCCGACACTGGTGCTGGGTAATGCCATCAACGTGCTCTTGAAAAACCCCCCATATAGCCATTTCAACCAGTTGCCACCACTGTCCTTCGCTACCAACTTCGCCACCTGCTTAAAGGTCTTACCGTACGCCTTCAGGTAGGTGTTCCAGGATGGAGGGTGGGTCCTAGCTAGTTCATCTATCGCTTCTAGTCGTAAAAAATGCATTTTCTGTATCTTCCCTAGCGGGTAATGTATAATCTGTAGTGAATATGTCGACAATGCACCAGCCAATATCACAAATGCTGGAAACACCCCCCGCCCTACAGGAGTGTTCTTATCCTCGCCGTATACCAGCCGGACATAGGTTCTATACCACGAGCCTTTAACTGCCTCAAACGTTGCAAAAAAGAACGAAAACCCCAAAGACTCCTTCAGCAGGCTAATTCCGAACCCTGAAAATACCCCCTTGGGCCCAATTTCCTTCAGTTTGGCCAGTCCATACCCCCACAGGCTCTTGTGTTTGGAATCAATGACATCTGATGCATTAAACCGGGTTACAATAGCATCAATGGGTGCAGCCGCAATGCTTTGAAACCCACCGGCTATAGCACCAGATATCAGAGTCTGCTCCAGTCCGTACGTTCCGTCCTCGTGCCTCTGCATAGATAACGATGCTAAATAACTTGTGTACAGTACCAGCCCCACCGCCGAGTTTGCCAGTAATGGGGGCAGAATATTGTTCGGAATGAAAGACCAGCCATGCTCTTTGACAGCATGGGCTATCAATGCCGGTCCTGAGTGTGTGAAAAACGACCAAGGTTTCACCTGGTACACTGGGTTTATAGCTCTAGGGAGTGCCAAATAATCAATTCTAGTTGGACGGAACAGTTTTACCGGAATACGCAAATAAAACGTAAATATCTGACTCGCCAGAGCTCTTGTACCAGCTGTAGCCATACCGACTACTGAAGACTGCGTGGCTTGTTGGCGTTTTTCAGCTGTAATGCTCGACGCCACCACTGACTTCTCATCCATTTCTGGCGATATCGTTGAGGTTAGTAGGTGAAAAAAATTTGGCGGAGTACCACTAGTCCAATAGTCCGTGTCCCTCCGAGGGGCGGGTGGCGGAGATCGCGGAGATCCGATGTCTCACCCTGAGAGAGACAATAAAAACGGTGCGGCTCCATTTTCGAAATTAGCATTTGGTCATAAGTACAGGCCCGGTTCTATGGAATCTAGCTACAGTGGTGAGTGTGCCTGCTATGAAGACACACAGCCCGGCAAATATTTGTGCATATAAATACCCACCATCGTCTGCAGTTATCAGAGCTCCAGCAATTGGGCATCCTACTAAGATGCCAAATCCTGATACAAAAAAGTTCATACCCAGTCTGGTGCCTAGGACAGTTACATCTGGTGTAATTGCAGAAATGCACGCAGAAGGTAGTGATACATAGCTACCAGAAAATAAGCCATACAAGACGACAAACGTAATCAATCCCCCGGCATTGTGAATTGGAATCATTGTGAAAATCAAGATACTAGCTGCAAATGTACATGGGATAAGCACATTAATGGGTCCCATCTTGTCGGCTAGATAGTTTGGCAACAGTCGTCCTACGATCGACCCTGCATTCAAAATTGAACTGACATAGAACACCAGCTTCGGGTCAATATGGATTCTCGATGCAAACGATTGTGCATAAAAGATTGGCACGTACATTCCGCAGAACCCGAAAAAACATCCGATTGTGTAAATGACAAATGTCTTGTCTTTCAACGATTCATAGTGCAACAGTTGGTTGCCCTTTTTGGACTTTACTCTAGATTTGAGACAGACACAAGGAATTGAGCACGTAGCCAGAATGGTGAATCCAATAATTCTACTGGCCCAAGGGAACCCTACTTGAGGGATCAATTTGTGTACCATTACTGGATAAATGACTCCACCAATCGAGGATCCGGCAGCAACAATACCCAGAGCTATAGCTCTTCGAGTTGTGAAATAAGACGATACAGTGCCCATTGAAGTCACAAACATGCATGAACATCCAATCCCTACACAGACTCCCTGTGCGAGGAAAATTTGATAAAACGTGTCTCCAAGGCTTGCCATCATCATGCCGAAGCTCATCATAAAACTACCAACGAGCAGCAGCTGTTTCAAGTATCCTGCGTCCAACAATCGACCGGGAACAATTGCAGCCGAAATTACAAGGAACCCTTCTATGGATCCTATCCATGAAATTGTAGATTGAGAGTTACTACTTAATAGATCAGACTTGTAATACGACTGGTATGCCCCAAACGCATTGATTACTCCCCAGCAGTTGAATACCGCAAAGAATCCACCCAGAACTTGAATCCACGCTTCAAGTCCCCCATTAGGTGGTTCTGTAAACGAAACCGGTGCTGATGGTCCTTCAGTGTCATCTTGTTCGAATATGGTGACTTGGTTATCACCACATTCGTTCTTTTTCTCTTCAACACCCATGGTGAATCATGCCAGAGGATCAATGGGAGCGGCTCAATGTTTACTTATATAATCTACAAAGTTCGGAAAAAAAGGTGAATCAAAGACAATTCGCGGAATAACTTGAAGTCAAAAGAGCAAAACCCGGGACAATCCCCCACACATTTATCGAATGATTGCAAATACATGGTTCTCGGGTAACCCTCGGAGCAAAGCATAAACAAACGATTATGAGTCAACCTTGAAAGTACAGGGGGCACGGCCCATGTCCGAACGCGGCTACTATCCTGCCATATCATGTGTGTCGGTGCTTTGTAATTCCGGACCGCCGGTTTTGAGTATCAATGGCTTGTGCGTGCGGCATAATTAGACTTGCCGTTTATCCGCATTTCTTTGAGCAATAGCAATGGATGTGCAAATATTTCTGGGCATCTAAACGATCAAGAGATAACAGTTGATACAATTAGTTGAACGTGTTGACGGAGATATCATTTGCATTTTTCCGGTTACTGCATAGCTAAAAGAAAAATGTGTAAATGGTGGGGCTCAATTACAACGCTCTCGTTAACTTAGCATTTGGTGGAAATTACAGGACCCGTAATGGAGAATCTAGCTATAGAAGTAAGTACAGTTGCGACAAGAATACACACTCCTGCAAAGAGCTGAGCATATAAATATCCACCATCATTCATACGAATCAAAGCACCAGCAATTGGAGAACCTACTAAGATGCCAAATCCTGATATAAAAAAATTCACACCTAGTCTAGTACCAAGTACTGTAACATCCGATGTAATTGCTGAAACACATGCAGAAGGTAGTGATACATAGCTACCAGAAAACAGGCCATACAGTACAACGAACGTAATCAATCCGCCTTCATTGTGTATGGCTGTCATGGCAAAAATCAAGATACTGGCAGCAGTTGCACAGGGAATCAGGACATTAATAGGTCCTAATTTGTCTGCTAAATAATTGGGCAACAGTCGCCCTACAATTGATCCTGCATTCAAAATTGAACTGACATAGGACACCAAACTTGAATCAATTTGGATTTCGGACGCAAACGATTGTGCATAAAAGATTGGCACAAATGCTCCACAAAACCCAAAAAAGCATCCAATTGTGAAGGTGATAAATGCTTTATCAGTCAGTGATTTATATTGCAGCAGCGGGTTCCTCTTTGTAGACTGTACTCTCGATTTGAGACAAACACATGGGATTCCACACGTAGCCAGCATACCAAACCCGATGATTCTAGTGGCCCATGGGAATCCTACCTGAGGAATGAGTTTGTGCACCATTACTGGGTAGATAATTCCACCAATAGAAGACCCAGTCATGACAATTCCCAGAGCTAGTGCTCTTCGAGTGGTAAAGTAAGACGATACAGTACCCATTGAAGTTACAAACATGCACGAACCTCCAATTCCTAAGCAAACACCCTGGGCCAAGAAAATTTGGTAAAATTCATCTGCAAGGCTCGTCATCATCATTCCAAAGCTCATCATAAAACTACCCACCACCAGAAGGTGCTTCAAGTACCCTGCATCTAACAGTCGCCCAGGAACAATTGAGAAGGAAATTATAAGGAATCCCTGTATGGAACCTATCCATGAGATTGTAGACTGTGAATTGCTGCTTAATAGGTCATTTTTATAGTACGATTCATATGCTCCAAATGCAGTAAATACTCCAACGCAGTTGAAAACTGCAAAAACCCCACCCAAAACTTGAATCCAAGCTTCAGGTCCCCCATTAGGTGGATCTTTCAACGATAGTTGTGTTGATAATAGCGATAGTTGGCCAGCACTATCTTTTTCGGTCACTGTCACTCGGTTTTCATGACCTTTATTCTTTTCCCTATACAACCCCATGGCGAAATTCTATAGATCTACAGAAGAAGTGTCCCATTCTTCGGTTTATATAAGGTTTGTAGAAATACGAATGGAACGCAGTTTGAGGAAAATTCAGTAAACAAGAAGGACAATCGCCGGAGTAGATCGTCAACCACCATTTACCGAAGATTGTTATTGCACACTTTCCGGGTAATCATCAAGGCAAAATCATTGTATATTTGGGCCCTGGAATGCTTTCGTTTTTTTCAAGTTCGTGATTAAAATAATCTTGCTATTGAATATGTTATGCAGTTGACTGTCTAGCTACTTGAATTTCTTTATGCAATTGATCTACAACTTGTTGAATGGTTGATCCATTGGTTAGTTGGGCAACGCCTTGTCCCGTCCACAACGAATAGTTTTCACTATTTTCTTTAGCGATTGCATCTTTTCGTAATGCCCCCGTTAATGCGTTTTGCACCGGATATGGCAAAGGTTTCTTATCCTTACCATGCTGCATAAACTTGTTCACAACTCCTCGGGCATTACGACCACTGAAAGCCTTTGTCAATTCCGTCTCATGACCCAGTTTAGATTGCAATCCATCGAAATAAGCCTTAGGCAACTTGGTATCGGTACACGTCAGGAATCTCGTTCCCATTTGAACAGCAGAAGCACCCAATGTCATCGCAGCAACAACTCCCTTACCAGACATGATACCACCGCACGCGATCACCGGAATATTTACATTGCTTACAATTTCCGGAATCAGTGCAAATAGACCCATACCTGGGTAATCTGGATCCATAAAACTCCCACGATGACCGCCAGCTTCAATTCCCTGTGCTGCAATGGCATCTGCTCCCACGTTTTCCCATTCAATAGCCTCTGGCGTGGTCGTGGCAGTACCAATTACCTTGATACCCTTTTCATGCAACATATCTACTTGTTTTTTGTTCAAGATACCAAATGTAAAGCTGACGATCGGAGGTGCTTCCTCCAGGAGAACCCGGAATTGCTCCTCGAACCTTGGTGCATACTGACTAAGGTCGTTGAACTTGACATTTTCCGAATCGTAGTACTTCTTGAGCCACTCGACCTGGGCATCCGAATAGCTGTAACCTTCGTGATTGTCAATAATAAACAGATTAACATTGAAAGGCGCATTGTCTGTTTCAGCCTTGATCTGCTTGATAGACTTGGCAATTTCTTCCGGCTGCAACGAAGCTGCGCCCAGTGATCCAATCAGCCCTGCCTTACAAGAAGCAATTACCATGTCACTCTTGGTGACTCCGGCCATTGGCGCTTGAATGACAGGGAGTCTTCTATCTTGGATGAATTTGGCAATGGTTGAATACGGTCTTGGGTTGGCCATTTGTTCGCCGCCCCATTTACGACTTAATCTTACTGCAACTCGAAACATTATTCTGGGTTTGCGCTTCTTATATGCTATTCGGTAGGTTCTCTTCGGTCGAACGCATGTGTTTATGTCAAGGACGAATCTCTGTGTCTGCTTGCTTTACATATGAATCGAATCGGAACCGGACCCGAATGCACGACGGACCTCCGGTTACGGCCCCCAGGTTTTTGACATCATGCCTGGGATCATGTTCTTCTTTTTTAAAAAAGAAGCAAAAAACAGTAGACAGTGGGTGAGTCACAGAGGTGCGAGTCGGGAGCTCTTCATGAGTTCTAGAACGGTACTAGCTCCATCACGATTACCCCGCTGATTCACGAAGGGCCTAGGCAGAATGTACGTTAGACTGATCCCTCGGCAGGAATGCCCAAATGTTCAGATATTCTTCTGAACTTGTCCGTCATCGTTGATGGTATAATCGCCCGGGGACACATCTATCCCTTCCGGTGCTAACGATCCCTCAACACGTCGGTCGCGGTTTTGAACACCGATGAAAGATTGCCTAGTTCGGTTTCCGCCAAATCGCGTTTCATGTGACTTTGGCAATGCTTGTTCCCAGTGTGGTAGAATATATCATCTAGAGAGTCATTATCCTTTTGAGTTGGCCAATCTTGTCTTCTAATCCTCACTGACATTTAACCACAAACTACAATCTCACAATAACAGATTCATGACGAATTCGAATTGCCTTTTTTGGCCATTTCTCCATGTTTCAATCCTTTACCGTCGACGGTCTTTCATTCCTAGCACGTGGGAAAATGTACACAATACCTTGAAAACAGTACCAATCGTGGTTCCTGCTCACTGGGAATGTACCCCAGATCGTCATCACTATGATCAACACCATCATTCGATTGGTGTAAAACCTTTCCACCTCGCATAGCTGACTGTCCAACCACTACACGATCGATCAAACGTCAGTCCCACGCATTTTATACCTACACTGGTATGCTTCGATATGTTGTAATCAATCAATTAAGCTTTTTAGGTATCAAATAGATATGTTCAAGCAGGTGCATCAAGATCGGCTCCTGTGTTGTATAGTATGAGGGGTGCCGCACACAGTGCGGCGCACTATACACCACCGTTTTAATAGTCACTAAATCAATGGGACCTGATAAAAGTTCAGTCAATTACTCTTAAATTGCAACAGCTGGGTTTGAAACGAGGCATGTTATAGGGCTGCTCCCGCGCTCAATGTGCCGTGCAAGAGCTTTTGCGAGATAATTGTGATGAAAACGCTATTAGAAAAATCAAAGGATTTATTGACACTGAAATAGAATTCGTTTGAAATTTCCCTTTTTTCTACTTTTCTTTTGTCCTTTTTTTTTTTTTTTTTTTTTTTTTTTTTGGCCGGCCCAATTTTTTATGGTTTATAACAATTCAAGTGGTATACAAAA
>PPJI03000039.1:0-74621 GCA_003707485.3 Blastobotrys proliferans
CGTTTTGTTATACGATCCTCTCTTTATCGCAACAGAGCCATTGGCCACCAGTGCGTTAGTCCGGATCGGTCTACCGACCTCCGACGTTCCGGCATGCGCTCCGTGCTCCGACGACAACAATGCCGCGATCCACACTTGTTTTTGGCCTGTAATTTATCCTTGAATGCGTAAGGGGCGATAGGAGCAAGCAAAACCAGTAAATACCAGTAGCCAGGAAGGTCTATTTCTACTATGGAAGGGACTCGTAGCCCTGGAACCAGGCGTAAAGAGACGTTGTGTGTAGATCCGACAGAACATGTAATACACCAAGTATTCTTGTCTTCATCATCAACCAGAAGAGACTGGAGAGTGGAACTGCCTACGCTTACTAGTAGCGATAGTATCAATATCCAGCTCTATGCTTTCATTGGGTTGATTTGCAGGCAGTTTCTGCAGTCATGGCATACCAAAATTACGGACGACAAGACGTTTATGAGAGAGATTTTGGGCACAATTGCTCGCATTGTTCATACTCTAGAAGAACGGATCTTGGAAGTAGATATCGATCAGATTGTTTTGGATGGAGTCCCTGCGATATTGGAATCGCATATTCAGGATATTCGAACAGCTAGAAAAAGAGTAAATACAGGGCTGATGCCTATGGAAAATGTTGAACAAGCATTTCACTCTTTACGACCACATGCGGCACTGGATAGTGCAGAATCTGAACAGTTGTTTCGTAAAGTATTGGCAAAGGCTATTATGCTTGTTCTGTTGGATGACAACATTCAAAGTGCAGCAGCAAGGACTTTGGTGTCGACTGTGATTAATGAAATTGTATTGAAAACTGCGGTAGAACGGTTGAGCGGACCTTGGATGATCTATGAAATCATAATCAAGGTAGCGAATATTGTTCAGGAACGAAGAAAGAAAAAGGAAACTCCTACGACTACGACATCATCAGCAACAGCGAAAGGAAATACTCCCCTTTCCATACAGGTTGGCTTGCTCTATCAGAAGACTGTGTCTTTATTTGCATCTACTATCTCTTTGGTAGGCAGAGGGGTGGCCTACGTGGTTTCGTTGAACCAGGAACCAGGTGAGATTGACTACCCAATGGTTCAAAACTCGCTTTTCTCATGCATGTGTACTCTGTTCAATCTGTATGAAAAGTGCCCGCTTCTGGTGTCCACCTTGAGCACGCTAGCGGTTCCATTGCGGTTTGGAAAGCTTGCTCGAATATCTACAAAAGCTTCACAACGGTTCATGGCTGAATCCATACGTAATGAACAGCTAGTAATAACAATTCTCCGCTCTGCTCGAGAGAATTTGTTTCCTAACAACGGTCCAATGGGTCCACCTAGGATAATTCCTAACGAAGAACGACAGGAGTTGATTCGATTGAAGGCTCGGCAGGCAATCATTGATCTCACCCCTGATAACAAATTAAAGTCAACAATTCTCGGTCCGGGTGGGAAAACAGTTGATGATATTCTGGGCTTGTTCTCTAACAAGCAAATTAACAAGCATTTGGTGTATAATTTATTGGATTATCTATTGGTATCTCTGTTACCAGAGCTCATAGATCAATCACCGGTGGAAATTCAAAAGCAACGCTTATCGAAGCGCACGTCTTAATTCTTAATGCCTAATACTTAATGATAGCTAACGACCTAGTATATTGAAATTTACCATTTACTTTTTTGCCTTGAGTCTGTAACATTAGTGAGATGGAGCAAAATGCCAATACATGCGGGTCTCACATTTTCAACTTTAACAATAATACAGTTTTTCTTTTTCTAGATTGAAATTATAGAAGACCATAACTGATAAAACTCGATTGAGGTCCGGGTTCTTCTTCTTCACCGGTAACAGATTCATAGTAATGATGAGGCTAATCCATCTTGTTAAGTCACTGATAATCCCAGCCATCACAGTGATTACCAGTTTGTCACTGCTTTCATTTGTTTTCAGACCTCGATTAGATTCCTTGTACGAATATCAACCTGTTCATCGACTCAGCAAACATGACCCCCTTCGATCCATTTACAACTCAACTTTGGGATTTGAAAAAATCTTTTATATTAACTTGCCACAAAGCTATGATAGAGACGATGCGTTACTGATGCAAGGTCTTGTCACTGGCTTAACTATGGAAGCAGTTGATACAACGAATGCCGATGATATCAGCAGTGATGGATCAGGACTTCCTCCATCCTCTAGAGACAAACATATTGAACCCATGAGACCAGCACATAAGGCTTGTGCTAGATCTCATGCCAATTCATGGAAGAAGATGTTGAGAGAGGGCTGGAATAGTGTATTGGTTTTGGAAGGCGATGCTGCTTGGGATAGGAATATCAAGGATATCACACATAGAGCAGCCGAAGCTTTTTACGAATTCAAACTTCAGTTAGATGAAAACTCCGCTACAAAGCCTTCGTTTCATGATCCTTATGGTACAAAAGACTGGGATGTTTTATCCTTTTCAACCTGCACAAATACTGAATTGAACAGCAATACATCAATGACTTATCATGATCCAGATGCTCCAGTAGGATATAACTATTTTGGAACAGACCTGAATATGAAACGGATAGTCAGGAAATCGGGGGATCTTATTTGTTTAACTGGGTATGCCATTACGAGAAAGGCTGCATTGAAAATGTTACTAAGGCTCAACCTTGATTTAGATCAGCCAGTGGATGTTATGCTCAGTAACATGATTGAAAACGGTGATTTGAATGTGTATAACTTGTTCCCCAGGACCATTTGCCAATGGAGCTACAAGGAAGGAATTGGGGCCGAAAAACTCAGCTCCACTATTGATGACCACGGCAAGGCTAGTGGGGGTAAGGATTCTCCTAGTTCTGAGCACATTTGGAAGCAAATTCATAGTGAACGGAATGTGTGGCAAATGCGAGGAGATCCAAATGAAATAAAATTCCCGGCCCTAGCTGAAATTAGTAATGTTGCCTATCAATAAATTGTAATTGAAACACCAATGTCTCGTATGGCTCTTTGACACAATCCGATTTATTGATCCACACAGAGTAATTCTACCTTCAATTGAAAGGGGGCTCGCATATTAGTGACAGATTGCGGACTTGTATCTGAATCGGTTTTCTATGTGTAATTGAATGGACTACGACATGAGCAATGTGATTTTCACTAGAACCTAAGGTTATAAAAAAAACCTTACTGGTGGCAGTGAATCTGATGTGAGGAAAGCTATTACTATATTTACGAGTAATGTTCGGTAGTTGAAAATCGAAAGTATACTTTGACTCGGAATGTCAATATATATATATGCGCAAGTAATGCTATCACTATGGTAATTCCTTCAAGAGACTGTGAACTGTACGGGGCGCTTTATTTGGCACTTACATTGAACTTTGTCTGCATGTGTGAGGCTCCATAGAAAATACCCTTGGGAAACTTTATCCTGAAACTCTTCCTATTATTGCATAGAAATCGAGGTGGCCGGTAGATTTCGGAGATATTTAAGATATATTCCATAAGATGCTAATTGTCAATAAAATACCAATGATATCTAGTTGTGAGAAACTACCTTCAGCGACATTTCTGAACCAATTGTATCTAAATAGGCTAACTATTTCCATTATGACGTATATTTAGAGATGCGTAAAGTGTACCGTTAAATCAAGGTGTGCCACAACAAATAGCACAGGTAATCCTAAATAGAGTTAAATATTCGACGGAATTAAGATTGTACATAGTGTCACCAATGCACTCCATCTTCAAGAAAACGAATTCACTACGGAAATAGACAGTGAGCAACACGCAGATCCACAAACAAATCTCTCAAATATTGAATGAAATGGTTGACCAGTAGGCAAAGCATGATTGAATGAAATCATGAACTTGTCACAATTGAAACAGTAAGCTCAGGAAAAGAAAAGATCTACCTAATAGCCGTTGTTAGACTGACTGTCACTTCGATCTAACAGTTAACTGACGAGCTGTTTCAGAAAAACGACTAAAACCTAGTAGTATAAAACTGTACACAAATAACCTGTTAGGAGGATTGCGAAATTTTGCAAAAAAAATTTAGTTGATGGCTTGTTCACAAAGACTCTCACGAGTCTATTTAGCATTATGCTTGTTTGTGTTTATAGGACTGATGCTTTTTACCAATGTACATGAGCGTAGAAAAAGCATGGCAGTAAATTTCAAACACAAGGACCCAGCTGATGATGCTATTAAAATACCTGTTACCGAGCATAATGAGCAATTCCAGCACCAAACAGGGGGAGAAGAACAATCTAAAGAAGCTGAGGACCGTCGACCTCAGGCCACAAATAAGCACGACCAAAGTCAAGGTGAGTCCACGAGCCAGTTATTCAAAGAGTTCTTGGATCAGCGGCAGCGATTGATAGAGGAAGAACGTAAGGAACAAGCGGAAAAATTGGCCGAATTCCAGCTGGAGCGAGAGAGTGAAGAAAAAATCGAACATGCCGAAGACTTGCATGACGAACTAGCACCAATAAAGGCCAGCTTATCCAAGCAAGAGGTGGAGAAATACTGCCAGGATGTAAAGTTCGAACCTAATGATTACGATAAACATGGAAAGTTGCAACCAGCGGGATCCAACATAGTGATAGTGACCTGTACGGACAAAACTTACCGTACTAGAAACATGACAATTTACGAACAGCTCATCAAAAATCGTAAAAGATATGCCGATTATCACGGATACGAGTTTGTTCATATCGACGTCAGTGAATTTGACAGCTTACCCAAATACAAAGGTCTTGATCCGTCCTACCTCAAGATTCCAGCATTGACCAAGGCTTATAATATGTATCCTGACGCTCAGTGGTTCTGGTGGACCGATGCTGATGCCATTGTGATGAATGGGGAGATAGATCTGGCATCTCATCTGCTGCATCCACGGGCGTTGAAGCAGCGACTTTTGTACGAATATCCCATTCAAGACACCGAGGCTTATTTCTTTGGTAAATATTTAAAGGAGGATGAGATTGATGTAGAAGACATTGATGTGGTGATCACAGCAGATGATGTTGGGCTGAACGCAGGTAGTTTTCTGATTAGGCGATCAAAGTTCACAGACCTTTTCCTTGAGATCTGGGACGAGGATATACTTAAAGTTCGCAATTGGATCCATACGGATCAGTCCATACTTTTGTATTTACTGGTCAATCGCGCTAAGAGTGTGTCCAAACACCTGGGTTTGGTGCCACAAAGGCTCATCAATTCGTACCATAAAGGAGACGAGGAACGAGCGAACTGGAAGCACTTTGACGAAGGCGATTTGATGATCCATTTCCCGGGCATTGACAAGAAGACGGACGACTACCTCGGGCTATGGGACGACTACTATGCCAACCAGACCATCCCGGACCGCCGTAGATAATAGTGTTTCAATATACCGGCCCACCGAGCCTCTGCTGTTTTAGCTTCTTTTTTTTTGAAGGTGTCTCCTTTTTCCAGAAAAAGAAGAACATTACCCTAGAACATTTGGTCGCTCACGTGCACATCACGTTATGCCTCCGCCAGCGCACGTGCCGGTCAGCGGGCGCGACACGCAGAACGCAATAGAAAACTTTAGATCGGAGGGAGCGTCGTCGATTTTTTTTTTCAACACGACAACACGAACCCCGACAGAACCAACAAAACACCATGTCAGTGCCAATTTACGGTGATGAAGTCACCGAGGAAAGAGGTGAAAACGCTCGAATGAGTTCATTTGTTGGCGCAATCTCTGTAGCAGATCTAGTAAAGACCACATTGGGGCCAAAAGGCATGGATAAGCTGCTTCAATCATCGACGACCATGAACTCCCTGGTTACTAATGACGGTGCGACAATCTTAAAACAGATTCCTTTCAACAATCCTGCAGCTAAGGTGTTGGTAGACATTGCCCAGGTTCAAGATGACGAAGTCGGAGATGGCACAACTTCTGTCACAGTTTTATGCGGAGAATTGCTACGAGAGGCGGAAAAGTTGGTAGATAAAAAGATTCATCCTCAAACCATCATCGAAGGTTATCGAATTGCATCAAAGGCTGCTCTAGAAGCATTGGAAAAATCTGCAATTGATAAGTCACAGGACAGTGAAGCATTCAAAAAGGACTTGATTTCAATTGCCAAGACAACACTGAGTTCAAAGGTTTTGAACCAGGATAAAGAACACTTTGCTCAATTGGCTGTGGACGCCATTTTGAGATTGAAAGGAAGCACAAACTTAGAACACATCCAGATCATTCAGAAGCCAGGTGGTAGATTATGTGATTCGTTCTTGGACGAAGGATTCATTCTTAATAAGAAGTTTGGTGTCAACCAACCAAAAAAGATTACAAATGCAAAGATCATGGTGGCCAATACCTCCATGGATACAGACAAGGTGAAGATTTTTGGAGCCAAATTCAAGGTGGACTCCACTGCCAAACTAGCAGAACTAGAAAAGGCCGAAAAAGAACGAATGAAAGCAAAGGTTGAAAAGATCAAGTCTCACGGCATCAACTGTTTTGTGAATCGACAGTTGATCTACAACTGGCCAGAACAGCTGTTCACTTCATCCGGTATCAACTCTATCGAGCACGCCGACTTTGTTGGTGTTGAACGACTTGCATTGGTCACCGGAGCTGAAGTGGTTTCTACCTTCGACCACCCAGACAAGGTCAAGCTTGGGTTCTGTGAAAAGATTGAAGAAATCTACATTGGCGAGGAGCCAATGATCAAATTCAGCGGTGTACAAGCCGGTGAAGCATGCACAATTGTCTTGCGAGGTGCCACTGAAAGTGTATTGGCTGAAGCTGAGCGATCTCTGCACGATGCTTTGGCCGTTCTGTCGCAGACCACCCGAGAAACCCGAACTACTCTAGGTGGTGGTAATGCCGAAATCTTGATGGCCAATGCTGTTGAAGGCGCTGCCCAGAACGAACACGGCAAGCGAGCTCTAGCAGTCGAGGCTTTTGCCACTGCATTGCGACAGCTGCCTACCATTCTGGCTGACAATGCTGGTTTTGACTCCGCAGACTTGGTTGCCAAGCTGCGGTCCTCCATCTACAGTGGCATGACCACCTCTGGTCTGGACTTGGAAGCCGGCAAGATTGGCGACATGCGACAATTGGGCATTGTAGAATCGTACAAATTGAAGCGGGCCGTCGTCTCAAGTGCCACTGAGGCCGCCGAGATGCTGTTGCGAGTCGACACCATTGTGCGGGCCAAGCCACGAACTGCCGATAGAAACCGTATGTAATCCGTAATATATACCCTAGCAGACCGCTTTTTGCTTCTTTTTCTGGAAAGAGAAGACATAACCCTAGACGTGACGTTCTTCTTTTTTAAAAAAGAAGCAAAAACAGTGCAGTGGACGAGCCGCTCATTCAGCTAGGACTGTGATATACGCTGGTGGGCGTAAATCTCATACCGCCTTGGGGGTGGTCGTTTTGGGGGGTCTGAAAACAGGTAAAAATGCATGGCGTGAAACAACTATTATAATACATCGATTCTGGGATGTCAATTGAGCTATTTCTCTTGTACTAAAAGTGAATTGAAAGCTTGTTTTGGTGTTTTCAGGAGCATGCTGGTTACACGGCGAGAAAGGACCAGCCGATGTTATCGCCGCTAAATCATGGTGCCATACAAACGCTGGGGCCTTTCGACCGCTTTTTGCTTCTTTTTCTGGAAAAAGAAGACGTTACCCAAGAATTGACACAAGAATTGACACTCTTCTTTTTTAAAAAAGAAGCAAAAACAGTGGACGAATCTCAGGAACCGGTGGTGCGGCTCGCGCCGCATCGGGGCGCCGATGTCCCAACTTGCTGTGGTTCATTTCGCGATTTTTTTCTTCACTTCACACCATCAGCGCTACAATGTCGAACGACGAACTGACGGAGTACCAGGCTCAGCTCGATGACGTAGAGTCCCAGTTACGGGATCAGCCGGACGATCAGACACTGCTGGAGCTTAAGGATGAGTTGACTACTTTGATAAATATGCTTAAAGAAGAGTTAGATACTAAACCTGCCAATGCCAATAGTAATTCAGCACCACCCAAATACAAAGTGGGTGATCGAGTGCAAGCTAGACGGAAAAGGGGGCCCATAGAACAAGGCAAGATTACGGCCATCACAGGGAGCTCGGCGAACCCATCATACACGGTCAAATTTGACCAGAGTACTGTAGAAACACTGCCGAGTGAGTCGGTACTGAAATTGATTACCAATGATATACCCGTTCGTAGCAAACCAAAACCAGCATCACCGTCAGGTCCAGCGTTGGCACCTTCACGCCACAAGGCAGATAGTCAGAATAAGGTCTCAAAAGACAGGCCCAAGGAACAACAATCACATGCGCAAATTCTGCAAACAAGTCAGAATAAGTGGAAAGATTTCAAATCAAAGGGCATGAAATATGGTACATCGCTCAAGAAGAAGAAGATAGGTGAAACAAGTATATTCAAATCAAAGAAAACTACTTAGGTGTTGTTGAATAGCTTTTCGTTTTGTTTAACTAATTTGGCCAAGTCGCGGTGCTTTGACTCGATTTCCTTCTGGAGCAATGGCAACAAGTCCAATTGCACAAAGTTGGTGCAGACTTTTGCTGGTAGTTCGCTCTCAAATCTTTCAATAGCCTGATATAGTGTGTAATTGTGCTTTTGAGAATCTTCCTGATAAGCTTGTGGATGCATGGCCCCAATGTTCAAAGACGAAGACTTCAAATCTTCCTCGGTGATTTCGAAATCCGGAGACACCTTGGGGATAGCACTGAAAACTTCGGCATGTTGAGCAATGACTTGATTCCAAACATCTAGCTTTGTTTCTCCTTTCGTAGCCTTTTTAGTATCATCACTACTAGCACCACCACTAGAGACATTACTGGATTTGACTGCATCATTTCCTTTAGGTTCCAAAGGCCCGGTAGCATTATTCTTGGGAGTAGCAGTGGTACTAGACCTGTTGTGATCAATTGCTTTGGAGTCATCCTTGACAGAATCGTTGGACTTCTCGTCAGTCTTATCAGTGGTTGTCGTCTTGACATCCTTAGGTTGTTTTGGCTGTGGTGATGATGATGGTTGTGGTTGTGGGGTTGACTTCTGGGATTGAGGACTACTGCGAGGCAGTTCGACATTCTTGTTGATCGAGGAGAGAGATGACGAGGAGGCTTGCAATTGAGGTTTGACAACTTTTGTGTTGTTGTTTTCCTTCTTTTTAATGTTGGCAACGTGTTTTGCCAACACTTCAGGCTCCTTCTTCTTCTTTTCTTTGGTCTTGGTCGCCGATGCAGTGGAACCAGAAGCAGTGCCCTTGGCAGGGATAGTTCCAGGCACCTTGAAGGAAGATGGACCCAACCCTGCTGCCTTTCGCAATTCCGAAATAGCAGACGCCTTTGGAGGAGCTCGCTTCTCGTCCACTTTCTTGGGCTTTTCTTTAGCACTAGCACTAGCACTAGCCATAGCTGCTGTCTGTTCTTGATCGTCTACTTCTTCATCCTCAGATGGAGCATCCTTTTCGGATGACGACACAGCGGCACCCTTGCTGACAGCAAATACAGGTACATTTTCAGCTCGTGCTTCTTCGCTAATCTCTTTCAATTGGGCTTGTTCTAGCTTCTTTTGTTGCCGCTTTGACAGCTTGGATTTGTTCTCTTGTGGCACGTAATCCTTGGAATCAACCGACTTTGTCAACTCAGGAACAACTGGCAATCCAGTAATGAAATCAATCCGGTCCCATTTGTTGTTCTTGGACGATGACAACGGTGTAACCGATCCAGAAGACAGCGAAGGACTAATACTCGAACCACGTCGAGGAGTGGACGATGCAGACGATGAGCCATTGTCGTCTTTGCTGGTACCTGCCACTGGAGTAGCTGACAAAGGCACATTCGGAGTCTGCTTAGGAGATTCAGCAGCCTTCTGTAGTCGCTGAGTTTTGGCAGATTTGTTTGACTTGGCTGGTGCAGGTGAAGGTGAAGCCGCACCAGATGCGGCGGTCGATTTCTTATCCCGAGCCGCACTTTCCGACACGGTTTCCATTTTGGCCAACACTGGAATCGGTCTTTGAGTTTCTGGTGAAGATGAAACGGTGGTAGGAGGAGTGGCCACAGCGGCGGTAGTAGCTGCAGGTGGTGCAATAGCGGCGGCGGCGAGATGAGGAGGTGGTGGAACCATTGATTGAGGCACTGAAGGTGGAGCAGCAACCATCATTCCAGGAGGAGGTGGTAGTGGATGTTGCATTAGCATGGGCTGTGGCATCATACCTGGTTTTGGGAGGAGTTGTGGTGGTTGAGACAGGTTTTCGCCATTAGGATCATCTGCAATTGGTTTGGTTGATTTGGTACCGTCAATGTTTTCAAAGAGATCACGTTCGGATTCTTTGATCAGCTCACCAATGAAATTATCAACTTTCAAACTTTCATCGATATCATCTGTACGAATAGAGTTAGCATCTAAACCACAATTGTAGTAACCAAGGACCACATCCAGTAAACAGAAATCTTCTTTATTAATCGCCAAAACAGGAGAATCATTTATATATTTTACTGTCATTATATAAAACGCTCTCCAGCTTTTTTGCCACCAAACAAGAAAATATTTTGCTTAAGGATGTATTCCTTGATACTAATATAAATAAATAAACCAATAGTTAATTCAATTTGTGTTTCTAATACGCACCTTGTTCAGTAGCAGTTACTGGAGCAACGGGAGCTGGAGTTGCATTTTCGCTTGAAGGACCAGTGGAGTTTCGTCCGCCTCCATTCATCAATTGAGCAAGCAAAACTTGACGATCTTGACTTGGTTGAGATTGGTGATGATTACTACCACCGAATAAACCAGGAGGTGGAGGAGTTGAAGTTTTGTTTTGTTGTTGTTGTCGAGGTTGCTGCTGCTGCTGCTGTTCTGGCTGTGGTTGTTGCTGTTGTTGAACAGGAGGCAACTGTTGTGGATGAGGTTGTGTTGGTTGTGCATCCAATCTATAACCCAAGAACGTACCATCATGTTTCGAACCTAATCCACTTTGGTTTAATGATAACAGAGAAGAAATATCAACAGTTCGCTTTGTTGATTTGGCCTTTGCAGAAGAAACATTCTTTTCAAAAGCAAAAAATGGGCAAGGGTTCTGTAAATCTTCTTCAGTTAATAAATGAGATGCAAATTTGTAAGAAAGATTGTTTTCTTCCTTAGCGCAAAGCAAGATTTGGTTCATTTGCTCGGCAGTTGGATCAACTGTTGCTCGTTGAGGTTCTAAAGTGTACTTCTTAGCAATCACTGGAGCTTGCTGAGGAGCTTGTTGATGAACACGAGCTGCAACTGTTGCAGGAGAAGGAGCAGCTGAAGACGATGCGCTCTGTTGCTGTTGTTTCTGTGAGGCAGCCCAAGAAACAGTTGCCGGCAAAGCAGATCCATCTTCATTTGTATTTGTATTATTTGTAGTGCTGTCCTCGGTGTCCTTACGAGAAGGAGGTTGTCGCTGATTATTATGGTGTTGGTGCTGGGATGAAGGTTTGGAACCACCTTGCTTTACACTAATTGTAGACAAATCATGTCGAGTATAAGAATCGGCTTCTTCGCCTGGTTCGTGCAAAAACATGCAATTTGGGTTTGGACATGTTTGGTTTCTTAAATAAGACGAGCAATACTTAGTAGTACCGTAAGCGGCCCTCAGAACCTTGCCATCCGCGTTGGTAGAGCCATCGACCGCCTTGATACATCGTTCAGCATCGTCCTTTTTAGCAAAAGTGACATAGACTCCCAAACCAGGAACACCATTGGCATTATTTCGACGATTGATAACAATCTTCTGGATTTTACCATACTGACCAAAGAACTGGTCTCCTCGCAACGTTTGATGCAGCTCGTCGGTAGGAATGTTTGGGTTCAACCCAATTACGTACACCAGATTCTTCTGGATTACTCGCATGCCGCTCAAATGATGCTTCTTGTTGGACGGTTGCTCGGACTCCTTCTTCTCCCGCTCCTTCTGCTTACGTTCACGTTCCTTTCTGGCCTGCCGGGCGTGTTCCCGCTTCCATTCTTCGGCTGAAATTTGACGATACTCCACAGATTCATCGTCGTACGGTCGACGACAAGCTGGGCACTTGCCGTTGAGCTGTGGATTCTGACGAATGTTGTTGTAGCAAAACTGACACACCTGGTATCCACAGGGACAAGGGCGAAAGTTTTTATCTGACAGATCCATTTCTTCTACGCAAAGAGGACTGTGATGTGTTTGTGTGTGTTAGTCAGCGCGTTCACTATCAGAAAAGCGGCCACTGTACTTACCATAGCTCCTCCTCCTCGTCAGAGATGAACGAGTCATGCTGGTCGTGGTTCGAATACACCATTATGCTGATATCTACGTTCTGCTGGGTCTGGTCCACAACGAACGGCGGGTTGGCGAATGTTGTGTTGTTGTAGATGGGTGAAGATTTTAGTTTGAGGCGAAGAAGTGGAAAGAAAAAAAGGGATGCGCCCCGGCGCCCCGATCCGATCCGACCCGACCCGACCCCGCCGCACGCCCCGTCCCGGCTCGCCTCGACCCCTGTGCCCACAGCTTCCACTGTTTTTGCTTCTTTTTTAAAAAAGAAGACATCAATTCTAAGGTAATGTCTTCTTTTTCCAGAAAAAGAAGCAAAAAGCGGTCGACGCTGGGACTGCACGGTGAGGAGTGCTCGTCAATTGGCCGTGCACCCACCCCAGCGTCTACTGTTTTTGCTTCTTTTTTAAAAAAGAAGAACACCACCCTAGACGCACCCTCCTTCTTTTTCAAAAAAGAAGCAAAAACAGTGGAAACTGTGGACACAGGGGTCGAGGAGGGTGTGCGGCGTGAGGCTCAGCGCGGCCGGGTAACGCGCAACTGCGCGCGGGCGGGCTGCACCAATCAACTTTTTGTATTTGTCGTTGACAAAAACTTTCCACCACCAACAACCCACTAGACACCACCAACATGCTTGCACGAAGTAGTGTGAGATACATTCGACAGGTGCCAGCCGGTACCGTCACTCGAGGATTGAAGATATCCGCTGCATGCCAATCACCAAAGCAAATCATCCCTGAGGGCTTGGTCAATCCATACGAAATGCCTCGAAAGAAGCCATCCAATGAACCACTTCATGCCGAGATCAAGAACGTGGCCGACGACTACAAGGACTACGTCGAGGACCTGCACAAGTACGGACGGTATTTGATGACCTGCTTGCCAAAATTCATCCAGCGATTCACCGTGTGGAAGGACGAATTGACCATCTACATTCCTCCACAGGCAGTAATCCCAGTATTTAAGTTTCTACGAGACCACACTGCAGCCCAGTACAAATCCGTGATGGACGTCACAGCTGTAGACTTCCCATCACGAAAGAACCGATTCGAAGTTGTATATAATTTGCTGTCTTATCGACACAATTCTCGAATCCGAGTCAAGACTTATGCATCAGAAACATCGCCAGTTCCAAGTATTGCTAGACTGTTTGAAGGCGCCAATTGGTTTGAACGAGAATGTTACGACATGTACGGTGTGTTCTTCGAAAACCACCCAGACTTGCGACGTATCTTGACAGACTACGGTTTCAGCGGTCATCCATTGAAGAAGGACTTCCCGTTGACCGGTTACTCTGAAGTGCGGTACGACGAAGAAAAGAAGCGAGTTGTGTACGAACCTCTAGAATTAAGTCAAGCATTCCGAAACTTCTCTGCAGGCTCCACTGTGTGGGAACCAGTCGGTGAAGGTCGAGACGACAGACCAGAATCATTCAAGCTTCCAACTCCACCACCTGAGGAAGAGGCCGAGGAAAAGAAATAGTTGTGTTGTATAGTTATGTACTTAGTAGTATACATTTCTTTAACTGATTCGTTGATCGTCTACTGTATTTGCTTCTTTTTTGAAAAAGAAGAACACCACCGGGAGGATCATGTCTTCTTTTTCCAGAAAAAGAAGCAAAAAGCGGTAGACCTTGGGGTTCAACAGGGTACAGTTCACTATGGGTTGACCGTTTGGTTACATCGACCCTAGAAACGTGACCAGCACGTGAACGTTTAGGGGTACAAATCGATTAGAACTCCAACGACCTTATCAGATCAATTGTTATCTGTTTATCCCCAATGTTGACTGTTTTTTGCTTCTTTTTTTAAAAAAAGAAGAAAGCCACCCGAAACGTTACACGGGGTACGGTGCGGCTGGGGGGGCACCAGATGAAGTAGGGCCATTTAGGGGGTGAAAGTCGATGTTCTGGGTCTTTTTTGAGGAAAACAATGTTAGTAGTAGATAGCCAGCTGTCTGATTATTCCAGTTGTGTACTGTTTTCTGCTGTTATCTTTAAGAAATTTGCTGTTATCTTTAAGAAATTCACTGAAAGCTTACCCATGATTGTGTGCGGCTCACTCGCAGAGGGGGACCTGGGCTCCAGGGCATGTGGAGCCTGTTTGGCGGTCATGAAACGATGTTCCGGGTGTTTTTAACGAAAACACTGGTCTGCTTATTCTAGATGTCTACTGATTTTTGCTTCTTTTTTTAAAAAAAGAAGAAATCCACCGAAAGCGTTACCTACGGCAGCGTGCGGCTCACTCGCTGCCTCAGTCCACCCCACCAACATCCACCGCTGTTACTCCTCAAGTTATTGAGCCGAATATCCCAGAAATGGCAATTACGACATCAACTTGGTTTGCTGTGGGATCGACACAAGTCGACTGTTTTTACTAGAGTCACTCCCAGAGTAATGCCATCTTTTTCCAGAAAAAGAAGCAAAAAGCGGTCTATCGCGGAATATCTTTTATTATTGTCTAAGTAAAACCTACATATCAATCGAATGCTTATTCTGAAGCATCAGCAAACCCATCGGCAATGTTCTGCATCAGCTTGTCGAATTCGGTGTCAAATGCATTCTTACCGTCCTTTGGTTCAAAGAACTTGGCCTTGGACACAGCAGTCTTGATGTCTCGGGTCTGCTCAGCCAACTTGGACCAAGTAGCACCGTTAGAAACGGCCTTCTGGGCCTCGTCGTGATATGATACAAATGCCTTCATCATACCGTCGGTCTTCCAGATTGGGCAGAAGGCATCGTAAGTAGAGTAACCGTTCTGTTGCAAGAAATCTTCCTTGATCAAAGTAGCAACGTCCAAAGTAATCTTGTCAGAATCACTCAATGCAGATTTACCAACCAATTGAACAACTTGTTCCAACTCTTCGGCACTGGTCAAGATCTGCTTGATCTTGTCTCGAGAGCCTGGGAATTGTGGATAGTTCTTTTCGTAGTACTTATCCAAAGTCCCAGTGTATTTAGAGTACGAGATGGAAGTGTTGATGGATGGGAAATGCTTTCGTTGTGCCAACTTCTTGTCCAAACCCCAGAACACTTGGGTGATACCCAGAGTAGAAGTGGTGACAGGATCAGAGAAATCACCACCCGGTGGAGACACAGCAGCAACAATGGAAACAGAACCTTGTCGACCTGGGTTACCCAAGGCAGTTGATTTACCGGCTCGTTCGTAGAAAGAAGCCAGCTTGGCACCCAAATAGGCCGGGAAACCTTGGTCAGCAGGCATTTCACCCAATCGACCAGAGATTTCTCGCAAAGCTTCAGCCCATCGAGAAGAAGAGTCAGCAATCATAGAAACATCTTTTCCTTGATCTCGGAAGTATTCTGCAATGGTGATACCGGTGTAAATGGAAGCCTCCCGGGCGGCGACCGGCATGTTGGAGGTGTTGGCAACCAACGCCGTCCGCTTCATAATTGGTTCCTGACGACCATTGACTTCAGTTGTCAACTCTGGAAATTCCATTAGAACCTCTGCCATCTCATTTCCTCGTTCCCCGCAGCCTACGTAGATAATGATATCAGAGTTGGAGTACTTGGACAGGGACTGCGAGATGACCGTCTTGCCGCAGCCGAAGGCCCCCGGGATGCAGGTGGTACCACCTTGCACACCTGGGAACAAAGCATCCAACACTCGCTGGCCAGTAAACAATGGGTAATCAGCTGTCAATTGACTGGAAACTGGCCGAGGAACACGTACAGGCCATGAGTGGAACATGGAGTATTCGTGCTTCTTGCCGTCGAATTCAACTTCCAAAATTGGCTCAGCTACAGTGTAGTCCCCGGCTTCAGCAATTCGAGTGATGGTACCTCGAGCTCTTGGAGGCAACAAGATCTTGTGGTCATTGACCAACGAGTTTTCTACGACTGAACCAAACACATCCCCGCCGGTAATGTGATCACCGACCTTCAACGAGCCAGGGGTGAACTCGTACTTCTTTTCTCTGTCCAAAGCTGGAGCATCGATACCTCGAGGAATATAAATACTTTGAGCCTTTTGGTTAATAGCTTGAAGAGGACGTTGAATACCATCATAAATAGTCTCCATCAAACCAGGACCAAGTTCGACTGATAGAGGCAATCCAGTTCGCAACACTGGATCCCCTACAGTCACACCGGCAGTTTCTTCGTATACCTGGATAGTGGCCTTGTCTGCTTCAATTCTAATAACTTCACCAACCAAATTGTCGTGACCTACCTTGACCAATTCGTGCATGGCACAACCAATCATGTTTTCGGCCACAACGACCGGACCAGATACAGAATAAATATAGCCTGTAGTGTACAATTGAGTTAGATTGAGCCTTTTCACCCTTTAATTAATACAACATACCATAATCTCCTTCACGAGCTGAATCGTCTAGGTTCATATTCTTCAGCTCTCGTCTTGCATTTTCGACAGCACCAGCCTACAGCACACAATACGTTAGCCAATGCCATTGATACCCAAACAACGTACCATTTTTACTTGTTATATATACTGTTTATCTTGCTTTTTGTTTACTGTTGTTGTTGAATGACGATTATGATTATGGGGGGGAAGTGAATAATGCGTTGTTTTTGTTTAAATGTCCCAGCACCAGGCATGTTGTGGCCATGGCCATGGGTGATCGGATACGGACTCTCGCTCGACTTGACTCTCCACTGATTTGGCTTAGACTTCGCACAGTTGGGAGATAACAGCACGTGATCGCTTGGGACCAATCGAGCGCATGGGCGAACGACGCGCCTCGACTGGCTGGACCGCCGCACTGGCTCTCGATGGATGGCATTGCGGCGGCGGTGGTGGCGAATCGAAAGGAAGGAAGAGGTTAGTAATCGCGGGTGGTGTTCTTCTTTTTTTAAAAAAAAAGAAACAAAAAACAGTGGCCAGTGGCCAGTGGACGACTCGCGGATGGCCGCGTGTGGTGTGCGGCTCATGCGGCTCATGCGGCTTGTGTGTCAAAACCCTCAAAAACGCTGCTCAGGTTCAATACAGAAACAACGGTCAAAGATTGATTTCCCCTGCTTTGGCAGCAGTGCTATGTAGAAATCGGACAAGTGAGATGGAATTAAAAAGAGTAGATTACGGTTACTCTATTCCATGCCCAACAATTGATCCCTGTATCGCTAGGGAAAATTAAGGTATTTTTGGTCAACCAGAATTACAATTCTGCTAGTAACCATTGATTGATCAGAGTTTTTGGAGTTGTTTTATAGGCGTCTATACTGTATCTTGCCGTAGCAGTAATCCAGTTGGCTAATGAAGTACAAGAACTTTGAATGGAACACTGGTTCATGCCCTAGTAACAAATTTTTGATATATTCAATAGGCCCAGTTCCGTATCGTTTAGCACATTGGTTGTGTAACACCGCGCATTCTCTGCTGGAACCAAAGAGTTAAAAAAGAAAAGTAACATCGAAGAGGCAAATACGGTACCATAAGAGTTCATAAGATTCCGTTTGCGAAAATGCAGTATTGTCAACGGTATTATTCAGCCATAAAAACTGTTTATTTTCCGTTTGCGATCATAAGGTATTATCAATGGTACTATTCAGCTGTGAAAATGTTCATTTTCCGTTTCTGTAACTTCTTAACTTTATAAATAGATCAATATTGCCTGCATATTCTCAATTAAGCACAAGAACCGCAAGCAATGCAAATTTCTAGCTATTTTTTGTTATCAATTTTCGCTTTAGCTGTCAGAGCCGCCAAAATGTCCTTCTACAGAGACGCTCATTGTGAGGGACTTGATGCTCTTGTAGGAGGGTGTGAAATACGACACCTGTAACGAAATGCACTCCTCTTACTACAAATTCGAGTTGGAAGATGACGACGAACTGCCCCCTCAAGAAGGTTCTTTCTGGGACATAGCGAATTGTGAGGGTCCACGGGATATTTTGAACATATACCCCAGGGCAGTGTAGGTGGGTTCAAACGCGGCCGTTATCATATACTTTGACTTTGAAATCTAGAAGCTCCATGTTTGAGTATTATCCATCTGAAGATTGCACCGGGCAAGTCTCACTTATCTCAGTATCCCAGGAAGGGCACCAATTCAACGTCACCTGTACTGGTGAGCGGGGGTCTATACGAGCGTTTCAAGACACTCAGTATCCAACTATGAACATGACTAAAGTGTACTGTAATTCCGATAATTACGATTTTTATACTGTGGATCTCAACAATCAAAATTGTGTCCCTTTGAAAGACACGGACGATAAAGGGGACTATCTAAGCTATGCGATCCGCGCAGTTTCCCAGCCTCACCTTGGCCAGTAGATTACTCGCTATTCTATATACTGTCATAACTTACTCAGCCTTTTAAACTAAAAGCAAAATAAAAGATTCATCGACGTCTGGTATCTCTCTTGACACAATGTGGGTTGGTCCGAACTACAGTACGCTCAAGGCAAGTCAATAATAAAAAAAATATGATTTTTTATACATTACAATTATCTACTACAAACACCAAACCAAAAAAGGAATTAGGCCTTGATAGCATACTTTCGTTGTGGGAAAGCAATTTCTTGCTTTCGGGCTCGGACAGTCTTCTTGGATGCTTCGTTGGTAGTCAATCGTCGTCGAATGGCTCGAGTCTTCTTGGCTCGCAAGTCCTTTGGAATGTATTTCTTGCCCTTGTAGAATTCTCGGAGCTGTTCTCGTTGGGTCAAGTTGATAACAGTCAAGATTCGTGCAATTGATTTTCGAACATCACCGATCTTGTTTGATTTGACGTTGTTGTTGGCAGCATTTTGAGCTCGCAACTTGGAAAGTTCTTGCTTCAAGTCAGCAAGTTGGCTTTCAAGTTGGGCCTTGCTTTGTTTTCGTAGTTCGTATGGTTTGACACTTCCCTGTTTTCAAGCATCTGTTAGCACTGTTCTCAAAATTACGACTACAACCACGACAAACGAGATGTAACAATGGAGTCCTCTAGACCACTCTTTCCATGCAAAAATAGCCTACTGATTTTCAATCATAACCTGTCGAAAGGTTCCTGAAGTCACCTTCTATATCATCCCAGAATCCAGCAATATTTGTAATTTCCGCTTCATTGTGATCATCTCGTACTCCATATTCGTTCCATACTCGTCCCATGTTCGTCCGTAGTTGTTTGTTTTGCGATATAACATACCATTTCTGCTGTAGTTAGTTGACTGACTGTTTGCCGTGTGTGGTGAAATATTGTATGTATTTGCGCTGTCGATAGTTAAAATTTGAGGTGGGAGTTTGGCGATGTGCGTGTAAATCTGAGCACGGGAAGCCCGCGCATGAACACACGCACAAACATACTCATCCGTCGTTAGGGTTTTCGAAAAAACGCAGTCACAACACTACACAACGCCCCGACCGCCGACCCACCCAACACCACAACCCCCGATCCGACCAAATCGAGAACGACGCCAGCTAATGTTCGAACCCGTCCACAACTTTCGGCCCACCGTGCGGCTCAGCGCAGATATGACACACCAGGGGGTGGTGTTCTTCTTTTTTTAAAAAAAGAAGAACGCCATGGAAGCGTGACATGCACGTGACCGTTTAGGGGGGTGTAAATCGATGTTCCGGCCCTTTTCTGAACAAACCGAAACCATCATCACGTAGCCTACGCTCCGCTCATCCCATTCGTCGACTGTTTTTTGCTTCTTTTTAAAAAAAGAAGAAACCCACCGCCGGAGTAACATCCCCTGCACGTGACTCTTCTTTTTTGGAAAAAAGAAGCAAAAAACCTGGGTGGCCAGGCTGCGCCTGGCCCGGTCGGCGTGGTTACCCGGCCACGCGGTGCGACTGAAAATTTACACGTCAAGCATAACACAAGAACCTGCGACCAGGAGGAGCGAGGAGCCCCTAGCCGACGCCTGGTAGCAGCAGTGCACAAGCTCAAGGTCCCATTTGTTCTGTCGCTCTGGTTTAAACAACACAACACAACACAACACAACACTTGTCGTCTAGCTTAATCGCGAGTCTATTGGACACAAATACTCAAACCACCATAAATTACACGATTGATTGACTGAATTCTACGGAAGTGCATTAAAAAGGTAGGTGTATCATCCACACAGTTCACTCGGTGGCTCGGGCGAGGGCATGCTAGCGCTTTGAGAGGGGGATTTATTATTTATTTTATTTTGCTGTCATGTCATCAAAAAAATTCACTAGACTTTGAACAAAGTTTTTTTTTTGTTTGTCGTGAATAATGAAAGAAAAAAAAGAACAATAGTCTCCTCTGGCAGTATGTAAGAACAATTACACGCGTATATTGTAGCTTGTTTTTTGCCCTAGTTCGCCTAATTCGCCACAGTAATACACAGAGATAAATACTAACACTAGTTGCAGAAATCATGGGTTTACTATTTTCAAAAGTGTTCCAACAGCTTCTTGGCCGTAAGGAAATGCGAATTCTAATGGTTGGTCTTGATGCAGCCGGTAAGACCACCATTCTTTATAAATTGAAGCTCGGTGAAATCGTAACCACCATTCCAACCATTGGTTTCAACGTGGAGACTGTGGAATACAAGAACATTTCGTTCACCGTGTGGGATGTCGGTGGACAAGACAAGATTCGACCATTGTGGAGACATTACTTCCAAAACACCCAGGGTATTATTTTCGTTGTAGATAGTAACGATCGAGATCGAGTCAGCGAGGCCCGAGAAGAATTGCAACGAATGTTGAACGAAGACGAATTGCGAAACGCCATGTTGTTGGTATTTGCTAACAAGCAGGATTTGCCAAACGCCATGTCTGCTGCTGAGATCACCGACAAATTGGGCTTGCACTCTTTGAAACAGCGACCATGGTACATCCAGTCCACCTGTGCCACCTCTGGTGATGGTCTTTACGAAGGTTTGGAATGGTTGTCGGACAAATTGAAGACCGTCAGTAACTAAGCGCTATTGAATCGAACATGACAGCAACCGGTGATGTAATGTAATTTTTGGTACATACATATATTATATATAATATATACGAGCACAGACTCAAAAAGCGCCGCAGGCACCGTTTTTGCTTCTTTTTTGAAAAAGAAGAACACCGCCGGGAGGTCCATGTCTTCTTTTTCCAGAAAAAGAAGCAAAAAGCGGTCGACGCTGGGGTTGAACAGGGTGGAGTGCACTTCCCCATCGTCTACTGTTTTTGCTTCTTTTTTTAAAAAAGAAGAACACCTCCCTAGAATTGACGTCTTCTTTTCCCAGAAAAAGAAGCAAAAGGCGGTGGGCGCTGGGGTTGAACCGACGCTAAGGTGTCGCATGGTTTGGAGGATCACGATCGCGGCGCACCGCCCCTTTACGCCCCAGCGTCGGCGTCGTTCGTTGTCACTCCCAGCAGCGACCGTGAGCGAACATCAACATCGTCACCACTTATCCACATACACAGAGACGGACCAAACGACGACATGAGCCATTTCGAAGAGTGGGAAATCAACAAGTACTGGGAAATCTTCTCGGGGCTCAACCCCGTGGGCGGGCTGCTGTCCGGTGACAAGGTGGCCACGGTTTTCAAGAACTCGCAGCTGGCTGATTATCAACTGGAGAAGATATGGGACTTATCGGACGTAGACCAGGATGGGAACCTCGATTTCGAGGAATTCTGCATCGCAATGAGGCTGATCTTTGATATGATCAATGGCTCCATGTCCGAACTGCCAGAGACCTTGCCTACGTGGCTGGTTCCGGCAAGCAAAGCACACTTGGTGACGGCTAACAATGCAGTCAAAACGGGCCATCAGTCGAGCTACACTGCTAGTGACGACGATGAAGAGCTTGGGTTGTCTTCGGATTTCGATTGGTACATCTCTAGAGCCGATAGAGACCAATATACTGCTATTTACACCGCCAATGCTGACTATCGAGGCATGGTATCTTTCGATTCATTAACGGAATTGTATGCTGAACTGGACATCCCAGAAACAGACATTCGATCCGCTTGGAACTTGGTAAACCCAAGGTCCGATGAGAAGATTGAACGGGAACAATGTGTAGTGTTTCTGCATATTCTGAACCAAAGATCAAAGGGCGTTCGAGTACCTCGATCTGTTCCTGCTACTCTACGGGCGACGTTTGAGAAATCTAAGCCTGAATATGACTTGAATTCCAAACAGTCCGTCATTAACCGAAACTCGCCTGCAAGTACAACATCCAAGAAACAGACATTTGGTGAAAGCTATCTATCTAGACTAGGTTTGGGTGGACGTTCAAAGAGTTACGACTCTAAGGGAACAGACTTTTCTTCCACCAAGGACACGGACTGGGAGGAAGCTAGACTCAAGCGTAAATTACAAGATTTGGAGGAGCAGATTAAGCGAGCAGAGGAGGCCAGTGACCGGCGAAAGAAAGGCATTGATGACTATGGTAGTTCGAAATCGGCATTGATTAGGCGGGAGTTGGAGCAGCTGTTGGACTATAAAGAGAAGCAGCTGTCCAAGCTCCGCAATGGTGAGGTTGGCGAAGGTGGGAGTGGAGACTTGAGTGGATCGAGCGAAGAGATCGAAGAAATTGCATCCCAGGTGAAAGCATTGCAGGAGTTCCAGCAGCAGAAACAGAAAGAGCTGGACGACCTCAAGAACCAGGTCAAGGCATACTAGACTATTGTTTATGTAGACAGTTCAATCGACCCGTAGAGTACACTGCACTGCTTTTTGCTTCTTTTTCTGGAAAAAGAAGACATGATCCTACCGCTGTGTCCAGGGCCAAGTTCTTTGAACCAAAGAACGGTAAGAATGCATTTGACACGGAATTCGACCAGCTGATGCAGAACATTGCCGATGGGTTTGCTGATGCCTCAGAATAAGCATTCGATTGATATGTCGGTTTTACTTAGACAATAAAAGATACTTCGAGATAATCCTAAAAAATGTATTAAAAAGAGAACTCAGTCGAACCCTTTGGAAGAGCTTTGTACTTCGTATATGCATAGTCAGAATTGCCCTTGTTGAATCTTAAGTTGAGGCAATCACTAGCCTGAACTTCACACTATCGTAAGACACATAATTGCGATCGCTGTAACAATTAGATGCCTTGAACTCGAAATCCGGATATTCAATGCCCGGGAGACCTCTAATAGACGGCGAACGACTGTCATCGTAGCATGATAATCCAAACTCTTGACTCTTCTCGGTAGCAGTTAGCAGGTCGTAGGTTCCCTTACAGTCAGGATCTTTAAAATATTTGAATTGGTATTTATCATTACTGGCACCAATACAGGAACCAAACTGGCAGCTAGTAATAAGAATTAGAAAATTTGCATAATTTTTGACTGGTTGTTTTCGTAAGGATAAGTTAGCCAATTTACGACAAGTTGCACACTATTTATATAGAATCAATGTTCCTGTGTTGTTTTATCAGTTAGAGAGCATTTCTAATTATAGGCGGGCGAATTGCGATCGCAATAATACCGTATTCCTGTCCATCAGAACTTGTATTATATGCCGATACCTTGCTCCTTGCTTCATATGATAGTGAATATTCTTATTTTATGTTCTGCTTATTTTGATCGCCAAGGTTCATTTTCCATATACCACGGGTGATCGATCCACTGTTACCCAAAGACAGTCTTCTGTTATTATCAAAAAATATGATACAGAAAGTTGTTTTAATATCGACTGTATAGAGTAGAAGAGTAAAGCATTGACTATTTTGTAGCTAAAGAATTGTTTTTTGGCCCGCATTCTCTTTATTTCGATTACCCAGGTTGATTTTCCGTCCCAATGCCATCCGTCAATTACTCGGGATACATCCCTAGACTTGAGTATTTACCACCAAGCAAAACTATGGAGATCATCAATCAATTGCTAGGCAATCTCCGGAGGTGTGTTTACGGTTTATCGAGTGGTCTTTTTTGTTTTTCTGTATTTTTGAAAGCAAAATCTATATACGGTGTTTAATGCCGCCCGGCCATAGACTGCCTTTGCTCTGGAAAAAGAAGACACATTTAGACTATGCGGTATTCGGTGCGTAAATAGTCCTTACCGTCTAGTTTGAAGTTTAGGTTGATACACTCACCATTACTGAGATTGAAACGAGGGTAAGACACGTTTCCATCATTGCAACGTTCTGTCTTGAGTTCAATTTCTGGATATTGAATGTCATCATACTGTAGTATAGACGCAGTCTGGCCATCGAAGCATTTAAGTGGAAACTCTTGGCTGGATTCGTTGAAAATTACTGCCCTGAAGGGAGCGTCACAGTCAGCGCCTTCAAAGTAGTAGGCTAGATAACCATCAGCATTGGATCCAACGATGGCTGCACTGACAGCTGTACTTATGGTGCCTAGTAACAGGAAATTGAGAATTTGCATTTTTTGGTCTGCTTTTGGTAAGTGAGTCTAATTAACTAGGGATTTGACGGTTATTTATATAGCAATATGGCTACAGTAGACAGGCAATAGCAATTGAAGAATTCCGCTAAGCCATATTCCTGTACAGCAAAGTTGTATTATACTATATGCCGACACAGTTCTCTCGTATTGAAATAGAACCGTATATGTCATAGTCCGTATTCATTTTCCATGCGCTCAATCCGGAAAGAGGTACAGTACGTTTCTGGATCTGGATATTGGCATGGTGCCCTGATACGCTGCCTGGACCTGATAGAGGTGAGAATCGTCAACACCAAGAGGTAGTTTGGTTCTTCTTTTCTAAGAAAGTAACACAGGACATATTAGGGTGGTTAAATTTGTTTTAATATCAATTGTATGGAATTGGAAAGTAAAATATTTGATTAATGGTCTACTGATCTACTCTGAAACTGTACGATATCCGTAGTGGAAATAGCTATCAGTTCCGTTAGTGAATAGCAAGTTGACACACCCAGAAAAATTGAGATCCACCAAAGGGTGTGATTCTGCACCGTCCCCACAACGATATGTTGTCACGTCAAGTTGTGGATATGTAACATTCGCGGCTCCTTGGATAGATGGCCGTCCACCATTGAAGCAGTCTAATTGCGGGTTGAAATATTGTTCCGTTTCGTTAGCAAATAGAATAGCGGGAGTTCCAACGCAGTCAGGACTGTCGTAGTAGAGGAATGGAACAGAGTCAGACGATTCAGCTGCTCTGACGAGTACGCTGAAGGCTGCTAGTAGAAAAGTGCTGGAAAGTTGCATTGTTTCTTGAAACTGTTTGTAATAGAGGATATTCGAAGGCAGGGTTATGACTATTTATATTGTTTTCCAGTCTAAACTCCTCAATTGAAAGTGGGTAGCCGATATGCATACCGTATTTCTTCAACAGAACAAGGCCAACAAATGTCTCATACCAAGCCTAGTCAGTCATGGCACTACTGGCACCAGCGGCACAGAAATCACAATTGGAAGTATATGGGTCAATTGGCCACTGGCAAGTACCGTATAAGCATATTCCATGTCCACTTTATTTCGATCGGCAGGGTTGATCTTCCATTCCACATGCCACTAAAAAATCAACTGGAAAGTCGTTCGGCATGATTTTCCGGAATACGATACATTCTCAGCCTGGTACTCGCCACCCATTAAACTTGTTGGTTTTAAACCACCTGCTAGGCAAGCTGATGTTATGTATTTGGGGCTGACATGGAAGGGAAAACAATAGATATCCAGCTACTCCAGAGCCTACCGCTTTTTGCTTCTTTTTCTGGAAAAAGAAGACACTGATTCTAGGGTAATGTTCTTCTTTTTTAAAAAAGAAGCAAAAACAGTCGGCTGATGGAGCGAACAGCGGCTTGGTCTTAGTCGGAGAAACAGTAGAATATATTTTGGGACAGGTACTTTGTAAACCCGCTCCAGCAGTCCCGAGGAGGTGGCAATTCGTCCGGGGTAGGAGTTGCTACGTTTTCAGGATCAGGGTTGGTAATGCTCAGCGGAGCAGTGGTCGTGGCTCGTCCAGAAATCACCGTGGCCGTGGGGGCATCGTAATAAGGGTGCTCTTCGGTCTGTTGAGAATATTGATTGAATTGCGACCGAGCAGGTCTAAAGTACTGTGGCACATTGCGATTCGGATCAGGAGGTTGGCTTGTTTCAAACACCGGTAACCTTGGTTCAGAGTAGTCGATCTCAGGGGAAACTAGATTAACGTCGTAGTTGCCATGTCTCGGATAGTCGAACGCGACCCATGCCTCCGGCTCGATAACCGATGGAGTGATGGTTGTGGATGTTGGCGGTTGTACTAGCCCGCTGCCGCTGTGCGGCTCAAGTGCGGCGGCGGCGGCTTCCTGGGGCACGCCGGTCCATGCCATTTCATACGAATATAACGAGCCCTGGTTCGACTGTAATCGTAGAGTCGTATCTTTGCAACTAGTAGCAATCAAAGCGCCTGAACCTGGCGTGGGGAACCCTGAACTATCCTTGTCAACTGGCTGTGCGATATACACATCTCGAGGATCTTGTTGGTTCTCATGATCATGTGACCTATAGGCGCCCTCGTTCCCGTTCCCGTTCTCGTTCTTGGTCTCAACATTCTCATTCTGGTTATTAGCGCTCTCGTCGTCGCCAGGTGCACGAGTGTCCAGATGGCACGGGGAATCTGTAGCTAACTGCGTAGCAGGAGTGGCCATTTCAAGCACGAATAGTTAGCGACTGATGCAGCTCCAGGAGTAGTGGTGAAACTCAAATTTCGTCTTCGCGAATTGGGACATTAAACTAATAATTTGGTGATAATTTTGTTGCTCATAAGGTATCGACGCTTTGGGGTTCCATCGAGCCCAGCTTGTTCTTCGAATGGATTTCTTCTTTTTTTAAAAAAAGAAGCAAAAAACAGTTCTTCTTGAGTTGGAAAGCTAAAATTAAAGGCAAGTCTAATAACGATCATGTCCGCGGGAGACCGCTCCAAGGCGTTACTGAAACAACTAAATTAAGGTTGAGTTTAAATAGCCAAGCACCATATAACAACTACTAGCGATGAATCCTTTTGCTATTAGAATCTTCTGTATCAGAACCAAATTAGCAATGACCCAAAAAGGATGTGTAACATTTGTGGATACCTAATTTGAGATTGAAGCGCCGGCTTCTTTACATACGTACGTTCTAGTATATAACTACGTTTACTGTGATGACGATTAATATCAACAACAACAACAACAACAACAACAACAACAACAACAACAACAACGTTTGCCACAATAATGAATGAAGAGCAACTGCTTCTACATCATGGCAGTGACACAGAAACATGTTGTTGTACATTACAATTGAAATATGGTGTTGAACTATGGGAAGTTGAACAACTAGAGCATTATATCGTGAACAATAATTCAGCTGAATGTACGATTTATGGAATTCACTTACCTGACCCAGAGAAATCAGTGGAACCAATTCGTCTTATTGTTGAGTGTACCGAAGACACCAGTACACATTACCTTGAAAAGATTGCATCCTGTATGCCAGCCATAATGTCGGTATGGTCGTCAACACCAGAAGAGATGATAGAGGCAGAACCATGGCAATCTACTACCTACTAGATAACTATGTACTTATACAATACGCCGTGTGCGGCTTCAAGACATCACGTGTTTCCCGGAGATATACACGTGCTCGCAGTGCCGATCCGCCACTGCCCACCGTCTACTGTTTTCGCTTCTTTTTTTTAAAAAAGAAGAGAGCCCTCTGCAAGCGCATTGTCCTCTATCCTCCCTATTTATATTCATTTCGCTTCGTTTCGTTTGGTCTGGTGTCCGTGCACTTTGGCCAGCGGTTGCGCAGCGCGCGGAGCGGCGCACAGAGCAAAGCTGCTAGACGACGGTTGTTGTTGTGGGAGCAAAGTCCACTCAGTCGCTCGCAAAAAAATCCCAAGCTCACGACGACAAAAAAAACACCACACAAGACAACCAAGACAGACAAAAGAACTAGAGAAGATGGATATCGACCCGGATGTGCAGATGGAGGATGCTAGTGACTCCCCTGGGGCCACCACAAACACCTCAAACACCAGCATTATAGAGGAGGATGACGACGTAACAAAGGACTTTTCAATAGACATCCAGCAACATGAGCCTCCTACTTCAGAGCACAGTCAACCAATGCAACTGGAACACTCTACTCTAAAGCAGCTGGACAGCTGGGTTGAAACGCTGGGTAACTGTGAGCCTTTGAGCGAAGAGGACGTTTCGAGTCTGTGTGCGATGGCCAAGGATATCCTGCAGTTTGAACAAAATGTACAGCCAGTTTCAGCTCCCGTGACGATTTGTGGTGACGTGCATGGGCAATTCCACGACTTGATGGAGCTGTTCAAGATTGGAGGTCCGTGTCCTGATACCAACTATCTTTTTATGGGCGATTATGTGGATCGAGGGTATTATTCTGTCGAATCAGTGTCATACCTTGTAGCCATGAAAGTAAGATACCCTAACCGGTTGACTATTCTAAGAGGCAACCACGAATCACGTCAAATCACCCAAGTGTACGGGTTTTACGACGAATGCTTGCGAAAATACGGCAACAGCAATGTGTGGAAAATGTTCACAGACCTATTTGACTACTTTCCAATTACTGCATTAGTTGAAAACAAAATCTTCTGTTTACACGGAGGGCTGTCACCAAACATCAAGACAATTGACGACATTCGAGACTTGAACCGGTTCCAAGAGGTTCCCCACGACGGTGCCATGTGTGACTTGCTGTGGTCGGATCCGGATGATCGAGGATCATGGGGGGTTTCCCCTCGAGGTGCAGGGTTTACATTTGGGCAGGATATCTCTGAACAATTCAACCATACTAACGATCTATCATTAATCTCTCGAGCCCATCAGTTGATCATGGAGGGCTACAGTTGGGCCCATGAGCAACAAGTGGTTACCATCTTCTCCGCCCCCAATTACTGCTACCGATGTGGCAACCAAGCTGCTATCATGGAGGTCGATGAAAACCTCAATAACACATTCTTACAGTACGATCCATGCCCTCGACCGGGCGAGCCGTCAGTGTCGCGTAAGACTCCGGACTATTTCTTGTAATCTATATTTCTTCTCTATAAACCAAATATCTATATATAACGTACTTTCGACTTTTAGGGCAATGTCTTCTTTTTCTGGAAAAAGAAGAACACCACTGGGAGGGTTATGTCTTCTTTTCTGGAAGCAAAAAGCGGTCGAAGGGCCCCAGCGTTGATGTATGGCAAAAGAAGCACAAGGCAGAGAGCCGCACCATCGCTGCGTAACTAGCATACTCTTGAAAACACCAAAACCATCTTTCAATACACTCCTAATACGAGAGAAATATACTCAATTGACCTCCTAGAATCTGTATATGATAATAGTTATTTCATATCTCACAGTTTTACCTGTTTTCGGGCCCCCCAAAACGACCACCCCCAAGGCGGTATGAGATTTACGCGCACGGGCGTATATCGCAGTCCTAGCTGGTTGAGTGGTCAAGTTCCTGAAAGCGGTACAAGTACGCCGCAGGCACTGTTTTTGCTTCTTTTTTAAAAAAGAAGAACGTTACCCTAGAATAGATGTCTTCTTTTTCCAGAAAAAGAAGCAAAAAGCGGTGCCTGTGGCGGGTTCAATGCATTGAATGCGGTTTATAGTTCTATATTCTCTAGTCTACAACTTGGAGGCGATCTTGGACGCACGGTCCTTGGCGATGTCGCACATGGCGTTGAATGCTTCCTTTCGTTCGCTGCTGATATCCTTCTTGTTGATTCGAGCAATCATGTTCTCCATGATTTCCGGTCGACTCCGTCCGTTAACAAAGACCACATATCGCAAGCCTGGGAAAGTTTCTTCGTACTTGGCGTTCAATTCCTTCAGTTTAGCGGCGGTTTCCTCGGATCCTTGTTGTAATTTAGCTTGTTCAGCTTGGGAATGAGATGACAACTTGACGTTCTTTGGAGCTCCCAGTCTTGGGTGAGCAGCAATAACCTTTGACACACGTGGGTCCTCTTCGTTGGTTTCCAAGAGACCTAGCAGCACTTTTCGCACGTTTTCGATCATGTCGTTGTAGCTGATGAATGATTCTTTTGTTGGGAACACTTCTTCGATGATGATTTGGTTCAAGGTGGAGCATGGTTCAAACAGGTGACCCAGAGCCTCTTCTTGCAATTCGCGCTGTAATTTGGTCAAAGATGCAATAGATGGAAGTTGGTATTCGTCGCTCATTGTATGTTCTGTGAGTGTCTTGTTCTGTTCTGTTCTGTTCTGTTTGAGGAGAAAGTCCTGTGCTTTATATACTGTCGTCGTCGACTCGGACACGGCCGAAGCCCAGGCAATAGTCGTTTTCGTTGCTGAAAAGCCGCACGGAAATTGCAACGTCGGCGTCGGCATCGGCATTGGCCACACCACGTTCGACCCCCAGCGTCTACTGTTTTTTGCTTCTTTTTTTAAAAAAAGAAGTCATCACCCTAGGCGCACCTAACGCGACATGACCCTGGAGGCAGTGCCTCTTTTTTAAGAAAAAGAAGCAAAAAACACTAGACGCTGGGCCGTGGCACACGAGAAGGTGGAGTGGACGGTAGCGGCGGCGGGTGGCGCGGCGCGGACGGCCGGCCGTCGGATCGGATCTCCCAAGACAGCTCCCAATCCAAAATTTTCACTTTTCATTCCACTAGACATCACACATATACGCAACCATGTCCTCAGCTAGAAGCGTCACATTTAGCATACTGGCCGCTGGAGCCGTCGCAGTACTTGGGTACGGCGTCTACTTCGACTACCAACGACGAAACTCAAAGGAATTCCGACGACAATTGCGAAAGACCGCCAAAAAGCATGAAAAGGATCAAGAAGCCGCCGCCGAAGCAGGCAAGAACGAGCTAAAGGTTAAAATCCAAAAGGTACTAGAAGAAAGTTTCGAAAAGAACCCAATCCCAGAGTCTCTTCAAGAACGGGAACGAATGTTTGCTGAAGAAGTCGCTAAGGGTGACGAGTTGTTGAACGCTCCAGGTGAAGATGCCAAATTGATGTCAGCATTGGGCTTCTATCGTGCATTGTATGTCTATCCATCTCCAATTGATCTATTGAATATCTACGACGAAAAGCTGTCGCAATCGGTGCTACAGATTCTACAACAGATGATCATCTTGCAACCGCCACCTCAATTGATCCAAGGACTGGGACGAGCAGCTGGTGCAGCTGGTGCCACTGGATCATCAGCAGCTGCCGCCGCTGCTGCCGCAGCAGAAGCTCCAATGGCCGCTGAAGATGTCGAATAAATAAGCTGTGTAAATTTCTCTTGTATATAATAAGGTTATGATGATTAATTTCCCACTTGTCCCTATTGTGTACTGTTTTTTGCTTCTTTTTTTAAAAAAAGAAGAACATAACCCTACGAATAATGTCTTCTTTTTTCAAAAGAGAAGCAAAAACCAGTGCATGATGGGGTGGGTCAATGCCTGTGGTGAGTACCGAGCTGTTGCCAGGGTGACTGGCTAGTCGGTTGCTATGATCCTCAAATTCCACCCTGCTCCCGCACCACAATTGATGCAATTCCGTACTATTCCAGTGGCCACAGTTACAGAAGTACTTGGGGGCCAGCTAGCTGGCTACCTGGCTCGCTTATGTAGTCTTTCAGTGTGCCTGTCTGCGGGCAGCCCTGCTTATTTACTGATTTACTGATTTTCTTCCATTCCCCAATCCCCAAAATTTCCCTCTCGTTCTATATATAATCAGAGCAGAAAAAAAACCACCACATCCGCACACCCCCTGGACAGCACATCACCTCCAAGCAACCAAACATGGCAGCAACTGAACCTACTAACGACAAACAAGCCAACAATTCAATTGAAAACGACGAGGATGATGAAAATCAAAACATCCCGGCCTACAAAGTGACTGAAAAAAAGACATTGGATGAATACAAGAACCTAGATGCCGAAGACGAATCATTGAGAAAGTGGAAGGAGTCGTTGGGCTTGACATCTGGCCAGACCATTGGAGATCCAAATGACAAGCGAAAGGTGGTGATTTTGGAAATGACCATGTACGTAGAAGGAATGGACCCAGTGACCTACAACGTCGAAGATAAGGCAGTGTTGGAATCCTTGAAGAAGAACCCAGTTGCCATTAAAGAAAAGGCCAAGTACCATTTGCATGTCAAATTCCGAGTTCAACACGAAATTGTCACTGGTTTGAAATACGTCCAAGTTTCGCGACGATCTGGTATTCGAGCTAATAAGATGGATGAGGTGTGTGGATCCTACGCCCCAAACACCACCGAAAAGCCATACTATGAAAAGCATTTTGCTGAAGGCGAAGCCCCTGGTGGGTTATTAGCTCGAGGTCATTACACTGCCACATCCACATTCAGTGATGATGATGGAGTGGTTCACTTGGAAGTTCCATGGTGCTTTGACATTGTCAAGAAATAAGTTGATATAGTTCTAGAATCTTAAATATTCCGGATCCCATAATGGATTTTTTGTTGTTCGATCTGATTCCTGATTTTGGTTTTGCTGTTGGTCTTCCTGTTGTTTGAAGTCCTTGAATATACGGGCTCTTGCTTCTTGGTAGGCTGCTTCTCTAGCTTCAAATGACCCCAATCCCTTTGCCTGAGGAGTCGCAGACATTGACACGGATGAAGATGCAGATGATGATGAGCGTGATGATGCTGGTGGATTTTGTTGCTGTTGCTGTTGTGTTCCCTCGTTTCTTGACGAAGAAAGAGAACATTCAGTTGACGGTGGGGTGGATGACGGCGACATTTGCTCAGATGGTGGGGTTCTTGACGGGTTTCGTAACAATTTTGGTTTGATAGTAGGTTTGTTAGACGATGTTGGAGATTCTTCTGAGCCAGTTATATCTACGATTCGACTTATGGAACTCAGATCAATCACTTGATCTGCCAGCTTATAGATTGACACTGACGAGCCATCCTGAGCCGACACATGGCCCAGTTTGTAGTGATCTGCTATTTTGTGTACCAGTAGGCGGTAGAATGAGTTCAATTTGGCCATTACCATGCTATGCTCTCGTTCATTCTTGATGAAGTTTGTTAGGTTGTACTCTAGGCGCATCACAAACAACCGGTTTCTGGGATTCTCTAGTGCAGTACGGATCACTGGGTCCAGCTCATGAGGGTGCGTCTCATCCGTCATTGTGTGCTCTTCTTGGTTCGCTTATTTGCGTGAGAGTCGATGGTGGAGAGTGAAATTTATCACGGAATTGGTGTCACCCAAGAAAAAAAATCCCGGCCCGGAATTTGCCGGAGCACGTGACATCGTATTCGGTGGATGTCTTCTTTTTTTCTAAAAAATAAGAAGCGAAAAACAGTAGACGGTGGGGTCAATTTATTATTTATGCAGTTGGTTCGTCGTCCCTGAGGTTTACTGTTTTCTGCTTCTTTTTTTAAAAAAAGAAGAAATCCACCGAATGCACGTGACCTCGATGCATGGCCCTTCTAGAAGAAACTGATACCATAACTAGGTAGTACGTAGCCCGTTTATGCCAATTGTCTACTGTTTTTTGCTTCTTTTTTTAAAAAAAGAAGAAATCCACGAAAGACGTTACCACCACCCGCCAGGTCAGGTGACATGCATTTTGGAGAGGCGCCGGTGGGTGGGTCGGCGCCGATGCACAGATTTGAGTGGGTAGAGCCACGCTATGGCAGCAACACAGCGTCATCACATAAGCGAGTCTAGTGTATTGCATTCATCGTTTTGACAGTATAAACGAACACCAGAGCATTATGAGCGACGATCAGGATGAGGTACGTATCGATTGGGAGATAATTGGGCCCAACTTGCTGACTTTTTGACGTAGATTCGACGAAAGAGACTGGAGAAACTGCAGGCGACTGAGCGAAGGGCATCTCCTTCGCTGTCTCCGTCACCTTCGTCTGTGAAACTGACCTCTGGACGTTCTTCTGAGGGTAACAGTGGCAGCAATGGTGGTAACAACCAGGCTCCAAAGCCTAAGCCTAAGCCTGCAGCGACGACTAGTGCTCCGACGCCACTGTCGTTTGAGCAATGGCAGGATCGAGCCATTTCGGACGCGCTTAGAGTATCTTTAGAGCCCGGGAACGACAAGTGTGTGTATTTGGAGCAGTTGCGAGCAGAATTTGAGAGTGACGGGGTTGACCCTGTGCTGAAAAGCGAATACTTAGATCAAATTATGTTTACGAGAATAACCGAGCATCCATGCCTACCAGCGCCATTCGACTATCTGTGGAGTTCATGGCAACGTGCTGGTAGTGCATTGCGTCTGCTAAAGTCCAGCGATCCGGATTACGACAAGAAGAAGGATCTGTTGGCTGAAGTGCAGACCCTGTGTGTGAGTTACAACAACCTCGTCACAACAAACCCGGATATGGTGGAAAATGCACCTACTACCGCGCAAAGAGTGCTGGCCAAGGCTACTGCAAGCCCTGCGCCATGGGACTTTTTGTCTGCTACCATGACTAGAGCTGCCAGCGAGGGCGAAGAGTCGATTGTTGCCTTTGTGACTCCAATTGTCACGCACGCCGCCCAAGACTTGACCAAAGTCGGTGGCTATTGTGGGGATTATAAGCCTCATTTTGCATTGATGGAGGGGCTGACCACCTCCAAAGAAGGAGCGAGAGCAATTGCTCTCATTGACGAGTTCAAGATCGATGAGAACGTAGGACCTGCCGATTTGCCAGGGCAAACTGTGCTGGGTCCGTTCTTGTCAGTATCGCCATTGGATGGCAATGGACCAATTCGAAACTTCCCTTCTCCTGAGATTATGAACACGATGGAGGCGCGGAGGCTCAGTGGAGACATCCAAACTGAACACCGTGTGATCATGAAACGATTGTTTGATCTATGTAATCGAATTGTGCGGTCCGGCAAGCCCGCTAGAAATGCATTGCTCAAATATTTTGGTTCCGTGCTAGACAAGAACCACAAACGTAAGGCCATGCAAATCAACGAAGGCGACGTATCGCCTGACGGGTTTGTGCTCAATATTACGTACATCCTAACCAAATTGTGCGAGCCGTTTACTGATCTCTATGGCACGAAGATCAATTTGGTGAATTTCGATTACTACCGGACAGAAGGGTGTGCATTGGACATTAGTGAAGAAACAAAGCTCAATGCTGACTTGACCCAGTCCAAAGAGTACTATGACAACAAAATCACCGACGAACCACACTTTGTATCGCATTGTTTCTTCTTGACTTGTGCCTACCACCACTATGCGTTGGGCGGGGTCATTGACAGTGTTGCCACTCTCAAGAGAATGATCAACCAGTTGAAGGAGTATCTCGAAAGACTCGAGTTTGAATTCAACCGTCGTGCAGGAAGCGGAATGCAGGACCCTAGACTGCAACCCACCATTGACAGGGCCAAGATGCACTTGAAAAAGGCAATGGCCAAGCGAATCTCAGTACAAGGTTGCTTGTACGATTTTGAGCTACAGACCACGTTTATGCAGTTTGTAATGTTCCAGTTCTTGTGGCTCGTGCATGCTGCAGACCCACAGCATCAATATCCAAAGGAGACTTTGTTCAAGCTTCCTTTCGATTCCGAGCCTGAGTACTTTAAACATTACCCAGAGTATCTGATTGAGAGCTGTGCTGGGTACACTGTCCATCTGAGTCGAACGTTCCCACAGGTGTTGCTCGGACTCAATTCTCAGCCAATGTTGACGTTCTGTGTCACTCTGTTGCGTAACACAAAGTTTGTAAACAACCCATATCTCAAGTCAAAGTTGATTGAGATTTTGTTCTTTGGGTCACTGGACCTTGGTAACCAGCCGGGAATGCTGGTCAACATGTTCAACTCTGATCCGCTGTGCCTAGAGCATCTGTTCCACGCTTTGATGAACTTTTACATAGAATGCGAACAGACTGGGGCCAGTTCTCAGTTCTACGACAAGTTCAACACACGGTACTATATTTCGCAGATCATCAAGTGCATCTGGACGAATGCGACCTACCGAAACAAGCTAGAACAAGAATCCCGGGAGGATGTTCACTTTTTCGTTCAGTTTGTAGCCCTGTTGCTGAACGATGCCACCTACTTGTTGGATGAATCTCTGACAAAGCTTCAAGAGATCCACAAACTACAGCGAGAGCTTCCTCCACCGCCACGTCTTGGTGATCCTGAGGAGGACCAGCAGACACAAGAGGCCAGAGGGCGATTAGATTCGGCAGAAAACCACTGCAAGAGCTACATGCAGCTGACCAACCAAACAATGGCGCTTTTCGGGCTATTTACGAGCGCGGTTCCGCAGGCATTCGTCACCACTGAGATTGTCGGCCGTTTGGGGGCCATGTTGAACTACAATCTGGAGGCATTGGTGGGTCCCAAGTGTCGAGAGCTCAAGGTTCAGAACCCGGAAAACTACGGATTCAACCCTCGAGAGCTGTTATCTTCGCTGTGCGATGTGTACATGAACCTGTCCAAGGAAAGGGAGTTCGTAGAGGCTGTTGCACGAGACGGTCGATCGTACAAGGAAGAGAACTTTACCCGGGCAGCGAAGATCCTGTCGCAGCATGCCTTGAAGGCACCTGAAAAGATTGATGCATTCAGATCGTTCGCACGGCAGGTCAAGGAGGTCAAGGACGAGGACGAGCAGGGCGACGTGATCCTAGGTGACATTCCGGACGAGTTCTTGGACCCTCTGATGTTCGAGCTGATGGAAGACCCCGTCATCCTGCCGTCGTCCAAGACTACTGTGGACCGTGGCACCATAGCCACACACTTGCTGTCAGACCCCAAGGACCCGTTCAACCGGTCGCCGTTGAAGATCGAGGAAGTGGTGCCAAACACCGAGCTCAAGCAGAAGATCGAGGAGTTCAAGGCCATGCGGCGCGCCGAGTACAAGCAACAGCAACAGCAGCAGCAGGACAGCAACGAAATGGATACATCCACGTAAATAGAGTACCGTACGTTCAAATATAATTGTACAATGCATGACCGGGGCTATGTAATGCTACAGGTGGCTGTCTTCTTTTTCAAAAAAGAAGCAAAAACGGTGGCGCCGCACGCGGCGCGGCTCCACCCCCTGTCACCTGCCAGATATGAAGCAAAAAGCGGTCACTGCACCCACCCAAATGTCTACTGTTTTTGCTTCTTTTTTAAAAAAGAAGAACACCAATTGGAATAAACAGACTTCAGCTATCTAATTATGTGCTCATGGCTCCGCACCACCTAGTGCCCACGTATGCAACGCTTTCGGTCGATTTCTTCTTTTTTTAAAAAACAAGCAAAAAACAGTAGACATTTGGAACAAACAGACGGCCGGCTATCCAGATGTGTCCTCTTTTTCATCAAAAAAGGTCCGGAACATGGTTTTTGGACCGGTGCCCTCCTTCAGCGTCGACTGTTTTTGCTTCTTTTTTAAAAAAGAAGAGAGCCACCCCCTACGAAACCACTTCCACGCTAGTTCCTGCATCTGCACACGCCTGCTGGACGTATTTGCCCTCGCCGACCTGGACGAACCCCGTTACGTGCGGCTCAACATGTCTAATACTTTGCAGCCACAATACGGGCGATGTCAGCGTCTCGGACACCGACTCCTTGATCTCGTCAAGCGACTGGAACGGTCGAGCTGTACGGTTTGAGATGATTGAGTAGGCGCCGGGCCAATTACTACTATTGAACTTGATCGCAGGCAACACTACGTCCTTCATGGTCTGCTTCGCAGGCACCATGACAGGCGAGTGAAATGCACCAGACACGCTGAGGTCTTTAGCACGTAGTCGTTTGCCCAGCTGCTTTGACAGCTGGTCAATTACCTCGGACACACCCCTTTTCTCGCCAGAGAACACGATCTGGTTCTCAGCGTTGTAGATGGCAAGGGCTACACTATTCGCATTAGCGTTAACGCTCTCAACTAGCGGCTTCGCAAGCCGCTCAACCTCGTCCAGGGGACACCCTCGGGGAATCAGCACTGTTGTCATTCCTACAGGACCCACGGCCATGTCAGAAGCCTTCTGCATGGCATCTCCTCGTGTCCTCACTGCTTTGACAGCGTCTGTAAGCGACATGAGTCCGCTGGCAGTCCATGCAGTGTACTCGCCGAGAGAGTGGCCCAACGCATACTTTACATCCTCCGTACGCCCCTGGGACTTGAGAATCTCATGCAATGTGTACCCGTACGTCAGCAGCAGAGGCTGGGCGTACCTGGTCAACGTTGTATTGATGGCTGTCTGCTCGTTGACCAGCGCAGCTGACAATTGTTCGCCCAACGCTGCGTCGCATTCATCGAGAATAGGCTGCACCACGGTTGGATGGTCCTTCAACGCTTTCGCCAGCATCCCGGCCTTCTGGGCGCCTTGTCCGAGGAACGTTATAGCTCTGACTTTGCTCGCCATGCTGGAGGTTTGGTAAATGAATCGTGTGGCTGGTGGCCCGCCGTCTCCTTTGAAGCAAAGTGTGGTAAGGCATATTCCGTCCCCGATCAGCGGCTCCGCGACACCTACGCTACATACCGTGATCACACCCCCAGCGTCTACTGTTTTTTGCTTCTTTTTTAAAAAAAGAAGAAACTACTCCTAGAGTCATGTTCTTCTTTTTTAAAAAAGAAGCAAAAACAGTCGACGAGGGGCTGGTGCAGCGTGTAGTGTGTATACGGGGAGGTCGGTGTGTCGTTGTCGGCGTCGGCGTCGGCGGTCGTGGCGCCGGTGGCTGGAAGCTAATCTAAAATTAGCATGAACTGAGCAGCAGCAGAGCTGAGCTGAGCAAAATCTCAGGAGCCAGCATGGTTTAACAGGGTACGTAGTGTACCTACAAATTTTTTTCGCTCCCCTGTGCATTGTTGAAGACAACCTCTCTTTCGTACTTTGTTTCTTCACTTTCAGGAGGCAAACACTTACACACACACATACACCACATCACGAGAATGACGGCCTTTGGACAACTCGACTTTCTCTGTAAGAATGCAGTGATCCCTCTATGTTCGTTAGTCGGTCCTTACGACCAATCTCAGGCAACTGCTATCACAAAACACGGTGTACTGCCGCAGTGTTATGCTAGAAGTATCGAATTGGCAAACACAATCATCTTCGAAGTGGGCTCAGCATTTATTCACATCGCAGCATTTCTAGTACTGGCGCTAATGATCTTCAACATCAAGTCCAAATATACTGCAATTGGTAGAACAGAAATTCTGGACGTATTCTATTTATTCACCATCCAAACATTATTATCACTCGTGATCGATTCGGGAGTTACACCTCCGGGCTCACCATCTTACCCTTACTTTGTAGCAGTACAATCAGGTGTAGCTTCAGCCATCTGCTGGTGCTTGATGTATAACGGGTTTTTGATGTTTCAACTGTGGGAAGATGGTACAAGAAGATCAATTCTTTCTCTAAGAGCTGTTTGCGTAGCTTCATTCGCATTGACTTTTATTATTGCATTGTTCACTTTCCAGTCTTGGGGAAGTTTGGACCCAACTAATACCCTTGCATTGTTTGTGGTGTTGTATATTGTCAATGCATTGTGCGTTGTAGTGTACATCATGTCACAGATTTTATTATCGATTTTCTATTTACATGATATTTGGGCAGTTGGGGCTGTTATTTTGGGTGCATTCTTCTTTATTATTGGCCAGGTCTTGTTGTATGCCTTTTCTAACAAGATTTGTTACAGCGTCAAGCATTACATTGATGGGTTGTTCTTTGCAACGCTGTGTAACCTGTTTGGAATCATGATGGTGTATAAGTATTGGGATATGATTACCAAGGAGGACTTGGAATTCTCGGTATCAAATAAGGAAAATACTTGGGAAGTCAAGGAACTAATGGATGATTCAATGAGATATGACAATGGCAGTGATTATGCACAGTCGACGTATGCATTGCAGAACCATGCTTATTAGATTTGGCGTGTTTGTAGTCGTAGTAATGATAATAGTAATAACATAATTTAGACGAATTGGGCGACTGTTTTTGATTCTTTTTTTAAAAAAGAAGAACACCACCGGAATCGAATGTCACGTGTGAATCACGCTTTCGACTATTTTTGCTTCTTTTTTAAAAAAGAAGAACGCTACCTCTGGAAGTCATCAAAGGTCTGATAGTGAAAGAGATTATGCTCAGTCTACGTATGCATTACAGAACCATGCTTGCTAGCGTTGGCCGCTTGTGGTGTAGCTGTGATTATAGTTTTAGGTTTCGTCGTGATCGTAATAAGTAGTGGTAATAAGTTAAATGGTCGTTCTACAGCGTCTTGATAAGTGAAATGACGTTCTTGTTGACCTGTGCCCTGTTCATGCGAGTCTCGATATCTTTCTTGATTTCCTCCTTGGAGATATCGACCCTTGACTCGTCTAGAGGTTGGTCAAAAGGATATGAACACTGTCGATTATTAGTTTTGCAAAAATTTTGGCTATCATACCTCCATGGATGAACACAACCACATGCCGCTGTCTTCGTTTATCAGCACTTTGCGTAGTTTGGTATTGCACTGGGGGCAATCCTTGGTGGTAGCAGCACCCGCCTGACTGGTCATAATGATTGCCAAATGATCAATAATGATAATGTCGCATGGAAAAAAACTTTTTTCGTGATACATATAACCCGATCTGAGCCGCGCCACTAAAATTATTCTCCACTCCTCTAGTTGACAACATCATAATAGACAAAAAATGCCGGTAGCACCAGAGTTTCTGATTAGGCTACAGAATCGGCCGGAGCTGATTCGTAATATATGTATTCTGGCCCATGTGGATCACGGGAAAACGAGTTTGTCAGACAACTTGTTGGCCAGCAATGGCATCATTTCGCAGTCTCAACAGGGCCAGATTCGCTATTTGGATTCAAGACCTGATGAGCAGGCTCGAGGGATCACCATGGAGAGCAGTGCTATTTCGCTATATTTCAAAATGCTACGGAAAGTCGAGGGCCAGGAGGCACCTCAGGCTAAGGAATACTTGATCAACTTGATTGATTCACCAGGGCATATTGATTTTTCATCAGAAGTTTCTACAGCATCCAGGCTTTGTGATGGGGCAGTGGTTGTCGTTGACGCAGTAGAAGGAGTATGCTCACAGACAGTCACGGTCCTACGACAAGCATGGAACGAAAAGATGAAACCAATCTTGGTAATCAACAAGTTTGATCGGCTGATCACAGAGCTGCAGCAAACTCCAGTGGAGGCATACCACCACTTGGCCCGGTTGATTGAACAGGTCAACGCTGTTGTGGGCATGTTCTACCAAGGACAGCGAATGGAAGAGGATGTAAAGTGGCGAGAGAGACTAGAACAGGAACAGGTCAAAGACCACGAATTTGTGGAGAGCAGTGACGAAGACTTGTACTTTGCTCCTGAGAAAAACAACGTAGTGTTTGGATCAGCCGTCGACGGATGGGGGTTCAATATTTCACAATTTGCTGCTATATACGAACGTAAACTAGGCATGAACCGTAAAAAGCTGGAAAAGGTTCTGTGGGGCGAATACTACATGGATCCCAAGACCAAGGCCGTCATTGCAGGTTCTTCAAAGCTCAAAGGTCGAAAGATCAAGCCTCTTTTTGTCCAGCTTGTGCTGGACAATATCTGGGCTGTGTACAAATCGTGTGTTCTAGAACGAGATCCGCAAATGTGTGAAAAGATTATCAACTCGCTGGGTCTTCGAGTTCAGCCAAGAGACATAAAGGCAAAGGACGGCAGAGCATGTCTACTAGCAATCTTCAGCCAGTGGATTCCACTCTCACGGGCAATCTTGCTGTCCGTAGTCGACATCATGCCGTCACCGTTGGAAGCTCAACGTGATCGAATTCCGATGATTCTTGAGGCTACTCCTGCTCATGAGAAGGTGGACACCAAGGTGTCGGATGCCATGAAGCAGTGTGACAAGTCCGGCCCTGTTACTGCATATATTTCCAAAGTTGTAGCCTACCCCGAGAAGGATATTCCAAAAGAACGACGGCAGGTAGTGGATAGAATTGCCGAAATTAGAGAGAGGAGTGCTCGAGCAAGGCAATTGGCACTGGGAACTACTGGGGAGGTGCCCAACGATAGATACGACGACGAGGAAGAATCTCTGGAAGGTGAAATGGCCGATCTCGATGTCAGAGTCGAGTCGGAAAAGATCATTGGTTTTGGCAGAGTATATAGTGGTACATTGAAGGTTGGCGACCAGGTGTCGTTGTTGAACCCTAAGTACGACCCTGCCTCGCCAACCGACCATTTCGAGCATGTAACTGTTGGTGGATTGTTCTTGCTAATGGGTAGGGACATGATTCCACTTGACGAAGCTCCAGCTGGTAGCATCGTAGGCATTGGGGGTCTTGATGGCAAGATCCTCAAGAGTGGAACACTAGTTAGTTCGCAGTTCGGTGGTCCAAATTTGGCATCCACCAGCAACACTGCTGCTCCTATTTTGCGAGTTGCTATTGAGCCTGTGGATCCTACCAAGATGGACCATGTCGAACAGGGACTCAAGCTGCTGAATATCAGCGATCCTTGTGTGCAAGTGTCTGTGTTGGAGTCTGGTGAGCTTATTCTTGCTACTGCAGGCGAACTGCATCTAGAACGATGCATCAAAGACTTGAAGGAGCGGTATGCCAAGGTAGATATTCACTGTTCTGAGCCAATTGTGCCGTATAGAGAGACCATAGTTGAAGGTGACGGAGGCGATTACAATGAAGCAGAGGCAGAAGGACCTCGAGGATACGTCACAGTGGAGGCTGCAGCAGCTACGGTGGAGGTCAAGTTGCAGATCTATCCATTGTCCAGTGAGGTTGTAGACTATATTACGTCCAACGCAGACAGAATACGTGGTCTCGCAGAAAAGTGCGGAGACATGGAAATGGACCAAGAAGAAGCCGCCCTCAAGATTGAGCACGACATTACAAAGCTTAACGAGCTCAAAACCGGGCTGGATAAATTATTGAAGCAGCATAAAACTGACACCATTGTCTCATTTGGACCTAGGCGGGTGGGACCCAACATTCTGTTTGATGCAACCAATCAGATTACCAGACGAGTGTTCCCCCAGGACGAAAAGAATGGTGTTGATCGATCAATCTTTGAAGAAAGCATCTTGTCAGGATTCCAGTTGGCTGTTTCCAAAGGGTTGCTATGTGCTGAACCATTGGAAGGGGTCGGTTGTGTGATTGAGAAAATTACCCGAATCGGCGAATCTAGTGATCTGGAATCTGCTTCCAGCAGCAGAATGTTCTCTTTGGTTCGTGATGGAATTTGGAAAGGCATTGGCCATTGGTCTCCACGGTTGAAGCTGGCCAAATACATGTGTGACATCCAAGCTCCAACTGAAGTGCTTGGAAAAGTGTACGGAGTAGTTACCAAGCGAAGAGGGAAGATCATCAGCGAAGATATGAACGAATCCACGCAGCTGTTCACGATCCAGGCATCAATTCCGGTTGCAGATGCATTTGGATTCAGTGCAGAAATACGGAAACGAACCAGTGGGTCTGCCAATCCTCAGCTGGTGTTTTCTGGGTTTGAGATGCTTGATCAAGATCCTTACTGGGTACCAACCACCGAGGAGGAACTAGAAGAACTAGGAGAGCTCGCCGATCGTGAAAATATTGCAATGAACTATGTCAAGTCTATTCGAAAACGTAAAGGCATGGCAATTGACCAGAAACTGGTCGAACGAGGTGAACGTCAACGTACTATGAAGAAATAAATGGCTGGGTTGGCTGTCGTCGCGGGGTGTCTCACAACTGCACGCAACGGTCGGCAGGTCGGCCGGGTTGCTTATGATAGATGTGCGCTTTGCATTACATAAATTATATAGTTAATACCAACCATCTGGATAGGAGAGACGAGACGAAACGAGACAAGGGGGTTCGGCTGATATCAAAAGGTTCAAGTCACTTCTTGAAACAAGGGAGCGAGGTCCCTTGGCTGCTGCTTCAAGCGCGGGCGCCGCTCCGTGGTGTCGCATCACAAAGACACATTTAAATCGTGCGGCTCAGATCTGACACAGCGAAAAAAATCGGGTGGTGATCCCGCCTCCTCTATTTTTTAGTGTAATTCCAGCCATTTGAATCATAAGGCTGATTTTTATATAGTAACCCATATGTGAGGTAGGTGAGGTAGGTAAGCAGATAGATAGGCAGGTGGTGAAAAAAAAAATTATTTATTAAATTGACAAAGCGGGTTAAATTATTAGTGTGGTTGGCACCAAAAGGTGGTAGTCAAAATCCCTTATAACAATTTTTTTTCCTTTCTTTCTCTATCTTTCTTTATTATACGCATTCATTTTCACTAGACAAAGACGCAAACTGTCAATATATTTAGAGGGTTTTCACTAATAGATCTGAGAAAGGATGGAATCTAACACACAGGTGCGTCGTAGTGTATCAGTGCCTAGTAGTTTGAGTTCGACAGAGATGACTTCATCTTCAGCAGATGTGCAGTCAAAGTTCAAAAAGGCAGTTCCGTTCTTGAGTTCGTTTATTCGATCTGTTAGTACCTCTAGTAGCAGCAGTGTCAGTGATGTGGAATTGAGTGACTATGACGATGAGGATGATGATATTCAAGAGGCTTACGAAGTAATTGACCTCACTGGAGACACCACCACGGCTGATGAAACCTTTTATTCAACTTCAGAAGAGATCCTTACAAGTAGCCGGTCGAGTTGCCACCGGGCTCTCCAAATACCCGAGATCCTATTCATGATCTTTGAAAACCTGGATGAATTCAACAAAGTGCCTCACGAACAAGCCCCTCGACGACGGAGCCCAATGTCATTGCGTCATGCGATGCTGTTGTATGGCGACAATGAACGAGCACGAGAAGCATGGAAACAGGCCAAACTCACCAAGAAACAGCTTTCTAACGAATCTTTAATCCCCCAGCCGGGTGCTGGGCTGTATTCGAGTCTGTTTGTCAATGCTCAATGGCATGAGGTTGCCAAAACTGTATTATATAAAAAGCTGTACTTCAAGTCTCAGCAGAATTGGGATGCGTTTGCTTCGGAATTGAAGCACCATCCTCCAACCAAAAGTTCCATATTAGTACTGCACAAGATCAAGGCCGAACAACATGATATTGACCAGCTAGGCATGCTGGGGTATGGCGGAAACCTGACTCATCTGGAGTTCTATACATGTCCAGACGTTGCTCCAGTGAAAAATTTGCTGTCTGGAGGTAAGCTAACGAAAATCGTATTGCCTGGATGCAACCGAATCGACGACCGTACCTGTAAAATGATTGGAGAAATGTGTCCACAGCTGCAGCATCTAGATCTGCGGGCCTGCGAAAGGGTCAGCGACAAAGGGTTGAAGGTTATTGCCAGAAACTGCCCACAATTGCAGCTACTGAACGTCGGTCGAACAGCAAATGGCGAATTGATCACCTATAAAGGCATCAAGCACATTGCACGGTCGACTTCTATTTCCACTTTGGGCGTAGCAGGCTGTGCGGTTGACGACAGGTCGATATGGGAAATTGCATTGCGACAGGGCGATAACATGGAGAGATTGTCCCTGAATAACTGCATATATCTTACTAATGCTTCCATTCCGAAGATTCTGGGCTACACCAGCAAGCTAAGTGTATTAGAACTCCGAGGCTGCACCCAGATCACCGATATGAAGCCAATTGTACTATTTAAGAAATACAGGCAGCGAGTGGCCTCAAAAGAGCTGCCGCTGCCTCTGATTGAGGGATGCGAGGTGTTCGAATTGAGGATGAAAGAGGCCGAATGGATGCTGGAGATGGAATGGTCTCGCCAAGTGTTTCGTGATTGTCTTGAGTGGATCTACGCAGACGATGACGATAAATAGACTGTCTTCTTTTTTGAAAAAAAGAATCAAAAAACAGTGCCTGACGGCCAAGAATACAATGATAAATAGTTTGAATTAACGAATTTATGACTCTAAACTGTCTACTGTTTTTGCTTCTTATTTAAAAAAAGAAGCAAAAACAGTGCCTGACGGCCAAGAATACAATGATAAATAGTTAAATTAACGACTTTACGACTCTAAAGTTAGGTTAGCTAATTGGAGGCTCCTGCACCCATGCATTGAACCGACTGGCCCTTTGGTGTAACATCGACCCTTCCCACCATGGTGTCCCTTCAGCCGAATTGAAACGTGAAATAGCTCCTATTATAAAGTACAACAGGAGCAGAACACCTAGCGATCGTACAAGGGTAAATGTCTGTGTAGATGGCGGAGGGGTAGAAGCTTTTGCAGATGAAACATTAGCAAGCATTCGCTTTTGGCGATCTAAAGCAACATGAAGCTTTTGCAATGCATTAGGGTTAGTGGCATCTACCATTTGCTTCGCCAGTCGTTCACTTTCATCTAGAACTTGTTGTCGTTGTTTGGTTAGTTGTTCCACTTGCTGTTTCAACCCTTGAATCATTTGTTCCTGTTCAGGAGCTGGACGATAAATAATCTTTTCTGTTGGAACCGGAGGAGGTGAAGGTCTTTTGTTTTTCTGCAGTTGTTGCTGTGTCTTGTGTATTTCATTCTCGATATATTGAATATGGGTATCTTTCTCTTTTTCGCTGGATTGTAAATCACGAATCTGTGCTTTAGCATTTCGTAACTCTGTATTCAAACGAACTTTTTCCTTATCGAGTTCAGATACCTGGCTCTCGAACCTTTTAATCATATCTTCCTGGTCCTCCAGAAGCTTGATATCTTTCGGTGACCGACGGGTTTCTGTTTGATTGTTACTATTATCGTTAAATTTATAAGGAACTTGATGCTTCTTAGGTCGTAAAGGCGTGCTGGTGTTAAACTCTGTGATTTCTATAAGAGGCTCATCTTCAATCGACATTGTTGAGTTGGTACCATCATTGTCATCATTTTCATTATCATGCAACACCATGCTGTTCTTGAACTCTTTAGTCGTTACCAATTCAAACAGATCTTGAAACTCTTCTCGCGTCATTTGGTCCACTTGATCACCAAAAATTTCTACCTTTTCATCCATTTGTTTGCGCTCTTCTTGGTTCAGAATGGAATATCGTGACAATCCAAGAATGTTTGCAGTTCGATCCACTAGCTCGGCATACTGGCGAACTCCAATTGTATCGTGATCATGAGAAGCTAATTCTTTCCATGCTATTGACATGGCTTCAGTAAGAGTTAATTTCTTCTGTTCCTCCATGGTTATCGCATTGTTTATTTACAATTCACGGGGGGTCAAGGTATGAGTATTGGACTAGAACGCGATGCCGATGTCGTTGGTTTTCTGTTGAGACGCGTTGCTAAGGGCAACCACCGAACTGCAAGGTATAGCCGCGCTCACGAAGTACCGACCCCTTAGACTTACAATTAGACTTAGAGATGTTATTTATCTATAGAATAAGTGAATTAGACATTTCAGGGCTAGGTGTTTACTGTTTTTTGCCTCTTTTTTTAAAAATAAGAGGGCGTAACCCTGGACGTAGAACCGACATCTCTCAACGAACTGTTCGAAGCGGAATATGACATCGTCATTAGTTTGTCGTGAATCTCCTTTTATCAGCTTAGGGCAAGGTGCATATGGCGGAGATTGGCAGACCCACAGAGCAGGATCATGCCAACCTCCGTTGTTTTGCCGGAGTTTTGGTAAAGAGGAATTTGGCAATTGTTGCAATGAACCTGTTTACTGATGAAGAGTTGTTCATAATTTTCCGAGATTAAACATGCATGCTTCCTTGCTCGAGCCGCAACATTGCTAAATAGTGGGCTGACATGGATCACAGCGACTGCTCATCATGATTTTCTAACCCCACGGTTACCAAAGTATATTTTACTCCTTCCCGTTGGTAGCCAGTTATATCCTCTAATCAGAGTGTATGATCGCGATGGACGCATCTAATCGATGGTAGCAAGTAGACACCAACGGTGCGCCTGATTCAGTTTCGTCATCTTATTGGTGGAATTCACTTTTTGTTCCAAAGTATCAAAAGATACAATAAAGAATACAATTGCTATTGCAATTGCGATTGTATCTAGGGACTTCCAGATCTACAGATCTGAGACAAGACAATCTCGACAGGGAACGACATTTTTTTTTCAACATGTTCAATCTAAACAAAGAGCAACTAAAGTTGGAACAACAAATAAACAGAATTCAAGTTCCGCCATGGTGTTCACAATCTCGATCGATCGCACCACAATCGAGAGTCATGCGGGCCCTGAAACTAAGTGGAAAACCGTTATAATTACCCCCCGTTACCCGATTTTGACCTGTCAACATCCGAGCTCCAAGAAAAAACAAAACCCCCCGCGGGCCGGATCCGTGAAAAAAAGTTTATGAGACCCCTTACTTGCTTACTTGCTTGATTGCTTGATCTCGGACCATATAAACAAATAATAACCTATGGTCTCTCCACACACATTGACACACACTCACAAAAATTTTTGATGTCACCAATGGAGATGATACAACAGCCACCTCGCAAGCTACGCAAGGTGGTTAGTAAATATTCGTTTGATAGCACCGTCATTACCAAAAAGATGCCTTCTAAGACACCCCGAAGGGTTCGATCACGATCATCGAAGCTGGATCTATTAGCAGATAACACACTAACTTCGTTCCCTCGGCTCAGTCACGGAAGCATGAACAGCATAATAAGTGGAGAATCGTTACATGTGGTGGAATCTTATATAGCCAAACCTGAGCAGCAACCACAGGAAGAGTTGGAAAAGAGTATTATTAGAACTTGTTGCAATTGTAGCAAAGATATCAGAATGGAACCAAAGAATCTACATCATGACACAATCCTGTGCTGGACATGCGCTAACAATACCCCTATTTATGCATCAAGCGTGGTCAAAATCGACGACAAGTTTAGCAGATACTATGTTCTTATTCAAAAACAATGGTACACAACTCTACGGCACAAGCTAAGGTGGAGGTGGCGGATTAGAGGTTTAATTGGCTGAAGCATTCTAGCAATTTGTCTACTGAGCCCTTTTCCCAGGCCAATACTTTACCTTGATATTTACCCTTACCACCACCTTTAACATTTGGAACTGATTGTTTGATGTTTTCGACGCACGACTCTAACCGTTCACCTGCAGCAACAATGGCACCACCTTCTTTGCCCTTGCCGCAGAATAGTACATAAGTACCACCATGATCACGGCCCAACTCCTTCTCCACCGACTTTAGGTAGTCTGCAGCACAGTCTGGCTTGTATAGTACACCAATCTTACCGGATTGGATATCAGATTTGAGCTTTTCAGCTTCAAGTTTGGCAACTTGTTCCTTCCAGTATCGCTCTTTACTGAAAGTTTCCTTCAGCTGTTGGTTGACCTTGAGCACCTTTTCATTGACATCTTCTGGGGCACAAGAGAGTTCTGCACCAGCCTTTCTCAACAAGTCATTTGCCTCGGAAGCAAAGCTGGTCACTCGATCACCAGCCATGAACCACAATCGAGAGTTGGTACCTCGAATTGGGGTGCTATGAAGCAACGCCAATGAGCCAATTTCGGCAGTATTGGCCAAATGGGTGCCACAGCAAGGATTACTGTCCAATTCCCCGATGTGGATCACTCTAATAACACCCTTTTCTGTATCATAGTCCTCAGGAGCTTTATGATCAGCATCATTGTCCTGTTCCACTGTAATTTTAATTGCATCTCGAATGGATTCGTTCACTTCCTCTTGTACTTCCACCACTTCCTCGTCAGTGAGCTTTCTAGGCAGCTCAATGTAATTGTATTTCACTCCCATGTTCCAGGACAAAGTCTCTAGGTTTCGCTTGTCCAGGATGGCACTCAGCAAGTGCTGCCCAGTGTGCTGTTGCATATGGTCGAGCCTTCGTTTCCAATCAACCTGGATGGACACTGGGCTATCCTTCTCCAATGGCTGATCGGTCAAATGAACAGCCGTCAAACCATCTCGCTGGACATTCACCACCCTAATCTCCTTGTCGCCAGACTTTAGATACCCCGTATCATATGGCTGACCCCCGCCTTCAGGAAATAGAACTGTGTCGGCCAATTCCACCTCGAATAAACCGTCCTTTTTGCCCTTTTCACAGCCAACCACTTTGGTTTGCAGCGTCTTCAGGTACGAATTGTTCTGGCAGGCAAGCTTGCCCACGACGGACGATAGCCCGGTTCTTGTTGCACTCGATAATACTGCTGCACTCATCTCTGTGGATGTCGTGAATCGACGTCGTTTCCATTACTCATCCCCCATTTTTTTCAGCCGAATCGGCCGCCGAAATCGCCGTTTGATGGATACACGTGACTGGCACGTGACCACACTGTCGTATTACCGTTTTTGCTTCTTTTTTGAAAACGAAGAAAGCATTGCGCCTAGGGTGGCTCTCTTCTTTTTCAAAAAAGAAGCAAAAACAGTAAAAAAGTCCAGGCCCCTCCGTGATTAACCGAAACCGAGCAATTCCGTGCGATTCCATGGTGTGATTCCGGGCGCGGTTCAGTCTCACCCGCGCACATGTTGAGTTTGCGTCAGGGTTCAATATATATAACCTTGTTTTATCGCAGTTATCGTAGAGTTTGCTAAAAAGCACATAATGAAGCGAGTCTTGACAATTGCAGGTGAGTACATGCAGTTTCTTGTCTGAGCTAACTGACAAAACACAGGAAGTGACAGCTCTGGAGGAGCAGGAATTGAGGCTGATCTCAAGACCTTTACTGCTCATGGATGCTACGGAATGACCTGTATTACAGGATTGACTGCTCAGAACACCAAAGGAGTCAAACAGATCTACCCTGTGGAGTCACAGGAAATGATTAAAAACACTATTGAGGCTGTCTTTGACGACGTTGGAGTGGATGCCGTCAAAACCGGCATGCTGTCCACAGTGGAAACTGTCCAGACTGTGGTAGCGTCCTTGAAAAAGTACAAGCCTCCAGTATTGATCATTGATCCAGTGATGGTGTCAACTTCTGGAGCGGAATTGATCAGCAAGGAAGCAATTGATGGCTATATCAAGGACTTGTTTCCATTGGCTACATTGATCACTCCGAACCTGTTTGAAGCCCAGCTGGTTGCAGAAAAGCTCGGATTGCCAAAAACAAAGGTACAGTCGGTAGAAGATATGAAAGAGCTTGCAAAAAGCCTGGGCTCTAGCCTAGCTTGCAACGGGGTTCTGTTAAAGGGGGGTCATGCAGGGATGGATGACGAACGGCGCATCACAGCTAACAACCGCGATGCCACTAAAATTGTAGATGTGCTGTATTACGACGGAGAATTCACCATTATTGAAGACAAGTTTGTGGGTACTACTAGCACTCACGGCACAGGATGTACACTTGCTTCTGCTATCGCAAGCAACATTGCTAAGGGTGACTCTGTTCCTTATGCAGTTCGAAAGGGAATTGCATATGTACAGCAGGCTATTGCTTCTGCTTTCCCATTGGGATCTGGAAATGGACCTGTCAACCATCTCCACTCAATCGATATTCGACCCTTCAGCGAAGGCAAGTTTCTGGATTATTTGCTCCAACACCCTAAGGTCGTTCCAGTATGGGACAAGTACGTAAACCACCCGTTCCCTCGGCAAATTGCTACAAACACCGTAGATGAGAGCCGGTTCAGGTACTTTTTGATCCAGGATTACCTGTACTTGCGACACTATTCTCGAGCTCATTCACTGGCTGGATTCAAAGCTCACGACCTGGAAGATATCAATCGATCCGCTGCTATTGTCCAACATATTCGACACGAGTTAGAGCTACACATTTCTTACTGTAAGAAGTTTGGTCTAACTATCCAAGATTTGGAGTCTGCTACTGAAAACCAGGCATGCACTGCTTACACTCGGTACTCTTTGGATATTGGTAACAAGGAAGATTGGCTCGCTCTGCAGATTGCATTGTCTCCTTGCTTGTTTGGCTATCTACAAGCAGCTGAGAAGCTATACAACGATCCAGAATCCAAGCGAACCAACAACCCATACTGGCGATGGGTTGAAAATTACGTTGCCGACGATTACGTTGAGGCTTCAAATCTTGGCCGTGCCTTGCTTGAGAAGCACGTTATGACCGTTTCCACTGCACGGCTAGAGCAACTTGTGGATATTTTTGCTACTGTATCTGGTTTCGAAGTCCAGTTCTGGGATGCTTGCATGTAAATTTGTTATATTGTTGAATTGTTAAATATCGCTATATTTGTTAAAATAAATTACAACTCCATACTGATGTTGAAGGTTGCGCCGCACCGACTCGCAGAAAGCCGCACAGACAAATGTCCCAAACACTGTCATCGTCTAACCTTATTTCCTGACAAACACTATCCGAATTGCGTTTAATCGCAGACACATGAAAGCAGATTGTATATCGAAGCTGACCGTGTTGAGCTCAGATTGACCGTAGATTGGAGTGGTATGCTATCTTTTGCATTGGTAATCGTAAGAAACGGGCGATAACCCTACTTTACACATTAAGCGCTCTTATATAAACAAGATGCCGGGCGGTCAGTCACTATCAGCAAACAATCAGTGACCTGAACCCTGGTTGATGATTTATTAACACTGCGGTTCAGTTTAGCAGCTAACCAATTTAGCCGCTTAGCATGACATCTGTTCTCGGAACTTTGTTGAATAGCCAGAGCCATAGTCATAGCCATGAAGGACGTTAGTAACCATCGTGATGATCTTGAAATGGCCCATGGCACTTTATCTACATACATGTTCTATTACTAACCATCATTGTAAGTATACAACCCTAATGGTAGTCAAGCGCTACACACTAGACGCTAGACCTGACCAGGGCAGCACATTCTCATACTAGCAGGACAACAGGCGGTCAATAATCCTACTGATTCAAGCCGATTCCCGAACTGAGCTACTTGTAGTTCATTCACTTAGAAGCCATGGTAAGTATAAAACCCTCTTCGATAGATACAGCGCGCTAGACGTGGACAAACACACGCTCTCATACAAACAGGATATCAAGCGGTTGATCATAGCTCGCAGCAAGTAGTTTTGCGTATCATCCACTATTGACTTGACCCTTGATTGAACTGTTTAGTGCTGCGCGTTTGTTGTCTGGTCTATCACTACTGATCAAAGGGCAAACTAAGCACGCAGCATCATCCCAAGCATGGAACGTTACTCAAGGACTGAAGTTCTGAGTCAGTGGCACCACCAAAACAGGGCCCAAGGGCGGTGATCATAGCACCTGAACCTTGTTCCAGCTCTATACTGTACCGAACAAACAGCGATACATACCATGCCCACACAATTACGTCAAACAATTCTGAACAACCCAAAGCACAGGAAACACGAAACACCACACCCATGTAAAAACGTGGCTGGTGATGGCGTGTTAGTTTTATGGCCGGTAGATGCATATTCTTAGGCGGGCTTGGCTTGGCCCAGGGACACATACACTTTCCCTTCTGCGTTCTGCGCCAGCGTAACGAAAAAAGAAGTTTTTCTCCCACTTCAGCTGTCATCACCTACATCATCACCACCACATTATTGAACAATCCCATAGTGTTTAGCAGCGACAAATTTTTTTTTTGGACTATGTGCATGCCAATATCGACACTATAATCCAAACAAAGCGACACATATATATTAAAGAGCCCGGGATATACTAAACCAATAATCAACAAATATGCCGCCGCCAAACTACGACCCTAGGAGGGTGGAAGAGCGTAATAAGGAACGCGAGCGGCGAGAAAGAGAGGCAGCTGAATATAAACGGAGACATGTAAGTGATGCTGTTCAGTGTATATTTTAGTACTAACAAAGTGTGTAATGCAGCGTGAGAGAGACAGAGAACGGCATGACTTTCGCGAAAGAGAATATCGCGACCGTGATAAGAGTCCTCAATATCGACGAGATTCATACCAATCATATCATTCATCTTCAAGGCATTCATCACGACACTCATCATATGGCGAGCCAAGTTCATATAGTAGATACCCTTCAGATCGTGAAAGACCTCCACCGTCTATTCCTTCCTCAAGGAGACCCTCAACTAACGTTCCAACATCACCAAAATACCCTCCAACATCAGCTCCCATACCTTCATCATCATCAACATCGACATCTAGAGGTGACAAAAGATGGATAGAGCGGGACGAGAGGCGAAAGTTTCCATCACCATATGCCCCACCTCCTAGAAGTAACAGCAGAACATGGGAATCTCGACCAAGAAGTAGAGAACGAGAGCGAGAACGTCCAAGAAGCCGTGAACAGGAATGGGAATGGAGGGAGAATAGAAGCAAAGCTGAGTGGGATCACTGGGATAGAAGAGAACGTGAACGAGAGCGAGAGCGAGATAGAGATATCAGAGAACGTGAAAGAGATAGGGAGCGTGATCGTGAACGTGAACGTGAGCGAGATAGAGAACGAGTGGCAGCACCACCTTATGAGAGTTATCGTGAACGAAGCGGTTCATATAGACAACATCAGGATAAACGATATTCATCCAGAACGTCGGTTTCACCGTCAACATCATCGCGACCTCCGTCTAGCAACCGTCGACGGTCTCATTCTATTGAGAGAACACATTCACCTATGGATCAGAAGTTCGGAACTGGAAGAAGTGTCAGTAGTGAACATTATCAGCAACCTCCACAGGCTCCATACGACTTTGATCGTCAACAACAAGCCCCGCCTCCGCCGCCTACACGGCCTAGACAGATGGCTAGTTATGACGATGACTTGTTCCCACATCGTGTGCGACCCTCAAGCGTTTCTAGCGATAAAAGTCGATCTCCAGTAACCAAATCGCCTACTGACTCGATAACTTCGGAGAGGGCGCGGAGTCCTGCAATTAGAAGTCCGCTGTCTGTGACTGCTTCGCGACCTGATATTGAACCAGAGATCAAAGAGGAAGTGGAGCAGGAGGCTGAACAAGCCGGGCCCTCTCATGACGAAAATGACCATAATGACAACACTGTAACGAAACATGATGAACCTATTGAACCTGTCCCTGTCAAGAAAGCACATGATCATGATGAGATGGATAACGAAAAGAAAACTGAACCGAACAAGGATGATGCTGAGCTGTCACATGAGGTCGAAAAGCCGGAAGTCGAAAATGAGTCTAATGACGCACAGGTTGAGGAGCCCGAGGATGTGAAGGTTGAAGTATCCAAGGATGCAAAGGCTGAAGAGTCCAAGGAGGAGGCCATAGATGCGAAGGTCGAGGAGTCCAAGAAGGACGAATCCAACGAAACAACGACGGTTGAAGAGTCCAAAGAAGACGCGGTTATGGAGGATGCTGCGCAGGCAGAAGTGCATGAAAAATCGGTTCTAGCACATGAAAGCAAAGTGCAAGAGCAGGAGTTGGACCAGGATCATGCTCCAGAGAAACAGCAATCGAAGCCAACTGAAACAGAGAAGGTTTCTGATAACGATAATGTTGCAGCTTCAGTGCAACAGGAGTTAGCAGCGAAGGAAACTAACACGGAGAATGTTGTAGCGGAGCCTGAGCCTGAGCTTGAACTTGAAAAGGTATCTGAAAAGGTACCTGAGCCTGAACATGAGCAAAGCGCTGAGCCAATGCAATTGGACGACAGTACAGAGAAGGAAGCCGAGGCTAAAAGCGAGCAACAAAGCCAAAGCGAATCCAAGATCAACTTGGACAAGACTGAATCCAAGGTCGATGATACCCAGAATAAATCCACGATAGACGAGACAAAAGTGGAAGAGAGTCAGGATAGCACTATGGAGCAGGCTCCAGCAGAGGACGCACCAGTTGAGCAAAATGAGCAACCTCAACAAGCCGCTGTTGAACAACCTGAAAAGTCTGAAAAGCCGTCTGAGACGACATGTGAAGCGAAACCAGCTGTTTCAGAAGAATCTAGGGAAATGGGCCCAGAGGTCTCGCAGCAAGACGAAGAAGATGATGATGATGATGAGGCACGTTATGAGCCTACTCTCGATAGTGTAGTGCGCGATGACAGTGACCAAGGAAAGCGGGAATTCAGCGTACCTGCACCAGAATCGCCTCCTGCGCCAGTGGAAAAAGAACCCGAACCCGAACCCGAGCCAATGCAGGTTGACGAATTGGAGAAAGTAAAGGCTGAAGCCGAAAGCTCCCCATCGCCACCTCTGCAATTCCCATTGAACCGCCTGGAGCAGGGTCTATACGAGCTTGGAAAGATTCCTAAGGAGCAGCGAATGAAGGATCTCAAGTACTTGGGTAAATCTCCCGCTGATTTCAAGCGAAGTGTGTTGGCCTGCAACAAGGTTTTGGAAAATCTGAAACCGCAGGTGGTCGAATTTGTCAAGACGGAAGAAGCAGAGTTGAAGCATGAACTAACACTGGCCCGTAAGGACTTTTTGTCCAAGCAGAGCTCATGGTTAGAGTATTGTGAGAAGACTGATAAGCAGATTGAAGCAAGACGCGAATTGCTGCAACAGGAGCAACAGACCAACGGTGGAACTGAGACGGGAATATCCAATCCACAGACTCCAGCCATTCCCCAGTCAGGCTTTGATGTTCCAGACCAAACTGGCTCACAAGGCAGTGGTCGAAGCGGAAGACGAGGTCGGTCCTCTCACACCGGTCAATACGTGCGAAGTGAGGCGGAATTTATGGAGATTCTGTCAAATCTCGAGAGGGAGACGGCAAAGGATCCTTCCATGAGAGCCAGATTGACCACGGCTAAGGTTCCGGACATGATCACTGACCCTGTGGAACGAGAAAAGTTTAGATTCCAGGACACAAACGGGTATATCGTAGACAAGTCTGGTCCGTTTAAGCGGCTCATCACTGACTCTCTGAACAACTTTACCCAGGAGGAGCACGAAAGGTTTTGCGAGGCATATGCAAGCTTTCCTAAGCAATTCGGTAAGATTGCCTCGGAGATGGGTGGGTTGAGAACGTTTGGTGAGTGTGTGATGCACTATTATCAGACCAAGAAAAAGGTCGATTATAAAGCACTTGTTGCTGGTCGTAAGCGGAACACGCGTAAGCGAAAGCAGAAAACCACTGCATCCTCATCGACTGCTACTACTCCAAGAGAAAAGGCCACTACTGCTACTGGAGAAGAAGAGAATCCATTTGATGCTTTGGCACTGACCGAAAAGCGGCCTAAACGTAACGCTGCTCCTACATTTGGCGATACATCGAATGGCGAAGAGAAGCGTAAATCCGTGGACGATAATGGTAGTAGCACCGAGCAGCAGCCTCAAAGAAAGCGTGTGCGAACTTCCACAGGCAAAAAGGCTGCTGCTTCGAAGAAAAAGAAGAAGGATGACGATGATGCTACTGCAGCCGCATCTGATGCGGCGGTCACTGCACCTCCGTCCAACGCACCATCAAACGCTCCTACACCTCAGGTACACTGGGAAGACCAACCCAGTCAACCAGTTCCGCCATTGCCTCAGCAACAACAGCAGCCTGAAATTCCTCATATTCCTATTGAGCCACATCCTGTTCAGCCTACAGCTGCCCCGCCGGCGCAGCAGAAACAGGTGTCAAGTTACTGGAGTCTTGGCGAGAAAGGCACGTTCGAAAAGTTACTTGTGCAATTTGGCACGCATTTCGAGGAGTATCTGCCATATATGAAGAGCAAGAGCCTGGTAATGTTGAGGAACTATTACCACAAGCACAGCGTGGACCGTGGCTACGCTGAAAAGGCTCAAATAGGGGACAAGAACTACGAGGCAAATGGTGGTGCATCTGCGGCATCTCAACAGCAACAGCAGCAGCAACCTCAAGCTCAGGCACCACAACCACAACCACAACCGGTTGTGCCTAAACAAGAGCCAATGGAACAACAGCCTCGAGCTCAAGTTCCTCAACCTCCACAGCCAGTTCCAGTTCAACACCCATCCGGGCCTAGTCCAGGGTATTTTGCACCAAGAGGAGTTCCGTCGAATGTTGTTCCACCTCCTCCACCTCCTGGAGCCCCAATGGCTGCGGCTCCACCTCCGCCAGCCCAAGCTGCACCTATGGCCATGTCCAATTTAGCCGAAGTGGCTGCTGCAGCTGCTCGAAGTGAAACTCCACCACCAGCTCATCCATCTCAGATGGCTGTGAAGAGTTTGGTCGCTGATTATAGCAATGCTCCACGGCCTGTTTTGAGACCGAAACGGCAGTCGACTATTAGTTCGATCTTGAACAGTCCTACCGAAAGCCCTGGGGAGATCAAACGAGAAAACAAGCTTCCTCCATTGATGATGATGGATCAACAACCTCCTCCTCCTTCAGTTTCCCCTCAACCGCAGCCTCAACAAGCTCAACCTCAGCCACAACCCCAGGCTGCTCCACCACCACCACCGCCACCACCTCCTCCTCCATCAATGCCTGTTCACAGCACATTCAGCACTCCTCCACCGGCAAATCGTCCAGTGTATTCGTCCTATCATCCGATGTATGGGGATCAATCATCCGGTAGTTATAGACAAGCAGCACCACCGGCACCTCCACCTCCACATCATCCTCATTACCAACAACCTGCTCCTCCATATATGTATGGATTCACTTCACGAGAGTCCAACGAGCGAGGTCAGCCGCCTAGTGGACATCATCCACATGGCCATCCCCATGCACATCCGCATCCGCATGGGCAGCATCCCCATCAACAACACCCACATTATCGCTAATGAATGAAATGTAATTTACCTGTGTAATGAGTAGTAATATGTCATGTTTGTATATTCACGAGTGTCTTCTTTTTCCAGAAAAAGAAGCAAAAAGCGGTACAATGGAAACCGTCTACTGTTTTTTGCTTCTTTTTTTAAAAAAAGAAGACATCCCCGGAATCGCTATGTCGCGTTAATCAGCAATCATTTATCTATGTTTAAATAGCTACAAAGCAATGTAAATAAACCCCCTAAGACAGAGACTTGTTCATGAAACGCTTTCTGGTAAAAGCTAGCCAGAACTTGTTTGGTTGAGTGGTCTCACCATCTGGATACACACGAGTTAATAATCTTGCGGCCAGCTCTTGTCGGAATTGTTGCAAATAGCCCCTCAAAAAGTCAACCTCATTACGGTCCTTTGGTGCAGCATATAGTGAGTTCAATGGGAAACCTGGGTCACCAGGTAGCGAGAAATGGTCCACTGCCAAAGTGTTTAATGCTCTGTTTGCGTCGTTTAGCGTAGTTGTTGGCTTCAGCTTTGCCAAACAGTCTGAAATGAATAGAATACCGTAGATTAATGTTCTGTCAGCTGGGCCCTTAATCTCGAAGTTTCGGAAAAACGAATTGGCCCGGAATAGATCCAAAATTTCATCTAGAATGTCGTAGTCCTCGTTACATGGGAATGCTGGTCCTCGAAACTTGGTTCGCAGTGGCAGTACTGCAAAGTTACCTACGATACGAGTGTCATCGTTTGATGCAAGAAATGTGGAGTGATAAGCCTGTTACGATATTACGGTTAGTGTGTGTGGATTTACACCATTGACATACTGGCATCTTGTTGTGTAAATGGAGACTATCAACAGTGGTGCGTTGGCGCTAGTCGCTTGTGGCATCGTTCAAGCGTGAATTGAGTGAATTGGGACGACGAGCACTGCACTGCCGCCGCCCGATCGGAGGCCCCGACCGGCGGTCGGTACGTACCGGTGCGTGCCGTCCTAAGAATACCTTGGTAGGCCAGATGGCTCATAGATTGTTGGGCTATACGTTGCCTTCAAAATGGCGAATTGAATCCAGGAGTGTACTGCTTTTTGCTTCTTTCTTTTAAAAAAATAACAAGACGTCACCCTGGCGTTGCATAGGGCGTGGATCGACCAAGGGCAGAACCTGAAACGCACAAAGAGATCTCAAGCCCTCGGGTGCGGCTTTTACCGAAATGAATTGTACACAAATGGCGAGATATGACCTACCACACCCGCAACATTGGAAAGCTCTCTACAGTACAAGCCCGCCTCGCAGTTGTCATGTCGATCTCACCAGGTGATATCATTGGTACAACAAAGACTAGTAGCTAGTTAGGAATGGTCCAACGGTTTTCTTGTTCCTAGATCAACAGCGCGGTCACTCCATTTGGTCCTGCAATGCAGCCAGAAGTGAGCCAGAGCTGAACTGAACCACCACAGCTGAGCCAGACCGTGTGGGTCCTTTGGGTCCTTTAGAGTCCCCATTGTCCATATCTGTCCCGGGCCGATTTTTGCACACCCTAATGCTGCATCTGTTGCTATCAATTATTCGAGACACCTAAAAGTGACCGCTGCGCTGGGCACGAATCCCGCCAAATTTTTTTATTTTTCTCTTTTATTCCTTCTACCACACACCGAATATCTGGCGCTCACACACAATTTCTCTCTCACACACAACCTCCACTCACTAACTCCTCTCACACTGTCGTTCCTTTTAGACTAGCAAACTTATTATTCACAACACGTTTAACTTAGTGTAAGACAAGAGCTAGGGCCGGAGCTGGAGTTATTGAGATATCGTAGTACGGATTTTATTAAAACACAGAAATAGTTTCGGCGTGTAACAGGTATCTCAGGTATAACAGGTATAACAGGCAGTTATAGTAAGTTGTCACACATCACACGGATGAAACGAATACCTATATGCTAACATCTAAGGCATTATTATTATTATTAAAGAAAAAAGCATGAACTGTTAGTTTCCGCGTATAATTATTCCAGACAAGACAAGACAACATAGAAACAGTAAGAAACAACAACAACAAACCAACACAACAAACGTCATGTCTGAAGCTAGTAAAGTACATCAACCTCGTCCTCCAGGTAATACACAGCGTGATGCTGCATTTTCGGATATATTCGGTTCAGCACCTCCGCCTGGTAGATCTCAAACTTTAACCAGTTCAGTGATACCTCCATCGTCTTTTGATGGTGATATGGGGGATATTCCTCAACCTCCTCCACCTCAGCATACGTTACGACACAACTCATCTTCGTCAAGCTTAAGGCAACAACAGCAGCAGCAACAACAACAACAACAACAACAACAACAACACCCAAGACCACCACGTCAACAGATGGCAATGCCAATGCCTGCCTCTTTACAACCTGCATTCCAACAACCTCCTCCTCCTCATCATCATCCTCAGCTTCATCATCAACCACCTCCGCCAGGTCCTGGTATGATACCTCCACGTACTGGTACTGGGTCTCCTACAATGGCCTATGGTAATCCTTATGCTCCACCACAACATCCTTCAAGTGGTACTCCACCTGGAACTCCTCCAGTACCATCTCCTCAACAAATGCATAATCAGTATCAATATCCGCCACCACCACCACCTCCTCCTCCTCCTCCTCCTCCTGGTAATCATGGAATGATTCGTCCTAATTCCCCTGGTAGTCAACAACAACGAGCTCCTCCAAGACCTTATTCCCAGGGTCATCAACCACGTTCTTTGGCAGATTGGACCCCTCCTGCTAATCATTCTAACGTTCCAAAATTGAAAACTCCTCATCCACCGCAACAACGTTATCATCAGCACATGCAGCCTCCTATGGGTTCGCCAATGGGGCCACCACAACCACCACAACCGGCAGGACAACCACCAGCACCACCGCAACAGCAGCATCCACAGCATCCACAACAACACCAACAGCAACAGCAACCAAGAGTACCACAACAGTTCCAGCAGCATCAGGCACAACCCAGAACGGTGTCCAACCCACATTATCATCAATATCCAAGACCTCAGACCACATCTCCAACGTTGCCACCCCACCACCAAAATCCTCAGGATGGACAAGGCAGGTCAATGTCAATGACCATGGCTTCTGCCCAGGCTGCGTCACAACGACCGCAAGGTGGCACTGGCGCTCCGTATGATCGTGAATATCGTTCCAACACAATGACCTTGTCAGGAAGAGTGATTCCTCAGCGAAACAGCAACGAGATTCTCCATTTGAACAATTCGAGGTCGTTTACATCTTCTTCTGCATCAACTGCATCGACGTTTGCACAGCAATCTTCATCTCGAACCACCAGTACAAGCTCAACATTACGACCAACACACAGTAGTAGTCGTTCAAGTGACGCAAAGGCGGCAAACGGTTCTAGCAACGGGGCCCAAAGATCTACTTCAACATCAAGCAAGGCAAGTGAAGGATCCTATCCTCAGTCAACCATTTTGACAACGTCGAGGCGAGTTCCTCTGGTATATCCTGCAATGTTGTCAAAAGTTGCTGACACTTTTAGATCTCGAATTGCATTGGGTGACAAGATTAAGAACGAGTTGACGTATAAAAATTCCTTCACCGGTGCTGAAGCAGTGGATATGATCACCTATATTATCAAGACTCCAGACAGGAACTTGGCTTTATTGCTAGGTCGAGCTTTGGACGCTCAGAAATTCTTCCATGATGTGACTTATGACCATCGGTTACGTGATACCAGTAATGAAGTGTACCAATTTAACGAAATTGTGGTTGAAGACGATTTGTCTCCAGAAGTTGCTGAACAGCAATCTACGGCTACGGTACCTGTCAATGGTGTGTTCACCCTGTTGGCCGAGTGTTATTCACCAACCTGTACCAGAGACCAATTATGTTATTCCATTGCTTGTCCAAGAAGATTAGAGCAACAAGCCCGGCTCAACATGAAGCCTCAACCTGGTTTGAAACGTGCCGAATCTCGATTGTCTTTGCATGGTGACGACGAAAAAGAACAAAAGCTGTGGATCCACACTGTATCCAAGGAAATTGCTGATAATACCCCAGATAAGGAGAAGAAGCGACAGGAAGTTATCTGTGAAGTTATCTACACTGAACGAGACTTTGTCAAGGATTTGGAATACTTGCGAGATTTCTGGATCAAGCCGCTCAGAAATTCCAACATTATCCCCGAAAATCGGCGAGAAAAGTTTATCCGAGATGTATTTTCGCGTATTATGGAAGTGCATTCTGTTAATATTAAACTAGCCGAAGCTCTGACCAAGCGGCAGCAACAGGCTCCGGTTGTCAAGCAGATTGGGGATGTGTTTTTGGAACATGTGCCAAAGTTTGAACCGTTTATTAGATATGGTGCGCATCAATTGACAGGCAAGTACGAATTTGAACGGGAAAAGAGCCAGAATCCTGCGTTTGCCAAGTTTGTGGACGAAACTGAACGATTGAAGGAATCGAGAAAGTTGGAATTGAACGGTTATTTGACCAAACCAACCACACGGTTGGCAAGATATCCATTGCTACTGGAAGCTGTGCTCAAGAACACGGATGATGAGAACCCTGACAAGACGGATGTTCCAAATGTTATCGAGCTCATTCGGGAATTCTTGACCAGAGTAAACGTCGAGACTGGTAAAAGTGAGAACCGATTTAACTTGTTCCAATTGAATCAGCAACTGATCTGGAGAACGCAACACGACTACGTAGACATGAGATTGACGGATGAGAACCGACAGATCATCTTCAAGGGTTTCTTGAAAAAGCGAACCCAGGATAAGGAAAACCAAGGTGATGTGCAAGTCTATTTGTTTGATCACTGTCTGCTGTTTGTACGGGTCAAGATGGCCAACAAACGAGAACAGCTCAAGGTACACCGAAAGGTAAGTTATTTATTTTTTTTTTAGAAGAGCGAACTAACATCCCCCAATAACTATAGCCAATTCCACTGGAATTATTGCAGATTGCAGAGAGCGAAGAAATGCCTACAAAGTCGTTGGCCAAGAAGCCAGCTACTCTGACGGCCAAGATTCCATCTGTAAAGAACGAAGCTATCGGGTCCAAATTCCCATTAACATTCCAATACTTAGGACGAAAAGGTTATGATATTACACTATATGCCACCACGTTTATCACTAGAAAGAAGTGGGTAGAGCACATCGACCAACAGAAGGAAGTTTTGGCACAGAAGGGAGACGTGTTTAACAGCTATGTTCTTAAAGACCGATTCTTTAGCGGCAATAACAAGGTCAACTGTCTGGTTCCGTTGGATGGTGGACGAAAACTGCTGTATGGTACTGACAACGGTATTTGGCTGGCAGAAGTTAAGTTCACGCCAACTGGGCCAACCACCAGTGATCCTGTCAAGATTATTACTCTGTCCAACATCACCCAGATTGATGCGTTAGAGGAGTACGGCATGTTGTTGGCATTGAGCGACAAATCGCTGTATTCGTGGCCATTGGATTGTTTGGAGACGCCGGATCCAGTTGCCAACAGCAGAAGATCCAAGAAGGTGATGGGCCACATCAACTTTTACCGAGTGGGTATCTGTTTGGGCCGAGTGTTGGTATGTACAGTGAAGAGTAGTTCATTGACTACAACTGTACGTGTGATGGAACCAAACGAACCGCAACAGAAGCGACAGCAAAAGTTTTCCAAGCTGTTGAAATCGCAGAGCGAGGGCCTGAAGGTGTACAAGGAGTTCTACATCCCATCGGAAGCTCTATCCATTTCGTTCTTGAAGCGAAAGCTCTGTGTTGGATGCGCCAAAGGGTTTGAAATCGTTGATCTCAAGACTTTGGAAACCCAATCGCTGCTGGATCCTGCCGATACCTCGCTCGACTTTATCATCCGACGAGATGTGCTAAAACCGATTTCGATCTACCCACTGGGGCGAAACTTCTTGTTAAACTACTCTGACGTTTCATTCTTTGTCAACGCCAACGGATGGCGATCACGACAGGACTGGAAGATTGAGTGGGAAGGAGTTCCTCAGCACTTTGCATTCAGCTATCCATACTTGATTGCATTCGAACCAAACTTCATCGAAATCCGTCATGTTGATACCAGCGAATTGGTTCGGGTCATTACGGGAGAGAATATCCGATTCTTGCATGAATCCACGCGTGAGATCATCTATGTCCACGAAGATGCCAATGGCCAGGACGAAGTGTTGAGTCTGGATTTCTGGGATAAGAATCAGCAATACCATCAGCAGCAGCAACAACAACAGCAACGACCGGCACTCGCCAGTGTAAATGAAGAAACTAATGAATGAAATTTGTGATTAATAGTATATTACTTGTAATATTGTTTTTTGTTCCGTAATAATAGATTTATATCTACACTTGAGCCGCACGATGATCATTGCGTCCAGGGTGGTGACTTCTTTTTTTAAAAAAAGAAGCAAAAAACAGTAGACGATGGGACTAATCGGAGGATTGTGAGTTACTGTTGTTGTTTTTGCTTCTCAGGGCTGGGGACGAGTTTCTTCTTTTTTTAAAAAGAAGCAAAAACAGTGCCTGCAGCTTCGTCTACCGCTTTTTGCTTCTTTGAACCTCACCTCTGACAATTGACCAGAATTGGCTTCAAAACTGAGTACAAACGTGTGTCCCCTCTTGTATCTGGGAGTAGCTGCAGCTGGTAACATATTGTTGAAGAGATTATCTATAGATGACTACAAGGAGTACCACGGCTCTTCGATTATAGCATGGGATAATCTGCAGTCGATAGCTAACCGGTGTCGAAGCGGGTTACGCAATGCTAGTGAGTCCGTTCACTAGTAAAAGACATACTTAATCAGCGACCACCTCCAAACCCGTAGCATACTACTGAAGAGCCTTCATCAGTGAAACAAATCCGAGGAGCTGAATACTTAATAAATATGGGTCACAAATATGAAAGCTGGTTTGTGTAATTGCAGTTGGAATCGGAGATGGTGTTCACACACTTTCCCGTGCGGCTCAACGGGTCCTGCTGTTTTTGCTTCTTTTTTAAAAAAGAAGAACGTACTCCTAGCGTTACTGTCTTCTTTTCTATAAAAGAAGCAAAAACAGTAGAACCGGAAAAAGGAATATCTCCGTGGATCGTCCAAATTGCAACACCCATCAGATGAAAACGCTGAGCAAGGGCGTGATGATGGGCAAGGAAGAAGTAGTGTGTTTTCGGATTACTTCCGCATGAAAGATGGCGAACACTTTGTTTTAATTAGCAACAAGAGGAATAGCCAACGTCGAGGCGATGAACATTGCTTTGGCATACTATCACAGGAACGCAGTAAAGCAAGCTAGGTATATATAAATATATCTAACGTACCAGATTCTCTTGGCGATCAGTTCAACGACAATTCCAGCGATATTAAGGCAATCTCTAGGATACACAACGGCTCTCCAGGGGTACAGGTTGCACCTGCTGCATTCATAACCTTTGGCTCCTATTCAAACATTGGCATAGAATTGTACACTTTCTTTATCTACGTGAGAGGGGTCGACGGCATAAATCAATGGTAGCAGTGCAGTGACCTAGATGAGTCCATGAACAGTCGTCCAATCAAGGAATTGAGAAAACCGTTGTTACGAAATTGCCATATCAAAAGCCGCACTCTGCTTTGGGCCATGTCATGTTCCGGCACAATGGGTCTGTGGCATGACGTAAAGGAAAAGGCCACGAAACTCTGTCAACTCGTCAAATTGGTTAATGAGCACGTCCCTCATTCTCTCTAACGGCTACTCTTCCGGGGACGTCTTCTTTTTTCAAAAAAAGAAGCAAAAAACGGTGGTGCGGCTCCGCCGCACGAGCTCTCCAACTCTGTCCACGACCACGAACCTACATAACATTCCCCTACGTCTGACTGTTTTGCTTCTTTTGTTAAAAAAAGAAGACACCACCGACAGAGTCTGCTCACAAATCCAGGGGGTCGAATGTGCGCCGGCACTCCCGGTCCGCTAGACGCCAAATGCACGATGGTTGGTGCCAATAACTTGGATCGTCTCCTTTATCACAGGCACATTGGCCCTCATTGTGGCACCAAGCAAGTCGATTGCCGAGGAATAGAGGCAGGCCAGCAATGCCCCTCTCTAGAGAGAGAGGCCCAAGCTCGAATCGAAACCGAACGTCGGTCATTATCCCAAACAAAAAATTTTTCCAAGCATAAGCGCACCATTCATTGACTTGCGCGACGCATATGCGCTTTGTTTCCCAAACAAACTGTCCTTCTTGTTGAAACACGTAAATAAATAAGGTCAACAATTGTGTCCATCGTTCAACAACAGTAATAGGTCGACATTGACTGGATTGACACTTTGTTTTCGGCTCGTCGCGTACATACATTTGAAAATTGCAAACGCATATTGTGCAGCTCACATACACACACGCCGATACACACCTGGACCTCGACCTCGACAGTCACGTTCACATTTCACGGGGGTTTTTTTTCTAGGACAATTTTTTTTTTCAATCTTTTCCTTTCTTCACCCTTAACATCATCACAACAACTACTCGTCATCAAAACAAGGATACAGTCATAAACACAAAATGTGCAACCTAGAGTGGCTTGAGGTGTCAGCACCATCCATTGACCGACCATTTGGAATCCATTTATGGGGTATTTTGGAACATGTGTTCACAAACTACCTAGGACGACCTGCTTCCTCCATCAACTTTGATGACAAAACATTGCCAATGACCTCATGGCAAGAGATGCTTGCAGGGATCGTGACCTACTACGTTGTGATCTTTGGGGGTCGAGAAGTTATGAAGGGATTGAGCCCAATTCGGTTGAATTGGTTGTTCCAGCTTCACAATTTCATTTTGACTGTTCTTTCTTTTGTATTATTATTATTATTGGCCGAACAGGAGTTCCCAATGTTGTATCGACATGGATTGTTCTACACTATGTGTGCTCACAAGGCATGGACCAAGCCTACTGTGGCTATCTACTACCTGAACTACTTGACCAAGTACTACGAATTCATCGATACAGTGTTTTTGGTGTTGAGAAAGAAGCCGTTGACATTTTTGCACACCTATCACCACGGTGCCACCGCCATGTTGTGCTTCTTTCAAGGGGTTGGACACACTCCAATTAGCTGGGTTCCAATCATTTTGAACTTGGCAGTTCACAGTGTCATGTACTTGTACTATCTGTTGTGTTCTTTCAAGATTTACCCATCATGGAAGATTTTGGTCACTCAGATGCAAATCACTCAGTTTGTGTTGGATTTGATTGCAGTGTACTTTGCCTCTTGGACTTATTTCACCTCAACTTACTGGCCATGGTTGCCAAACTACGGCAACTGTGCAGGTGAAGAATACGCCGCTATTTCAGGCTGTGTTATCTTGACTTCGTACTTGTTCTTGTTCATTGCCTTCTATTTCAAGGTTTACAAGAAGCAACCAAAGGATGCTAAAGCCGCTTTGAAGCCACAAAGTGAAAAGGGTCCTTTGAGTGCCGCTGCTCGAGCTACCTACAGTCCATCGCCATCTCCAGCTCCATCCACCGGCCCAAAGAAGGTCTCCAAATCCAAGAAGACTTAAGAAGATATTAATACCCTTGCTATATATTACGCTGTAATATATCGTTATCGACTAATGGACATAAAATATTCATAGTAATAATAATAATCACACTTTCTGGAAGTGCCTCAGCCGCGTGCAGTTGCTATCCGGCCTCTCCGCAGGGGGCAGTGTTGCTTGCAGAGTGGATGTCTTCTTTTTTAAAAAAGAAGAAAGCCCGTCTACAAGCATGTCACGTTGTCTCCGGGCGGCAGCGCACCTGCGGCTCAAAACCAGGGGTAGCCTGATCCAACTTGACAGGTTATGACCCTGTATATCGACCCATACCGGCGCCCGAAAAATGGTACCATGCACATGGATATGAGCTCGAATCAGCGGGAACTGCATTCCAACCGACCATGTACCTGGATTATACGAAAAATAATTGCCGCAATGAAAGACAGACTGCTGCTAGTATTTGAACAATTGCAGAAAGGGAAGAGGACAAGCCGGAGGGTCAGGATCAGGATCAGGGTCGAATAGAAAATTATAGGTGTGAATATAGTAGCGATAGAACTGACGAGGCACGTTTTGAACTGATCTATTATGTTACGGTTAATGGAAGAAGTAGTCGGGAATGTAGAATACCCGTGGTCCAGCAAGTTGGTAGGTCAAAACAACATGATAAACGACTGCACATTCCTTCACACCTATAGATCAATTCGGAAAATCAAAACAAACCGCTCAATTAGGCGATCAATAAACCATAGCAAAGCAACGTTTGAGTCGGTTCCATTGCTCTGGTGGTTGTAAGTGTAGTGAAGGATGACTATGGCATCTTTAGACTCTGTCGACATTTCTTCAGAAGTCGTACGTAAGTCCTTATCGATTATTTGGCGGGGAGATGGTCAAAGCTGATTCATGTTCAGGAACCGATGCACAACACAATGAGGCTTAGTAAACCTGTAGCCAAATGTTATAGTCAAGAATATTTTGCTAATGGTGGATACTTGTTTTGGTGATCCCGTCCGCACATTAATCATCGTTCTCTAACGAACATACAGTACAGAACAGTGATACCACACAACTGGAAAATCTGAAATTCCAAATTAGTATAACCATTGGAATGTTGTTTACAAAAAACCTTATTCGCAATAACAATCAATTTATACACAATCAGCACAGGAATCAATATCAACATTGAATCGTTTCGAAAACTATATAAACTACAACTCACTTCTCTCAATTCCATTTTTTTTTCATCATCATCAAACAATCTTGATAACTTTCTCTCTTTCTTTAATCTCTCTAATACTCTAATATCCAACTCATTACACTCTTTTGAACAATGAAATTCTCAACCACTCTATTGACTTTGGCTGCTGTTGCAATCGTTAAGGCCGGCAACGTTGAAGAAGACTGCGAAGAAACTCCAACTCCATGCCCAGAACCAACCACCACTGAGCCATGCTCCACCACAGAAACCATCACTGTTACTCCATGCCCAGAGCCAACCACTACTGACCCTTGTCCAGAACCAACTACTACTGAGCCATGTCCAGAACCAACCACTTCTGATCCATGCCCAGAGCCAACTACCTCTGACCCATGCCCAGAACCAACTACTTCTGAGCCATGTCCAGAGCCAACTACTTCTGATCCATGCCCAGAACCAACCACTGAGCCATGTCCAGAACCAACTACTGAACCATGCCCAGAACCAACCACTGAGCCATGTCCAGAACCAACTACTGACCCATGCCCAGAACCAACTACTTCTGAGCCATGTCCACCACCAGTGACCACCACTCCATGTCCACCACCACCTCCACCACCAGTAACCACTACTCCATGTGTCACTACTGCACCACCACCACCTCCACCACCACCAGTCACTTCTACTCCATGTGTCACTTCTGCTGTTCCACCACCACCTCCACCACCAGTTACTTCCAAGCCAATCACCCAAGTGCCAGTTGGTGCCGCTAGTGGATCTGCCAAGTGGTCATCAGTTGTTCTTGTTGCTGCCGCTGCTGCTGCTCTCTTCTAAATGATGTGATGATTATGACTTCTCTGCTCTTCGCTTCTTGAACACCCTTTTTATTTTATTCGCATAACCTCCTTTTCTTTTCTTTTCTTTTTCACCAATTGTACTTTATTCGAGATACCATTCAACTTTTTATTTACATTTTTATAGTTTCATAACTTCACTTCTTTAATCTGCACCAAAAGCTTTTGACTAATTAATACATTAATTACTCCTTCTAGTTACGTTTTCCATAAGCCTGTAAGCTCTACTGTTTTTGCTTCTTTTTTAAAAAAGAAGAACACTACCGGAATTTCCATGTCGATCCCCTGAGCCGCACGCTACCATCTAAACAAACATTTGGAACACCACTAGACACACATCCATATACACTACAGGATCCGTTACAATTCCAAATGCCTCGGCCAACTCCAATGCCAACACCGCTATTTCATCCTCATCACTGTCCATCTACCTTGTTGGACCCAGTTGATTGAAATGCATGAATTGCATAATTTGCTACGATGTTAGGTTATTTAACACCACCAGACAGCTCAGTCGAGTGGCTAAAACCATTTATTACAATACACTAGTGGCTGATAGCATGGTACACCATCCAATCCTCATACTTACACTCCTTTGTTGGGCATATGCTTCAAGCGGCTCACCCAGAGTACTATACCTATACCGATAAACTCGGGGAATGAGCGTGAGTCACCTCAGCCGCTAACTCTTATACTCCCCGCTCACAAGCTGTTAAAAGAGAGGTTTAAAATGTACGGCGCATCATTCATTCATTCCATGCAGAAAACGTGGGATTCGGCTTATCCGCATATAGCATAGTATAGACATCATAGAACCGAGCCCCTCAATATCTCGCTTGCTGTGATAGGAATAGCCGTTCGTACTTCCCAGCGGCTTGCAGCTTGAGCAAATTATGATCACATCGCGCTGCATCGGTCGGTACATCGGTATCGGCAAACCGATCGGTATCGCCGTACCGACCGCGCTACCCTAGACTACTGCCGCTGCCGTAAGGTTCCGTAAGTTCCGTACTACAACTAAATTAACCAGCCGTGACCATGCGGATGCGGATGTGGATGCGGGATGGCACCTCCCCTTCTTTCCCTTCCCTTCCCTTCCTTCCTCCTTGCCGCGCGGCTTGCCCGCGATTACATTTTATTAATAATAGGACATGATAATTATTAATCGACGCTTTGAAAACCGACCCAACCGACGACGACACCAACCGATTTTGGTTATACGGCAAACCAAAGAAAAGCCCTATAGGTATGCAACACACGCAGATGCTAAGCGCAAATCCCCCACTATATTGCCACTTAACCACCTTTACCCCTGCTACTTCTATTACAAAGCCCTAGAGGGTACTTACTAAATTAGGCAAACAACCTCCGAGCAATTGCATACTTTCCGCGCCGGCTCGGTGCTCCGAGTTGTCACAACACAACACACAACCAACAACCGCTTCCAGGCTTCGAACAAGCGCCACGTTACGTTACGTATGTTATGCGGCCACAACACACATACACACACACACGTAACACACTATTTCAAACGACGACGAGGCTGACTTGGCTGACTTGGATGGGTCCGACTTGGGGTCCGTTGAGCACAGCCTTGGGATTTTTTTTCTGAAGGGTCCCAAGCTGCTAAATTTGAAGAATTATTCTATACAGTACTACCTACGTACTACGTAATGCTAATTAGTTCTAAATATACACATAAACCGCACTCTTATCGGAGGTTTGGTTCGTTGGTTTGGTTGCTTACACACACACACTCAAAAAAAAAAAAAGGAAAAAAAAATAAAAAAGAAAAGAAAAAAGAAACTGAGGCGGTAAGCCCGAGGAGTTGTAGGTGGAATTAGCTAACTCCGATCCAGAACAAAAAGTGAATACTACTAAGCCTTGCGTGAGTAAAAGTGATATTAATAAAATTCATAAAATTCTTTACTTTCTTCCTTCCTCTCTTACTTAACTTACTTACTTTCTTTCTTGCTTCCACGTCTTACAAGATATCAATACTTCCAATAATGCTGGTATCTTCTCACCAACAGCAACAACAACCTCACCAACAACCGCATCAACATCTGATATCTGACATGCCATCAGTTAAGAACGAAAAATCAAAGCCGTCACCTTCAAGTTCAGCATCATCGTCATTCTCTACAGGCTTAGATACCTTGACTTATGTTGCTACTACTGTGGATCGAGAAGGCGATACCCAGACGGATGATTCTTCATCTACCACGCCAAAACTACCTTCGATTGGTCGTGGTTCGTTAACTGGTGGAATCTTGCCACCTCCAATCCCTTCTTCATCCACTTCATCGTCTTCTTCTTCTCACGGTCCAATGAGTATTAGCTCATTAACCAATCCTGCTTCAGCTGCTGCTGCTGCTGCTAGTTCAGTTGAGGATGGTAAACGATACTATGGCTACTATCCGCCTCTTCCGGTGACAAACCAACAGCAACTCCAGCAACAACAAGCTCAAACTCAACCACAACCACAAGCACATCCACAACAAGCTCATCATCAACCATCTAGTGGTAGAAAGAAGAAACAATGCCCTACCTGTAACGGATGGTTTTCAAATTTAGCTACACACAAATCTATTCATGACGTATCAGCTCGGCCTCATCGTTGCAATGTTTGTGGACGGTCGTTTTCTAGACCAAATGATTTATTTAGACATCAAAAATCACACCGTGGAGATGCTCCATTCCGTTGTCCTCTATACACAAGACACAGTACCATTGGAGCAAGTTCCAATGGCTTTTCATCTTATGCATCTTTAGAACCAACCTGTCATCAAAATGGCGGATTTTCTCGTTGTGACACATACAAGAATCACCTCAAGGCCATGCATTTTGAGTATCCAGCTGGTACTAAGAAAAGGGAACGATCCGGAATGAGCGGGAAATGTAAAGGATGTGGAGAAACTTTTGCATCTACTGAAGCCTGGATAAATGATCATATTGAAAGTGGTCAATGTGAAGGAATTCGACGTATCAAAGCAATGAATGACGCAGCAGCCGCTGCTACTGTTTCTACTACTTCTACTTCTGCCAATTCTTCCAATGATTCCACTCCAGCTCCAGTATCATTACCTCCACCATCAGCACTACAGTCAATGAACTAGGACAACTTTTTCTATTATTATTATTATTATTATTATGATTTTTATTATTATATTGTACAGCCATTATTAGCTACTATTTTTTATTTTTGAGTTTGTTAGTCCATACCATCCATACCATACATACCATAGAAATTCTATTTATTTTATTGCAATGTATCGTGAGGCTGTTAGCTACGGCTGTTAAAAGGCTGTTAATACTACTCTACCTACATAATGCCAAGCCATTCAAACAAAAAAAAACTCTCGGATCTTGAAAAATGGGTTGTGTTCCGACATCCCTACACTTTTTTTTTGTTTTGACGATCTGCCCACCACCATGACGTCAGCTTTTGGGGGATGTATTGGCTACTCAATTGATCAATCTTTCCTCATCAGTACCTCATCAGTAGGTCACAATAGCTCTATTACTAACAGTTAACGGATGTAGACTTCCAGTTGGCTAAACTTCTGGTACGTAACCTGCCTGGTAGTGGGTAGTCAACAATCGGTTCAAATAACATCCGAGCTTCCGATCCCCCAACTTATAAATAATAACGGTGGACAGCGCAGCAAAAGCACAGCACCCCAGTTAAGTTGCTCATGCCGTGCCATGTTTTAGGCCTGCGCTGTTTGTGGTATAACTTCTCCGAATTGTACGCATTGTTATACAAGTGGGTGGGCGGGGAAGGAAAAAGGAAGGTAGAAGAGGAGGAGCAAGCGGGCACTTGATAATTTGCCAATGCATTACGAGAAAATTATTCATCAATTGGTTGATCAGAATATGGAACTTGGTTAGTTTGCTCTAAAACAACCCAGGTTCTTGGTTCCTAAGGAAAAAAAAGGGGCGCCGCGTATGTAATCATGAATACTTTAGCCGTTCTAGGGGACCAAAGAGGCTGTGCACAACCAAGTGTGATCCGAATCGGATCGCAACTTGCCTCATTAATAAGAGATGACATATGTAAACTTCCGTACATTCGGATCGTAGCCCGACTACCCCGAGTATCATGCTTACGCCGCATCGGGATTAGTTGAACCACTCCAATCCCGCAACGCAACGCAACCCAACACAACGCAACCCCTCCGTGCCCTATGGGTCAGCCTCATGTAGTGATACTATAGTATGTAGACTTATACAACTGGCACTGGCGTAATAAAGGAAATGAAAGGGATGATGTTGCCAAGACCCAACAGACACATATAGTTTGCAGAGCCGTATAAACGGTTAAAGCCTTATGTATGCGCAACTCGCCAGCTGAATAAGGAAACAAATCAAACTCTTGTTCGTTGGCTTGCCAACCCTTGGCTCTGTCCGTGGGCGGGAGTAGCCGCCGAGTTGGCCGCACTGGGTGGGTTTCTTCTTTTTTAAAAAAGAAGAGAGCCACCGAGGTAGTATACACGTGACATATCCATTCCAGCGACGT